>OW388289.1:41933308-42440519 GCA_936450465.1 Gibbula magus
ATGCCAAGTATGAAAGCCCTAGCTCTGAGCAATCCAAAGGTATGGCCAAGATTAAAGTTTTCTGAAAATGTCCACTGTGGCAAGGTCAAGGTCAATAATGATGACCTCATGTGAAAGGTCTCATCACAAGGTATGCACATGCCAAGTATTAAAGCCCTAGCTCTGAGCAATCCAAACTTATGGCCAAGGTTAAAATTTTCTGAAAATGTCAACTGCAGCAAGGTCAAGGTCACAAGGTCAAATATGATGACCTCATCTGAAAGGTCTCATCACAAGGTATCAACATGCAAAGTATGAAAGCCCTAGCTCTGAGCAATCCAAAGTTATGGCCAAGGTTAAACATTTCTGAAAATGTCCACTGTGGCAAGGTCAAGGTCACAAGGTCAAATATGATGACCTCATCTGAAAGGTCTCATCACAAGGAATGCACATGCCAAGTATGAAAGCCCTAGCTCTGAGTAATCCAAAGTTATGGCCAAGGTTAAAATTTCTGAAAATGTCCACTGCAGCAAGGTCAAGGTCACAAGGTCAAATATGATGACCTCATCTGAAAGGTCTCATCACAAGGTATCCACGTGTGCCAAGTATGAAAGCCCTAGCTCTGAGGAATCCAAAGTTATGGCCAAGGTTAAAGTTTTTGTGGACAAACACACAGACAGTGAGTGAGTGAGTGAGTGAGTGAGTGAGTGAGTTGGGGTTTAACCCCGCTTTCAAGAGTATTTCACTTATATCACGGCTGCTAGTATTGTGGTAGGAAGAAAGCCTGCAATGCCATGTGGCTATGCATTGTGGTGAAACCTGCCAGCATCGGCTAGAACTAGCGAACCATGGGTGGTACTACGCTGAAATTCAGTGTCTAGCATTGCACCCAAACCTTACTGCATGTAGAACAGTTCTCTACTGCAGACAAAGTTGCCATGCCCCTGGTGGGATTCGAACCCATGACCTCTTGATCTGAAGCTGTATTTTAATCAGACTGTCAATATCATTTACATGAAGATTAGTGCAACATGGATCTGAAATTGTAGGTTTGCACATAAATCCTACTCAACTGAGACAAAGTAAATAACATAATTTGTTGTTCTTCAGACAATGTAAACATCTGACAAATGCATGTAAAGTTTTTCAATTTTTTAAGGGTCTTTATAATTTTGTGCAATCATTTCTTTTTTTTCATGTTTGATCAGACCAAAGGAGAGCTGTTTGGAGTTATCTGCCCCTAGCTTCTCGCACCGAGAGCATTTGTTGGGCGTCTTTTGATTGGCTACCTGCATTGCGCTCGAACACGCGAGTCTACGGGCTGTTATCAGACGGTTTGGCGTGGAACCTACGACTGATATGAGTTCGTATCTCGGTAGATGCACTATTTTGCAATTTTTATTCCACGGCAAACTGTCGATTTTAATCAGACTGAATCTTTGAGTATCCATCTTTATTTGGGAATTAAACATGTCCCAAAATTGCCATTCAAAAAGCATATAAGGAAAAAATTCAATAGTCAAAATCTTTTACACAGACATAAAATATATGTGTATGTATATCTTTTTTGTTCAAAATCTATGACAGTTATATCTTCTGTCATTTCTAAAAATATCTGAATAAAAGCTTTTCTAAAAACAAGGTTTACCCCAACTGTAGACATTACCATTGATTGTGCGCTTTGAACATACTAAATAGGGATATGACATACAATTTCATGAAATCATAAATTTTCTATGGTAATGCCACTGTTTGCTATCACAGCCCTAGTGCTATTACAATAAAATATGACTACATAGACATAGTACTTGAGACCTTAGGTTTACACCACTTCCCAACGCACGGCATAACTCTTGCCAGTCTCCATTACTCCCTGATTTAGGCCTTGCAATATTTCCTTAAAAGGAGGGTTCTATCGGGGTATTTTTTGTGGAAACAAAATTCGAGAGGATATCCCCCTTTACACATAATATATGCTATTAATATATGATTAAAACACAGTCAAATTGAAAAATATTAATGAAGTTGATACTTTGATGACTTTACATTTTACAATTTGATAAAGAGAAGCGCACATTTGTTGAAAAATAAAAACAATGAGAATTGAAGCCATTCATCGGCGCTGCGATTGGGGAAACATCGCTACGGTCCTCCAAATACCGATATATAGAGGATATCTGTCTTTTCTTGACTAATACCATGTTTATCTCATCGAGTGAGGTAGAAAGGTTATATTTTCACGAGTGGCGCAGCCACGAGTGAAAATATATAACTTTTCTACCTCACGAGATGAGATAAACATGGTATTTGTCAAGAATTGACGGATATTCTATTTATTATATGATATTATCCATGTAATTACGTCCGAAAAGGGTCGTTTTCACGTCGAGCGGCCGCAAGGAACAGCCCGTCACCACAGCAACACTGTGACGTCATAGGCCAATTCGTCGCGTGAGACCATTGTTTTATGACGTCAAATTATATCAGTCACCGTTCGCAGTGAAAATATAAGTTATTTTCACTGTAGCTTGATAGACAGTTTATTTCACTGATAAATCCCGGTATTTCACTGCTCATCATATAATAAATAGAGGATATTTGACATTTCTTGTCGAATACCATGTATATCTCATCGAGTGAAGTAGAAAAGTATATTTTCACGAGTGGCGCAGCCACAAGTGTAAATACACTATTTCTACTTCACGAGATGAGATATACTTGGTATTCGACGAGAAATGTCAAATGTTCTATTTATTATATTTAACCAGTTATGTATAGTTCGAAAATGACGTTATTACAATGAAGGGAGCACCCATGCTTCCCTTGCTTTAACACGGTCTTCTTATGACGTCATCCTATTGTTATGATGACGTCATACGATCGAAAGTGTTCTTTCACGCAGTAGAATAACATGTTATTTCACTCAGTGAAAATACGGCTTTTATTTTAACCGATAAATGCCGTATTTCATCAATGAAAATATAATAAATGATAATCTCTTGTTTTCAATGAAAATCGAGGTGAGGTGAGGTGAGGTGAATTAGGGTTTTTCAAGAGTATTTCACTTGTATCACGGCTGCTAATATTATGGCAGGGAGAAAGTTCTCTACTAAAAAGTTGCCGTGCCCCTGGTGGGATTTGAACCCTGGACCTCTTGATCCAAAGCAGAACACGCTAACCACTGCGCTATCCCGCCCCACTTGATGAAAATTGAGAAACAGCATTATATATGTTCATGAAGCAAAACAACACCTCCCATTTCCATGCACAGTAGTTATATTTGTCTTTATGTCTGTTGTTGATAACTTGACACGCGCCACCCGCGGTGCATTGTCTGGTTTTCTATCAGAAATCACTACTTTCACTTTTATATAATCACTAAACTGAGTCGACTATCATTAAAACATAATTTTCAGCAACAGTTAGTACTTCTCATTAAAATAACACCATTTATAACGTTTTGGCATATGTAACTCAAACGACACACTCAATGGCTCTTTAAACTTTCGCTTAAAATCTACCAATACACTTGATTGATATTTAATTGGAAAACAATGCTCACACATTCAACACTCAGGCGCCAGACCCTAAATATAGACCTACGTATATATATATATATATCTACCTACCTATGTAACATATAAAGAAGGTATGACACTGTCCGCCATTTTTAACCTGGCATAGGACCGGAGCTGGTTTGCTGGCTCAAATACGCCTTGTAACATTCGTAGACTGATAAAAGTTTACATTTCCGGTCCTATGACAGGATTCAAAATGACAGACAGTGTCATACCTTCTTTATATGTTACATAGGTAGGTAGATATATGTAAGTGTATATTTAGGGTCTGGTGCCTGTGATTCAACACTCATGTGTCTTGAATAGATACTTTCCCTTTGAAAGCACCAATTCGAAGAAACACAGACCAAGCTCTGTGCAGTGTCACACCTGGTAGACAGTGTAAAGAGCCATGACAAGCCTGATGACGGGAGTGACGAGTACTGTGATGACGGGGAGACTATAGTATTGCAGATAGTACATGACATCTCTCACGGGTAGTACTCCTAGCACTGTCAGTACTCCCTGGGTGGTGGGAGGCAAGCTCCGTGTCCGCCAGTACTCCAGTACTGTGTGGAATACTTGGAGGTCCAGCTCAGTGTTAACTAGGTCACCCTGAAATTTGAAAAAAAAATTCCCTTTAAGGGGCAGTAGCACGTTTTTCGCTCAAATAAGTTGATGAGATGTATTTGAAAAATAATGTCATCAATAGTTAAATACCGTTCTCTTTAAGTAAAATCAAGTTTAAAAATGAGTGTACATGGTTCGGTAAAGCTGTGGGAATCGTTTTTCTAATTCGAAATAATAAAATGTGTTCACAATAAAATGGCCGCCATGCAATTTTTGCTTTATACGCAACATCGTTATTACCACAACGGATAATTGGTTTGTGTAATAAGATGTTTTACCCTCTTAAGTAAATTTAAATGACATAAACTATCATTATAAATATGAAATTTGAAAAAATAAATTTTGCAAAAAAACGTGCTACTCCCCCTTTAAAATAACTCAACATTTAAAATATTTGTTCCATGTCAAAATGATTGGGATCTAGGTGAGTCTTTATATTGATTATAATTCACTGTTTGACAGTCACAAAATTTCACCCACTTTAATTCCTAACATGGGTAATTTTATTACTCTTCATGTACAAAATGTTTTTGGTATAAGTTAGGCTGCAAAAAATAATTTGTTTCTCGGGCACATTTATTTCAAAAGTGAATAACCAGGAAGAGTATTTTTTCCCCATCAAAATATAGCTTGGAGGCGTACAAACGGAAGGACATCTGTTCCTGTAGACCCATATATATTTGGTTAAACAGATTTATGAGTTAAGCAAAAATGATGCAGAAAATTTTGAATTTATTTTTTAAATGACAATCAAAAGTTTTCATGCACACAAGTAAAACTGAATCGTCGATGCCCTAAAAAAATTTCTTTTAAAAAATTAAGCCTTACCTCTCTTTGTAAAAAATAAAATTACAATTTTAAAAATCAATCTATTGAACTAGAAAATAGTTGTTATATTTGAAATTTCTAATCAGAAGTCAGTAATGAAAACATATCTCCTATATTTTCAGTCGATTAAAAAGGACAGTTTTCTGAGGAATAAAAGATGCAAAATAGTATATTTATCGAGATACGAACGCAAACCGTTAGGTTTCCTCGCAAAACCGTCCGATAACAGCCTGTATACACTCACGTTCTGACGCAATTCAACAAAAGCTTTCGGTGCGAGCTAGGGGCAGATAACTCCGAACAGCTATTCTTTCGTCTGTTCCGAATACTTTCAAAGCGGCGACCAATTGGAAACTATGATGTGATTAGTCAGCGATTTGACTGGGCTTTCTCTGCGCTAAACTGGTCAGAACACACACAAATATAGGGTGTCCTAAGACCTAGTGGCGAGGAATCTATAGAACAACTAGTATCCCAATATGAAGTATTTTTTAGATTTAATTTTTTAAGGGTCAATTTTAATCAGACTGCCGATATTTTCAGTGACGCACCAAGGTTTCTGAGAGTTGGTGTATATTGTCCTCCACCGCATACTCCAGCTGATGAGCACGTACAAGCAGACACACCGACAAGAAGGTCCACGTTCCCATGACAACAAGCAGACACACCCTGTATGCGTACATAAGATAATCGATTGATTATTACAAGAAATATTGTTTAAGGTATTTCAAAGACAATTGGACCAAAGAAAATCTTTCTATTTTTCTTCTAACATTTATTACGTGCTAAAACCTATGCGGTGAGATATTGATTTTTTAAAACTGAGAATCACTGCAAAGAGATTGATTATTTTGTGCTGAGAGCAAGTTTACGTTTTCAAAAGTGGCTTTGTCATTCTGAGACATATCAATCCTTGTAACATCAGTTAATAAAGACAAGAGATATAACATTGAAAATATCTTCATTATCTTTAACATGAAACTGATCTATCTGAAAGCTCCAAAATGAAGTAATTAACCTAATTTTATAATAATCTTATTTTACATAAATTTATTTGTCACAAATTTTAATTTTTCACTAGTTTTTCACACAGTATTTCAGTTTTACCAAATGTTTATTACCGGTAAGCGAAACAAATTTAATTAGTTGTTTTACAGAATCTCCTAACATAATTTTGAAAAAAACTACTGTTACTTAGAATCCCTCCCGAATAAAAAAGGTGCCAAATTTTCACTCCAAATTATTATCCAAGATATTAACACCAAACTGAGATATAAGTGAAAACTTTTGCTTTTCTAAATCAATTCGATGTTTTTTCAAGCTAAACTGTGATTAGCTGTGACTTTAGTTTGTTACATTCTTGGTTCTGAACAATACTGAAAAATGTACCAAGCTGAGGGCTCAGTACGGGTGAGGTAAGTTAGGGTTTAACACCGCTTTCAAGAGTATTACACTTATCTCACTGCTGCTAGTATTATGGCAGGGAGAAAGCCTGCAATGCCATGTGGCTATGCATTGCAGTGAAACCTGCACGCATCGGCTGGAACTAGCAAACCATGGGTGGTACTACACTGAAATTCAGTGTAGCATTGCACCCAAACCTAACTGAGTGTAGAACAGTTCTCTACTGCAGACAAAGTTGCCATGCCCCTGGCGGGATTCGAACCCCAAACGTCTTGCATAAGTCGAACGCGCTTACCACTGCGCTATCCCGCCCCCTCAGTACGGAAATACATACCAAACCGACGCTCAAGTGTACCGTTTCACCCCTATATTTTACTGACAAATTTCAAACTTCAGATACATTTCATAAACTATCCAAAACGATGATATAACTACAAACATCAACATACCAATTCTTAATCCTCCTTGGAGAGAGTTTACTCTTAGCGTACATGTTGTCGACAAGGTAGTACAGCAGCATACAGATGCCTGCCACATAGAAGAGTATGAAGAGGAAGTCTACAGCTGATGATGACCCCAGGTCAAACCTTGAGTGGACTGCGGACTGTGGAAATACAGCGGTCATAGCAATTATGTGTTCTGTATTTAAAACAACAATCATTTGGGCATTCTTCATTTCTCAGATGTCCAATTTTCAGAAAACTCAGATCCAGAAATTTCCTAGGGGGTTCACCTTGAAATCACTTACGTACATGCTCCGGAGGAAGTGATCTACAAAATTTGGTCAGCGAGTAAAGCAATTAGCAAATTAACATTTAAGGATTATATGTTTACATGTATTGTGTCTCTATCGTGCAACAGTTATAGTTTGTACAACATCACATAGTGTGGCACAGCAATTCTATACCCAGATTTTACAATGTTTCCATGACGTGATGTCTTGTCTTTTCATAAGGTGTTCACTTTTTAACAATGCAATGTTATGTTTTGTAATGAATGGTTCATGTCAGCTGTTACAACCTTGGGGTTGTGTTTGTTGAATTGACTTGGTTCTGACATGAACATCTTATAAACTAGCGTCCACAAGAAACGCTACAGTATTTCAAAAACAAGACACTGCAACCGTACGAAGTCAGTCTTCAAGAACGGCTTTGATCAGTATACATGTATGAAGTATTGAAAAATTCGCTCATAAAATATATATATTAAGTTAATTGTTGTCGACACAATGCGCCTTGTTGGACTTTAATTCGTTGGTGCATCCACAGGGGCTTGTATCGCTTAGAAACAGCGTTTGAAAGACATATAGCTATACCCTACCCTATTACTATATACAAGGATAGTAATAGGGCAGGGTCTATATATGTCTTTCAAACGCTGTACAGTAATAGGGTAGGGTCTATATAGGTATATGTCTTTCAAACGCTGTACAGTAATAGGGTAGGGTCTATATAGGTATATGTCTTTCAAACGCTGTACAGTAATAGGGTAGGGTCTATATAGGTATATGTCTTTTAAACGCTGTTTCTAAGCGATACACGCGACTGTCGGTGCATCGTTTTTGTAGGACGGTACAGTAATAGGGTAGGGTCTATATAGGTATATGTCTTTCAAACGTTGTACAGTAATAGGGTAGGGTCTATATAGGTATATGTCTTTTAAACGCTGTACAGTAATAGGGTAGGGTCTATATAGCTATACGTCTTTTAAACGCTGTACAGTTATAGGGTAGGGTCTTATAGGTATATGTCTTTTAAACGCTGTACAGTAATAGGGTAGGGTCTATATAGCTATACGTCTTTTAAACGCTGTACAGTTATAGGGTAGGGTCTTATAGGTATATGTCTTTTAAACGCTGTATAGTAATAGGGTAGGGTCTTATAGGTATATGTCTTTCAAACGCTGTTTCTAAGCGATACACGCGACTGTCGGTGCATCGTTTTGTAGGACGGCCAAAAAAGTTGGACTCTCTTTGTTATGGACTTTTCAAAACGACGATTTTTAAAATGCGTGTTTTTCGTAAACATAATACGATAATGTTTAAAAATGGAAAATCGGCTAGTTAGCTTTGTAACACAACATGTTACTCTGTTACAGTCAATCCATCTTTATTCCAAACTCAAAGGCCAAATGCCTATAGAACATATACACTTGAGGGGGGGGGGGGGGGGGGGGGGGGAGGGGGGGTGAAACGGTGAAACGGTGAAACAAAGGATATGGCTTTGGTACATGTGGTGTGGTTAGTATTCTTCGTTACTAATTGCAGGGACCACAGCCACTGTCAACCATTATGACAATATGTGTGAATATGACACTTTCTAATGGCAGCCAGTCCTATGTCAGCTATACCAATGATAGGCCTACCAATTAAACGTGATCCTCCAGAAGAAATAATTGGATTGAAACCAAATACACGTAATCACGTTTTGTTCTGATATGCTTATTAGTATTCCCTGGGGATAATTTTGGCTTGTTTTTATCTAATAAGGGGTTTCATCTAGTTGTAGCCTGACTTTCCTTCTCAGTGAACAGTAGCAGAAAGAGTGTGTTAGAATAAAAGGTGTATCTACTGCCTTACTGAAGAGGCTACAATGTCCCAGGAAGATACAGACATTGTGCCAATAGTTCTGTACACTGTATTTTCTGTTCTGGTTCTGGTCAGCAACAGCATTGTCATCATTGTCATCACCAAGTCTCGGGAGCTCCACCACCCTACGTTATGGAATATCGCAGTAATGGCGGCATGGGATCTTGCTTTTGGGTTACACGTTTTGGTGTTCATTGTACCGTCAAAGATTCTGAATGCCTTTGCCTACCCAGACTCATGTGGACCATTCTCATCAATACTGATGTCCTTCCTTATTACTCAGAATTTTTTCAACATCGTGGTCGCTCTTGTGGATAGGTACATCTCTATATGTTGGCCTTTACACTACCCTCGACTCATGTCCGGAAAGAGGTTCACTTTTGCAATGATCATTGTATTTCTTGTCAACGTAATCCGCACCGGTATCCTGTCTACAGTGGGTAGTGATGGAAGTTACAGCAAATCCTTGGGATTTTACACTCAAGAGAAATCAACAACAGAGAGGGCTGCTTCATTAGGAATGGCTTTGGTAATGGTTGTGTTTCTTGTCGGTCTCCTCATTCGAATTCGTCTGGAGCTGAGGAAGAAAAAAGGAACTGTTTTTACAGAAAGGCAGCAAGCCGTTTCATCTCAGTTCACATACACCATGTACATATCAACCATTGTCTTCATTGTGTGTTATCTTCCAACAGTTATTGCCCTTCTGATCACTAGTGTAATGAAAGGGGAAAGTGGTCTGATACAGCAGCTTGGATTTACCTTTGTTTTGTCAAACAGTCTATGCAACGTCATTATCTATGCTGCAACGTACCGCCCATTCAGGGAGGCCTTTCTGAAGCTCTGCTGTCCTACCTACTTCAGAGATCAAGCAAGGCGCGAACTGCAAGTACACTATCGAAGGAACAGAGTTGCAGTGTCAACAGTGGAATAAAGACATTCGATTTATTTTCAAATGGAAGATTTATCCATGAAGAAGGATAAAATAATAATAATTTACAATTTAAAGGGGCAGTAGCACGTTTTTTGAAAATTTTATATTTTTAAATTTCCTTTTTATAATGATAGTTTATGCCATTTATATTCACTTTAGAGGGTAAAACATCTTATTGCACAAACCAATTACCCGTAGAGGTAATAACAATTTTGTGTATAAAGCTAAAATTGCATGGCGGCCATTTTATTGTGAACACATTTTATTATCTTGAATGACAAAAACGATTCCTATGGCTTTACGGAATCATGTACACTCATTTTTTAACTTGATTATTCGAAGAAAAGGGGTGTTTTACTATTGGTGACATTATTTTTCAAATACATTTCATCGACTTATTTGAGCCAAAAAAACGTGCTACTGCCCCTTTAACGTCTGATATCCAATGCAAGCACTGTTCACTGAAGGACTTGTACTTTCGGGGCCGCTCCGCGCGACCATGTGATCAGGAACAGCTTGGTGGACTGAGTGCAATGTGGATGAAGTACCTTGCCCAGGGACACGACACAGTGTGAGACCATGGTCACAAGTATTTGGTGTATCCACCGAGATTCGAACCCGGGCCTTTGACGTAAGAGGCCAGCATGCTAAACCCCTACAGCATTATACCACTACACCACTAGGCTCAACATAAATCGATCAATACAGTTGAATGTGAAGCCCTTATATTGCAGGGGTAAAAATGTATAGGATGTCGTGGGTATATTTGTCATAAAGGACATGAACAAAAATGTACTCAAAACATTGTGCTGTTAAGTAAAACTTTGAGTAACCCATGATAATGGAGATATTTGAGTCGGAACTCTTCAATTTCTAATAAGGAAGAGGCAGGAACAATAATGGCTTCAGTGGTTTTCAATCACGGCATGACCAGGTAATATTGTGTTCATGTTACTTAATGTTGTGTTTGTTGAATTGACTTGGTTCTGACATGAACATCTTATAAACTAGCGGCCACAAGAAACGCTACAGTATTTCAAAAACAAGACACTGCAACCGTACGAAGTCAGTCTTCAAGAACGGCTTTGATCAGTATACATGTATGAAGTATTGAAAAATTCGCACATAAAATATAGATATTAAGTTAATTGTTGTCGACACAATGCGCCTTGTTGGACTTTAATTCGTTGGTGCATCCACAGGGGCGTGTATCGCTTAGAAACAGCGTTTGAAAGACATATAGCTATACCCTACCCTATTACTATATACAAGGATAGTAATAGGGCAGGGTCTATATATGTCTTTCAAACGCTGTACAGTAATAGGATAGGGTCTATATAGGTATATGTCTTTCAAACGCTGTACAGTAATAGGGTAGGGTCTATATAGGTATATGTCTTTCAAACGCTGTACAGTAATAGGGTAGGGTCTATATATGTATATGTCTTTTAAACGCTGTTTCTAAGCGATACACGCGACTGTCGGTGCATCGTTTTTGTAGGACGGTACAGTAATAGGGTAGGGTCTATATAGGTATATGTCTTTCAAACGCTGTACAGTAATAGGGTAGGGTCTATATAGGTATATGTCTTTTAAACGCTGTACAGTAATAGGGTAGGGTCTATATAGCTATACGTCTTTTAAACGCTGTACAGTAATAGGGTAGGGTCTTATAGGTATATGTCTTTTAAACGCTGTATAGTAATAGGGTAGGGTCTTATAGGTATATGTCTTTCAAACGCTGTTTCTAAGCGATACACGCGACTGTCGGTGCATCGTTTTGTAGGACGGCCAACAAAGTTGGACTCTCTTTGTTATGGACTTTTCAAAACGACGATTTTTAAAATGCGTGTTTTTCGTAAACATAATACGATAATGTTTAAAAATGGAAAATCGGTTAGTTAGCTTTGTAACACAACATGTTACTCTGTTACAGTCAATCCATCTTTATTCCAAACTCAAAGGCCAAATGCCTATAGAACATATACACTTGAGGGGGGGGGGGGGGGGGGGGGGGGGGGGTGTGAAACGGTGAAACGGTGAAACAAAGGATATGGCTTTGGTACATGTGGTGTGGTTAGTATTCTTCGTTACTAATTGCAGGGACCACAGCCACTGTCAACCATTATGACAATATGTGTGAATATGACACTTTCTAATGGCAGCCAGTCCTATGTCAGCTATACCAATGATAGGCCTACCAATTAAACGTGATCCTCAAGAAGAAATAATTGGATGGAAACCAAATACACGTAATCACGTTTTGTTCTGATATGCTTATTAGTATTCCCTGGGGATAATTTTGGCTTGTTTTTATCTAATAAGGTGTTTCATCTAGTTGTAGCCAGACTTTCCTTCTCAGTGAACAGTAGCAGAAAGAGTGTGTTAGAATAAAAGGTATATCTACTGCCTTACTGAAGAGGCTACAATGTCCCAGGAAGATACAGACATTGTGCCAATAGTTCTGTACACTGTATTTTCTGTTCTGGTTCTGGTCAGCAACAGCATTGTCATCATTGTCATCACCAAGTCTCGGGAGCTCCACCACCCTACGTTATGGAATATCGCAGTAATGGCGGCATGGGATCTTGCTTTTGGGTTACACGTTTTGGTGTTCATTGTACCGTCAAAGATTCTGAATGCCTTTGCCTACCCAGACTCATGTGGACCATTCTCATCAATACTGATGTCCTTCCTTATTACTCAGAATTTTTTCAACATCGTGGTCGCTCTTGTGGATAGGTACATCTCTATATGTTGGCCTTTACACTACCCTCGACTCATGTCCGCAAAGAGGTTCACTTTTGCAATGATCATTGTATTTCTTGTCAACGTAATCCGCACCGGTATCCTGTCTACAGTGGGTAGTGATGGAAGTTACAGCAAATCCTTGGGATTTTACACCCAAGAGAAATCAACAACAGAGAGGGCTGCTTCATTAGGAATGGCTTTGGTAATGGTTGTGTTTCTTGTCGGTCTCCTCATTCGAATTCGTCTGGAGCTGAGGAAGAAAAAAGGAACTGTTTTTACAGAAAGGCAGCAAGCCGTTTCATCTCAGTTCACATACACCATGTACATATCAACCATTGTCTTCATTGTGTGTTATCTTCCAACAGTCATTGCCCTTCTGATCACTAGTGTAATGAAAGGGGAAAGTGGTCTGATACCGCAGCTTGGATTTACCTTTGTTTTGTCAAACAGTCTATGCAACGTCATTATCTATGCTGCAACGTACCGCCCATTCAGGGAGGCCTTTCTGAAGCTCTGTTGTCCTACCTACTTCAGAGATCAAGCAAGGCGCGAACTGCAAGTACACTATCAAAGGAACAGAGTTGCAGTGTCAACAGTGGAATGAAGACATTCGATTCATTTTCAAATGGAAGATTTAACCATGAAGAAGGATAAAATAACAATAATATACACTTTAACGTCTGATATCCAATGCAAGCACTGTTCACTGAAGGACTTGTACTTTCGAGGCCGCTCCGCGCGACCATGTGATCAGGAGCAGCTGGGTGGACTGAGTGCAATGTGGATGAAGTACCTTGCCCAGGGACACGACACAGTGTGAGACCATGGTCACAAGTATTTGGTGTATCCACCGAGATTCGAACCCGGGCCTTTGACGTAAGAGGCCAGCATGCTAAACCCCTACAGCATTATACCACTACACCACTAGGCTCAACATAAATCGATCAATACAGTTGAATGTGAAGCCCTTATATTGCAGGGGTAAAAATGTATAGGATGTCGTGGGTATATTTGTCATAAAGGACATGAACAAATGTACTCAAAACATTGTGCTGTTAAGTAAAACTTTGAGTAACCCATGATAATGGAGATATTTGAGTCGGAACTCTTCAATTTCTAATAAGGAAGAGGCAGGAACAATAATGGCTTCAGTGATTTTCAATCACGGCATGACCAGGTAATATTGTTTTCATGTTACTTAAGGTTGTGTTTGTTGAATTGACTTGGTTCTGACATGAACATCTTATAAACTAGCGGCCACAAGAAACGCTACAGAATTTCAAAAACAAGACACTGCAACCGTACGAAGTCAGTCTTCAAGAACGGCTTTGATCAGTATACATGTATGAAGTATTGAAAAATTCGCACATAAAATATATATATTAAGTTAATTGTTGTCGACACAATGCGCCTTGTTGGACTTTAATTCGTTGGTGCATCCACAGGGGCGTGTATCGCTTAGAAACAGCGTTTGAAAGACATATAGCTATACCCTACCCTATTACTATATACAAGGATAGTAATAGGGCAGGGTCTATATATGTCTTTCAAACGCTGTATAGTAATAGGGTAGGGTCTATATAGATATATGTCTTTCAAACGCTGTACAGTAATAGAGTAGGGTCTATATAGGTATATGTCTTTCAAACGCTGTATAGTAATAGGGTAGGGTCTATATAGGTTTATGTCTTTTAAACGCTGTACAGTAATAGGGTAGGGTCTATATAGCTATACGTCTTTCAAACGCTGTATAGTAATAGGGTAGGGTCTTATAGGTATATGTCTTTTAAACGCTGTATAGTAATAGGGTAGGGTCTTATAGGTATATGTCTCAACGCTGTTTCTAAGCGATACACGCGCCTGTTGGTGCATCGTTTTTGTAGGACGGCCAAAAAAGTTGGACTCTCTTTGTTATGGACTTTTCAAAACGACGATTTTTAAAATGCGTGTTTTTCGTAAACATAACACGATAATGTTTAAAAATGGAAAATCGGTTAGTTAGCTTTGTAACACAACATGTTACTCTGTTACAGTCAATCCATCTTTATTCCAAACTCAAAGGCCAAATGCCTATGGAACAAATACACTTGAATATACATTATTTATATGGCTTAGTAAACACGATGAAATGTACACATTGCGCTGCTCTCTTATACTAGTCATTTCTGATATTTATAGCATGGTATATAAACATAGCAAGATTTTTAATTACATTCTGATTTTTACAGTTTAATAAAGATGATAATTTATCTTAAGGATGAAAATAATAGTATTCTTTAAGGTAATTTCTACGTAGTTTATCATATAATGGACACACAAGCAAAAAATGGTAGTCACTTCCTAATACGTTGATATTACATGATTTACATAATCAATCTTCTCTATTTACATTGAAATATCTGCCTTTTAAATCATGTGATGAACATCAAAAAAAGTGATAAGCTTACTCTAAATTTTCTTGTAGTAATGATAGATAATATTCAGTAAAAATATATGGTTTGAGAGCTGAATAATAATCACAATTGGTAGAGAGGGAGAGTTTATGAGCCAGTTTTGTTGGTATATGTCTTTTAACCTTTGCGTAAAGGAGTTTATAAACGTTGTAGGAAATTCAACATGTTGTTCATACCATTTGTGATTAAAACCTGTTGAGAATAATAACTTTTCTAAATCCGTTATCCGGTTTTTGCGCCGATTATATAAAATCTTCATTTCATGACAGTTTTTGGGTTAGCGGTACGCGGGAATACTTAAGATTCTCCGCCAGTATTTGATTACTTTAACTTGCGAATTTATTATAAGCGGATACCCTACTGCATTCTCCATGTATCATTATTATCGGCGTGTTCATCTTTACCCCAAGACATTTCTTATAGGCCAATAAATGAACTTTCTTTATTTGATCAAAATGACGATATCCCCAAATTTCAGCCCATACAATAGAATTGGACTTATTTTTACCTAAAAAATTCTCCAAAAGGATGTTAAATTTAACTCTCCAAGAACTTTTGAATCTTTCAAAATGTCCATCAATATTTGTTTTAGCTTGGATAGATGCATACTTAATTTGGGTTGACCAGGACAGCTGGTTAGTAAAATAAACAGGTACTTATATGTAGTTATTGATTATATTCTATCGTTGGTGTATCGTTATTGTAGGACGGCAAAAAAAGTAAAAACGACCTATTTGACTCTCCTGTCTCGCCAAGTTGAGGATTTTCCAAAACGACGGTTTTTAAATGCGTGTTTTTCATAAACATGATACGATAATGTTTAAAAATGGAAAATTTAGGTAAGTTAGCTTTATAACTAAGGCTGAGCAATATTATCGAAATACCAATACATTGCAATACAATCTGTGCAATACAATACTTGCAATACGATTTTTCATATCACAAAACATCGCACCAAACTTTTTAAAGTGAAATTTATTCATATATCTTGCTTTAGGCATGGTTACAAGCTTAACTTGTTACAAAAAAAATTTTGGGAGTAAGAATATGTGTTGAACTGTATTACAAATGTTTTCTAAATATATGCCATCAAAATTAACTTGTCATTTTTCGAAAGAATTGAAAGGCTTTTTACTAAATGTGTAATGTTTAAACTGCAAACAGAAGTATAAAATATTCCAAAGTTCCAATATATATTTGACCAAATTAAGCAATACTAAGACATAACAAAATCTATTTATTTAGTTTCCGGTGAAAATGATGTATTTGTTAAATTCTGGTCATCTTTACATGCCATATTGAAAAATTAAGAGCTTCTGAATTAACAATTATACTTAACTGTACAACTTTGTCCATCTCTGAATACAACAGATACCTCATTTTTCATGTCATGTTTACGTATACCTTTATTTGAATGTACTACCTATGTCGTTGTATGTATATAGTTTAAGGTCAATCTAACCTGTTTATCTCACGTATGTCATTTTGTTTATATGTACACTATTGTCAATTATATGTTGTAAAATATGAAAAATATGTTCTTTAAAATACATGATCCTTCAATAATTATCAGGTACAGTTTGTTTCTGGAAATGAGATCCAGGCTCCAGCTATCTTAGAGAAGTCAATATGTGAATATACCAGACAAGTAGGCGTATGTGGGTGTTGGAAAATATGGTGTTTAGTGAACACACTTACAAAGAACTGTGCAATGTTTAAAAGACGTCAAGGTACAGTAATATTTATCAGTAGATTTAAAAAGAAGTTTTGTTATTTTTATGTTTGGCGTAAATCTTTCGACGCTATGACGAACGATCCAGAATTGAGTTTGAAATCTGAAAAGGTCATGTAGTAAATTAGTCATTTAGAGTAGCCTTGGAGAGTTTGCTGATTATTCGTAGCAAGTCTTTTTAGCGCATAACACTTTCTTAAGTATAAAAAAAGCAGATGTTTGTTTTATTCTGACAATACTGAACAATTCTACAAATCAAAATTATTTAGAGTTGCAGATGTCCACCATCCCAGAACCTCCTGCTTTCCCTAGTGTAAGCAGGTGCTGAGTCAACGAATGTAATAGAGGAAGAACAAATGTTTCATCATTTAAATACATTTATTAAGTGGTAGATGTTACATGATGTTATTTGCCTGTCTGTTCTATTTGTGTAACATGTTTGTTTGCAATAAAGAATATAAAATGAAGAAGTTGGGCTTTGACAAGAGAATTGATAATATGGAAAGTATGGGAGCAGCAGTCTAAGTGTTGGAGTCTTTAAAATCTGCTACATAGATCTAAACTGTCAGGCAAAAGAAAGTACATGCTTCTGTTGATTTTAACATGATATATGTGTGATTTAATTGCACATATCTCAAGTTTTCGATGTCATAATCTAAAACCGAATGTAAAGATGTTTAGTCAGCAGCCAAAGAATACTTCTACATGGTTTTTAATTTTAAATAAATATGAAATTTAAATTTTAAAAATTATTGTTGATGATACCCAAATGTTCATCGATATATATAAGACTATGAATGTGCCTGATTCTGCACACATTTACACCATTTTAAACATGAAAGGGGTCATATAGATATTTTAACTAACTCACCAATTAATTCATTCAAAATACTGCAGATAAGTATTATTGTATTGTGCCATAGTCAAAATTAATGCATTTGCTTTCTTTCAAATATTGAATCAATCTAAACCAACTGAGGTGTGTACTTTCTTTTGCCTGGTAGTTTAAGATGTATTCTAGCAGATAAACCAATGGTAAGTAGACCCATTTATATTACTGCAATAAATTCAAACATTTATTTCGAGATATGGAAATCAAATGTAAATGTTTTTGTTATATGCAACACTAACAATCGCTTGTTCGCAGAAATAAAATTTATGAAAAATTGGAAAACAATCGTAAACACCTTTCAACATTTTAATATTCTAGTGAGGCATTTGTAAATTCTAATCTTAACTTGATAAATATCTGCGTTTCTGAAATTAATATAAATCATATGTCATAAAATAAACTATGTGACCACTTATTTTATTGAAATTATCTATTTTATCAATTGCACACAGAGAAAAAGCAATTGTAATCTTGTCTGATGTATGCACTAGCCAGTATGTACCATATTATATATAGGTGTGCTATATAAATTCAAATATATCATAAATATGTCTTGCAAATTACAATGGAAATTGAACAAATTGAATTAATTAATATGTTTGGTTCATAGATATTAATAAATGTTTATTTTGGTCTAGGTCTAGGTCCTCATTAATTTAGTGACATATATGACAATACTATATAATACATTACTCTTTTTTATTCATCTAAGTTCATATACATACATTTTCATCAAAATTACTGAGAAAATTAAAGAGAGAGAGAGAGAGAGAGAGAGAGAGAGAGAGAGAGAGAGAGAGAGAGAGAGAGAGAGAGAGAGAGGGTGAGAGAGGGTGAGAGAGAGGAGAGAGAGAGAGAGGGTGAGAGAGTGAGATGGGGGGTGAGTGGAGAGAGGGTGAGAGAGAGAGGGGGTGAGAGAGAGAGAGAGAGAGAGAGAGAGAGAGAGAGAGAGAGAGAGAGAGAGGGTGAGAGAGAGAGAGAGGGTGAGGGAGTGAGATGGGGGTGAGTGAGAGAGAGAGAGAGGGGGTGTGAGAGAGAGAGGGGGTGTGAGAGAGAGAGGGGGAGAGAGAGAGAGAGAGAGAGAGAGAGAGAGAGAGAGAGAGAGAGAGAGAGAGAGAGAGAGAGAGAGAGAGAGAGAGAGAGAGAGAGAGAGAGAGAGTAACGATTTGAAACATGCAGATACAAATGTGTTTATTATCAAACGTTGAATAAACCGTTGCTTAGAATCAGTTATTCATACAAAACACATCAAACACATCCAGAGATCTACACTGCATTTGGGACTGCAATAAGTGTTCATTGACATGACTAATAAGGTGAAAAGAACAGGGTTTCTGCAATGATACAGTGAGCACGCATATATGCGTCTTTAGCTGAATATGTCAGTGATATGTCAGTCCGCATTACAAGTATCTCACGATCGGTCATCATGCATATGACACCATTGGACAGTCAAATCATGAAATGTTCTTTCGGGAAGCGTATGACGGATTTATATTATGTGAATAACACTAATTCCCCAAATTGTAAAATGGAAACATTCCCAATGTTATAATAACAGGGAGATTTTTGTCGCATCTAGTACATACCAATTATCCCAATTATAAAAACATATGTAACTATACTAAGTGCCAAACAGTTACAAGCGATACAGACCATGCATAGATAAAAATTTGGGTAATAAAACGAGCATCAAGACGTTAACCTTTGCACGTTAATTAAAAATATTTCTTACAGGATTTTTAGTTTGACAAACTATGTTATCAAAGCACTGTACATATCATAACTGCTTTATCTGTAAGAGTTGACAGTATATCACTAACAAGCAGTAAAGACATTCAATATATGGTATCTTAATGTTATATGATTTACAATAGTTCCGTCCACCCATTTCCTGTCTACTTTTGAGCGTTATGCAAGACACAACAAACAATCAGTCCCGTTTATAACATGCCGCTTTCTCTCTCTCGCTACATCAGAGGTGGCGAAGCGTAATTGGTCTCGCTGCAGCCAGGTGTTAGTGTAGACAGTGGCCTCAGCGTTGAGCTTGTAATTACCTGTCGGCGTTAATGAGTTAAGGTTAACTCAGCCTTCTAGCCGCTCATCCTACGCGGGTTGAGCAAGATGTAGCTGGCGGTCTTCATCAGTCTTACAGTTTGTAAATAATAGTACGTTTTTGAGTAAACGTCATTATTTATACTCACCGTTGATAACTCACCGGTCTTTATTTCCCTCCCACCTCCCCTCCCACCTCCCCTCCTGCGAGGGCGGGTAGTTTGAGTACAGATTCTCCTGATAAGGTTTCCCCATGGGTGATATAGTGGAGAGTAACGGATCATATATAAAACCGGTGGACGGACAAAATCCCCACTGGACAAAATCCCCAAGGACATAATCCCCTATGACAAAATCCCAAACGGACAGAATCCCTAACCGAAAAACAACAACATGGACAAAATCCCCAAAATGAAATTAGAATATGTCTTTAAATTTTCTTTCGGTACGCTGGGTAAATGTTGCAATACTTGTACTTGTATACTTGCAGTATGCGTTATACTGAAACATCCGCTTGCATCAGAATTTTCTTCACTTCTTACAAAGTATATTGAATTGTGTTTATTGTCATTGTATATTTAGATACGTCAGACAAGATACTTGTAAAACGTTACGCAAACGTTACGTACATTATCAGAATTTTCTATAAGTGAACTTTTTTTCTCTCTCAGAAAGTTATTTGCAATGTCTTTCAGGTTGAAAAACACTTTGGAATAGAGAGCAAAAAATAAAATTCCTCCCTAAAATTTGTGGGGGGGGGGGGGGGTATGGGGGGGTTAATCCCCCCCTATTGCTACGGGCCTGAGATACCAACATAGACATCAGACAAGTGACGCAATATTTGAGGAGGAACCGAACTAAATCAATAACTCGTTAGTCTCCGTGAAATATCTTCGGGAGACAGAAATCTCATGAAAAAAAATTTCAACATGATTGTGTTTTCATAAAATTTATTTAAAAAACATAAAAATCTAAAACAGTTACAAACATTGAATAGCACTGCTATAAGAATACATAACATATATTTGATGGATTTCAAATAGTGATAGAGAGATATCAAATCAGCATCTATCACTAACATATATAAAACACTTTCATGGATTTGAACTTCTCTTTGTCCACCAATATCATCAGTCTGATTAAAATCAACCCTATTCCAAAGAATAACAAGATGTGTTTGTTAAACATGGATGCCCCCGGATATACCAAAGATGTCCACTGCGGCAAGGTCAAGGTCACAAGGTCAAATATGATGACCTATATGAAGATCTCATCACAAGGTATGCACATGCCAAGTATGAAAGCCCTAGCTCTGAGCAATCCAAAGTTATGGCCAAGGTTAAAGTTTTCTGAAAATGTCAACTGCGGCAAGGTCAAGGTCACAAGGTCTAATATGATGACCTCATCTGAAAAGTCTCATCACAAGGTATCCACATGCCAAGTATGAAAGCCCTAGCTCTGAGCAATCCAAAGTTATGGCCAAGGTTAAAGTTTTTGCTGACAAACACACAGACGGACAGACAGACAGATGGACAGGTGAAATACAATATACCCCCAGAATCTCCTATTCAGGGGCATAAAATCGTGCATTTACCATGATATGAACTGGTATTATAGATTCCTCACCACAATCACAAGTTCCTTATTATCGTGTTAGTCCAGTTTTCGTGACTGCCAAATCTCTCACATAGCTACTATCTATTTTACTTGATTAGGATTGAACAGTGGTTTGTACATTAGATCAAAACAATCATATTTAATATTAATATGTTTTTAAAGCAAACCTGATTTGAATAATCGAGAATCAAGATGGTTACTGGTTACTTCAGCGGTACAGTATATATACGAATAAAGGAATAATTTGTAGTCACACTGCTTGGAGACGAAATCTCCAAATGATTGTTCATATCCCCGGTAGATACATTATTTTGCAACGTAATTACATCGGAAAACTGTCTATTTTAATCAGGTGACGTGAGGTGGGGTTCAATGCCGCTTTCAAGAGTATTTCACTTATATCGCGGCTGCTAGTATTATAGCAGGGAGAAAGCCCGCAACGCCATGTGGCTATACATTGTGGTGAAACCTGCGAGCATCGGCTAGAACTAGCGAACCATGGGTGGTACTACGCTGAAATTCAGTGTAGCATTGCACCCAAACCTTACTGCATGTAGAACAGTTCCTACTGCAGACAAAGTTGCCATGCCCCTGGCGGGATTCGAACCCCTGACCTCTTGATCCGAAGCCGTATTTTAATCAGACTGTCAATATCATTTACATGAAGATTAGTGCAACATTGATCTGTAATTGTAGGTTTGCACATAAATCCTACTGCACTGAGACAAAGTAAATATCATAATTTGTTGTTCTTCAGACAATGTAAACATCTGACAAATGCATGTAAAGTTTTTAAATTTTTGGGGGTCTTTATAATTTTGTGCAATCATTTCTTTTTTTTCATGTTTGATAAGAATATTTTCAGTTTGATGTCGTCCAACAATTACTTATTAGTTTTTAAAATCTTTGAGTATCCATCTTTATTTGGGAATTAAACATGTCTCAAAATTGCCATACAAAAAGCATATAAGGAAAAAATTAAATAGTCAAGATCTTTTACGCAGACATAAAATATATGTGTATGTATATCTTTTGTGTTCAAAATCTGTAACACTGTTATATTTTCTGTCATTTATGAAAACATCTGAATAAAAGCTTTTCTAAAAACAAGGTTTACCCAACTGTAGACATTACCCTTGATTGTGCGCTTTGAACATACAAAATAGGGATATGACATACAATTTCATGAAATCATAAATTTTCTATGGTAATGCCACTGTTTGCTATCACAGCCCTAGTGCTATTACAATAAAATATGACTACATAGACAAAGTACTTGAGACCTTAAGTTTACACAACTTCCCAACGCACGGCATAACTCTTACCAGGCTTCATTACTGCCTGATTTAGGCCTTGCAATATTTCCTTAAAGTCTCTGTGCTTGGAAATCCTGGCCCACTATGCATTTCTGGTGCAGTGATTCACTATCTTGTCACAACAAAGCGAGGGAAATACTGCAAGGCTTAAATCAGTCTGATTAAAATCGACAGTTTTCCGTGGAATAAAACTTGCAAAATAGTGCATCTACCAGGATACGAACTTGTATCGTTCATGGGTTTCCACGCCAAACCGTCTGAAAGCACCCCGTACACTAGCGTGTTCGGGCGCAATTCAGCTAGCCAATCAAAAGATGCCCAACAAATGCTTTCGGTGCAAGAAACTAGGGTTAGATAACTCCAAACAGCTCTCCTTTTGTCTGTTCCGAATGCTTTCAAGACAGCAACCGTTTACATACTTTGATGTGATTGGTCAGCTATTTGACTGGGTTTTGGCTGCGCTAAACTGGTTCTGAACACACGCCTATACGGGGTGTGTCAGACCTTGTGGCGAGGAATCTACAGAACCTGTTCGTATCCCGGCAGATGCAAAATTTTGCAAATTTTACTCCTCGGAACAACGTCGATTTTAATCATACTGGGCTTAAATCAGCCAGTAATGGAGACTGGCTAGAGGTATGTTTGGAAGTTGACATTTACAGAGGCATTGAGTATCTTTCATAATATCTTATTTGGCTCATGCATGCCGAAATACCACATGTGCTGACTAAAATTCAAATAATATCACTCGACTTGCATATTTACACCCTCCAAATATCTGTATATGATAATCGCTTGTTTTCAATGAAAATCGAGGTGAGGTGAGGTGAATTAGGGTTTTTCAAGAGTATTTCACTTGTATCACGGCTGCTAGTATTATGGCAGGGAGAAAGCCTGCAACGCCATGTGGCTATGCATTGGGTTGAAACCTGCAAGCATTGGCTGGAACTAGCGAACCATGGGTGGTAGTACGCTGGAATTCAGTGTAGCATTGCACCCAAACCTTACTGCGTGTAGAACAGTTCTCTACTAAAAAGTTGCCGTGATCCTGGTTGGATTCGAACCCTGGACCCTTGATCCGAAGCAGAACACACTAACCACTGCGCTATCCCGCCCCACTTGATGAAAATTGAGAAACAGCATTATATATGTTCATGAAGCAAAACAACACCTCCCATTTCCATGCACAGTAGTTATATTTGTCTTTATGTCTGTTGTTGACTTGACACGCGCCACCCGCGGTGCATTGTCTGGTTTTCTATCAGAAATCACTACTTTCACTTTTATATAATCACTAAACTGAGTCGACTATCATTAAAACATAATTTTCAGCAACAGTTAGTACTTCTCATTAAAATAACACCATTTATAAGTTTTGGCATATGTAACTCAAACAACACACTCAATGACTCTTTCGCTTAAAATCTCACACATTCAACACACAGGCGCCAGACCCTAAATATACACCTATGTACAAATGTATATATATATATATATATCTACCTACCTATGTAACATATAAAGAAGGTATGACAATGTCCATCATTTTGAACCTGGCATAGGACCGGAACTGGTTTGCTGGCTCAAATACGCCTTGTAACGTTCGTAGACTGATCCAAGTTTACATTTCCGGACATTGCCAGGATTCAAAATGGCGGACAGTGTCATAACTTCTTTATATGTTACATAGGTAGGTAGATATACGAAGGTGTATATTTAGGGTCTGGCGCCTGTGATTCAACACTCATGAGTCTTGAATAGATACTTTCCCTTTGAAAGCACCGATTGGAAGAAACACAGAATGTTCAAGCTCTGTGCAGTGTCACACCTGGTAGACAGTGTAAAGAGCCATGACAAGCCTGATGACGGGAGTGACGAGTACTGTGATGACGGGGAGACTATAGTATTGCAGATAGTACATGACATCTCTCACGGGTAGTACTCCTAGCACTGTCAGTACTCCCTGGGTGGTGGGAGGCAAGCTCCGTGTCCGCCAGTACTCCAGTACTGTGTGGAATACTTGGAGGTCCAGCTCAGTGTTTACTAGGTCACCCTGAAATTTGAAAAAAAAATTCCCTTAAAGGGGCAGTAGCACGTTTTTCGCTCAAATAAGTCGATGAGATGTATTTGAAAAATAATGTCATCAATAGTTAAATACCGTTCTCTTTAAGTAAAATCAAGTTTAAAAATGAGTGTACATGGTTCGGTAAAGCTATGGGAATCGTTTTTGTAATTCGAAATAATAAAATGTGTTCACAATAAAATGGCCGCCATGCAATTTTTGCTTTATACGCAACATCGTTATTACCACAACGGATAATTGGTTTGTGTAACAAGATGTTTTACCCTCTTAAGTAAATTTAAATGACATAAACTATCATTATAAATATGAAATTTGAAAAAATAAATTTTGCAAAAAAACGTGCTACTCCCCCTTTAAAATAACTCAACATTTAAAATATTTGTTCCATGTCAAAATGATTGGGATCTAGGTGAGTCTTTATATAGATGATAATTCACTGAGTTTGACAGTCACGAAATTTCTCCCACTTTAATTCCTAACATGGGTAATTTTATTACTCTTCAGGTACAAAATGTTTTTGGTATAAGTTAGGCTGCAAAAAATAATTAAATGTTTCTCGGGCACATTTATTTCAAAAGTGAATAACCAGGAAGAGTATTTTTTCCCCCATCAAAATATAGCTTGGAGTTGTTAGTAGTATACAAATGGAAGGACATCCGTTCCTGTAGACCCATATATATTTGGTTAAACAGATTTATGAGTTTAGCAAAAATGATGCAGAAATTTAGAATTTATTTTTTAAATGACAATAAAAAGTTTTCATGCACACAAACAAAAATGATGCGTCGATGCCCTAAAAAAATTCATTTTAAAAATTTACCGGTAAGCCTTACCTCTCTTTGTAAAAATAAAATTACAATTTTAAAAATCAATCTATTGAACTAGAAAATAGTTGTTATATTTGATATTTCTAATCAGAAGTCAGTAATGAAAACATATCTCCTATATTTTCAGGCTGATTAAAAAGGACAGTTTTCTGAGGAATAAAATGCAAAACAGTATATTTATCGACATACGAACGCAAACGAACAGCCCGTTTACACTCATATTCTGACGCAATTCAACAAAAGCTTTTGGTGCGAGCTAGGGGCAGATAACTCCGAACAGCTATTCTTTCGTCTGTTCCAAAACTTTCAAAACAGCGACCAATTAGAAACTATGATGTGATTAGTCAGCTATTTGACTGGGCTTTGTCTGCGCTAAACTGGTCAGAACACACGCAAATATAGGGTGTCCTAAGACCTAGTGGCGAGGAATCTATAGAACAACTAGTATCCCAATATGAAGTATTTTTTAGATTTAATTTTTTTAAGGGTCAATTTTAATCAGACTGCCGATATTTTCAGTGACGCACCAAGGTTTCTGAGAGTTGGTGTATATTGTCCTCCACGGCATACTCCAGCTGATGAGCACGTACAAGCAGACACACCGACAAGAAGGTCCACGTTCCCATGACAACAAGCAGACACACCCTGTATGCGTACATAAGATAATCGATTGATTATTACAAGAAATCATGTTTAAGGTATTTCAAAGACAATTGGACATATCTTTCTATTTTTCTTCTAACATTTATTACGTGCTAAAACCTATGCGGTGAGATATTGATTTTTTTAAACTGAGAATCACTGCAAAGAGATTGATTATTTTGTGCCGAGAGCAAGTGTACGTTTTCAAAAGTGGCTTTGTCATTCAGAGACATATCAATCCTTGCAACATCAGTTAATAAAGACAAGAGATATAACATTGTAAATATCTTCATTATCTTTAACATGAAACTGATCTATCTGAAAGCTCCAAAATGAAGTAATTAACCTAATTTTATAATAATCTTATTTTACATAAGTTTATTTGTCACAAATTTTTATTTTTCACTAGGGGTGCTTTTGGTTCAGTGCATCGTACATCACAGTGTATTTTCAGTTTAATGTATGCATATTTTAATTTGTTTCCATAAAAGTTTACTCATATTGTCAGTATTTCAGTTTTACCAAATGTTTATTAAGCGAAACAAATTTAATTTGTTGTTTTACAGAATCTCCTAACATAATTTTGAAAAAAACTACTGTTACTTAGAATCCCTCCCGAATAAAAAAGGTGAAAAATTTTCTCTCCCAATTATTATCCCAGATATTAACACCAAACTGAGATATAAGTGAAAACTTTTGGGGTTTTTTTAATCAATCCGACATTTTCAAGCTAAACTGTGATTAGCTGTGACTTTAGTTTGTTACATTCTTGGTTCTGAACAATACTGAAAAATGTACCAAGCTGAGGGCTCAGTACGGGTGAGGTGAGTTAGTGTTTAACACCGCTTTCAAGAGTATTACACTTATATCACTGCTGCTAGTATTACGGCAGGGAGAAAGCCCGCAATGCCATGTGGCTATGCATTGTGGTGAAACCTGCAAGCATCGGCTGGAACTAGCGAACCATGGGTGGTACTACCCTGAAATTCAGTGTAGTATTGCACCCAAACCTTACTGAGTGTAGAACAGTTCTCCACTGCAGACAAAGTTGCCATGCCCCTGGCGGGATTCGAACCCCAAACGTCTTGATCCGAAGCCGAAAGCGCTTACCACTGCGCTATCCCGCACCCTCAGTACGGAAATACATGCCAAACCGACGCTCAAGTGTACCGTTTCACCCCTAATATTTTACTGACAAATTTCAAACTTCAGGTACATTTCAAAAACTATCCAACAAACATCAACATACCAATTTTTAATCCTCCTAGGAGAGAGTTTACTCTTAGCGTACATGTTGTCAACAAGGTAATACAGCAGCGTACAGATGCCTGCCACATAGAAGAGTATGAAGAGGAAGTCTACAGCTGATGATGACCCCAGGTCAAACCTTGAGTGGACTGCGGACTGTGGAAACACAGAGGTCATAGCAATTATGTGTTCTGTATTTAAAACAACAATCATTTGGGCTTTCTTCATTT
Source organism: Gibbula magus (assembly GCA_936450465.1). Classification (NCBI taxonomy): domain Eukaryota; kingdom Metazoa; phylum Mollusca; class Gastropoda; order Trochida; family Trochidae; genus Gibbula; species Gibbula magus. The sequence continues at coordinate 41,961,071 of OW388289.1, forward strand.
CTCAGATGCACAATTTTAGAAAACTCAGATATAGAAATTTTCTAAAGGGGGTTCACCTTGAAATCACTTATTTACATGGTACGGAGGGGGTAATCTAAACATTATGATCAGTGAGTAAAGCAATTTATAAAGCAAATTAACATTTAAGGGATTTACATATTTTACATGTTTTGTTCCTCTATCGAAGTATAACAGCAATAGATTGTTTAACATTACAAAGTGTAGCACAGTGATTTTATACCCAAATTTTACAATGTTTCCATACAAGAGACATGATATGTTGTCTCTTTATAAATAAGTTGCAGGGATCACCCTGGAGCAGAGTGTCAAAGGGAGAATAATCTCCCCTTTTCCTTACACGATGGGATTTTCAGATAAAGTAATGGAATATTTCTAAATAATAATAATGATTTTAAGATTTTTGCAATGGGATTTTCTCCCCTTGTCAATATTTACAATAGGATATATTGGTACATGAATGGGTAAATATCCCAAAATCCCTGCCTAAAGTGATCCCTGAAGTTGTGCACTTCTTAATACACTTCTTAACAATGTAATGTTATGTTTTGTAATGAATGGTTCATGTCAGCTGTTACAATCGTGAAATCAGTACCTCGGTAAGATACAAGTTACATCCTATTGACTATAGAAATGTTACCAGTAAGGCTCTGTATCCTGTATGCCAGGCCATGAGCGATGTCTTGAACTTTTCTTCACCATTATCAATATCAATCCCATGATGCCTGGAGAAAGACTTCAGTTTTACAGCGTAGGTGTGTAAGTCTGACAAGCATGATCCTGCAAATGAAATAGAAAAACATTAATTACCCCAACTTCCGAACGCAAGGCATAACTCTTGCCAGTCTGCATTACTGGCTGATTTAACCCTTGCGGTATTTCCCTCGCTATGTTGTGTCAAGATAGCGAATCGCTGCACCAGAAATGCATAGCGGGCCTGGATTTCTTAGCACAGATTTCTTAAGGAAATACTGCAAGGCCTAAATCAGCCAGTAATGGAGATTGACAAGAATTATGCCTTGCATTGGGAAGTTGTAATTACCCACGTTTAAAAAACAACTAAAATTATATTAATTTCTATACTTCTCAATAGGGTGACTGTCTGTTGTAATACTCATTTATATCTAAATCATAACTTGAATAAAATTTTATACATATCTTTGAGACATTAAAAAATGTTTGCTCTGTCGCTTAAAAGGAGAGTTCTATCGGGGTATTTTTGCGGAAACGAAATTCGAGAAGATATTCCTGTTTACACATATATGCTTTAAATATAAGTTTAAAACACATTCAAAATGAAAGATATTAATGAAGTTTATACTTTGATGACTTTACATTTGATAAAGACAAGCACATTTGTTGAAAAATAAAAACAATGAGAATTGAAGCCATTCATCGGCGCTGCGAGTGAGGAAAACTTCGCTACGACCTAGGAGCATATAGTTTATTAATTTTATGATACGTTATGTGTTACTATGTGAACATTCTATCATTGTATTTCTTTTATTACTACAATAATTTAGAATTGGGTTAAATATAGCGTGTTTTCATGTCAAGAATCCAAGATGGCGGATGCTGCCGATAGATCGCTGATAGAACTTTCCCTTTAACAACGGCAATGAAGTTGCGATGATTGTAGACGTGACGTCATATCATATAACCATGACTATGTGTTGAGAAAGTGATAAACAAACTGCAGATGAGAACATTGTTCTCAAACTGGGAAAATTCAGTCTCTCACTACTAAGAATGTATTATAACAAATTGTTTATCTTTTGAAATAAATGAAATTCAAATATACTCTTGATTCTGCTTGAGAACATCACAGATGTAAAAGCTCCACTATTTACTATTATTATATAATTGACTTTTAAACCGTCTCCAACAACATCACTATAAAAGAATAAGCATTGACTTACTATGTACTTTTTGGAAAACAAATATCACAGATGCAACGAGACCAAGCGACATTAGAATGAGCTGAATCATCTCCCCTCTCGAGAGTTTCATGCTGTCCATCTGCGGCCAGAGCGACACGCCCCCTCCCACGTTCAGTTGGTCCGATCTCTGCCGCACTTCTTCATGTTTCCTGATCAGCAAGTCTTGCTTGTTTCTCACCACTCGACCTGAAATACCACTTTTGTTTTAAATTGTTCAACATGTGTCACAATCTCTGAATCATGAAAATATGATATGTTCTATTGTTAATTGTACATTGATTGAAAAGAAATAGGTTTTATTTTGGTAAAGCAGCATTCATTTAGATAAACTGTGCATTTCTAAGATATATTTGGAATAGGAGCATTAAAATTTTATTTGCCCATCATTTTCACCAGTCACTCACTGGGTAAGGGTTAAAAGATTCTGTAAATCTAATGCAACTTGTAGGTTAGGTGATTTTAGATTTAATGCCGCTTTCAAGAGTATTTCACTTACATCACGGTTACTAGTATTATTGCAGGAAGAAAGCCTGCAACATCATTGTGGCTGTGCATTGCGGTGAAACCTGCAAGCATCGGTTGGAACTAGTGAACCATGGGTGGCACTGCACCGAAATTCAGGGAAGCCAATATTTTCAGTCTGATTTTTGAGGTGAGTTGAGGTGAGGTTAGTTAGTGTTGGCGCTTTCAAGAGTATTTCACTTATATCGCGGCTGCTAGTATTACGGCAGGGAGAAAGCCCGCAACGCCATGTGGCTATGCATTGCGGTGAAAGCCAATATTTTGAAGGTATGCACCAAGTATTACTGTCAAATGGGTATAATTTTCAGACAGGGCTTTGTAACTTAATCTTTACACAAAGACATGTTAGGCAGTGAGGTCTTAACACAATTTAAAACTCCACTGATATTCAAAGAAGGCAAATTGAAGTCTGAGACACAATCTACCTGGGGTGAGTCGAAGCCTAGCCAGACCCGGACTGGTGTTGTCATCTACCTCCACCTGCCCCCCGCCCAGGTGTTCCTCCAGTCTCTGTCTCAGGTTTGCTATCCCATTCTGTACAGGTGTGGAGGGGGTGCCCATCACTTCTACTACTTCATTGTACTGTGGGGAAGGCATCTTCATACTCAGCCTATGAACCTGTTGCTTGTGGTCTTGTGACCGCAGTCTCATAGGTCTATGTGTTCTTGACATGTTGATATTCTTTGTGTTGTTCGTTTAGTCTGAAATAGAAGAATTTGATAATTGTTTCAAATAGTTAATTTTTTATTGCCTGTTGGGAATTTGTTTAGCGTCTGAGTGGGCTTAAATACAAATTTATACATATTCATTTATTAAATAATACATGTATATGGAAACAAGACGATATAAAATGTACATATGTGAACATTAACGATTATTTGGGTGCTGGACGGAACGGCGACACGGCAAAACGGCGACAAGCCAGAACGGCGACAATTTGGACAGAACGGCGACAGATGGAAAAAAACTCCTGGACAGAACGGCGAAACAGATTTCTTACTAAATTTTAGACCAAAATCGCTAGACTAAACGGCGACACATTTGGACTAAACGGCGACAATAGTTTTTTTTATAAAATAGTTTTTATTGTTATATTGTTAAGTTAGATCTTTCATGTCTTGAAAAGGATATAAAAACCGAAACGTAGAAACTTAAGTCACACTTCTCAACATGCCTTTCCCATGCACTGTCTGTCGGAAAACTGTGAAAAAAAACCAACATGCCGTCAGCTGTGACAAGTGCGACAACTGGACACACCCAGTTTGCGGTACGTCTTTAACTGCGAAAGACTACCAGAGGAGGGTTGTAGTGATAGTCAAAAGGGCCGAGCCATTTAGTCAAATGGGCCGTGTTCCAAGTCATAAGGGCCGCCCCCAAAAAAGAACAAATAACATAGTAAAAAATTAGGTTTCATCTTTTATTGACATCATAACAACATTTTGACAATATTTTTTATTGTCGCAATATTATTGTTCAGTATTAATACATCATGCTTATTCTACGAACTATGGTTCAATCGTTCAATCACAAGCTCATTTTTATGCATAGTACTTTAGTACAGTAAGGAGAAATCAACATGCGGGTAGTTCCAAAAAATGTTTACACAAGCAATTATCAATTAATCCGGTTAGTGTTTACATTAATTAGCGACTAACGAGGTATTAGCAATTGGCCGTGTTACTTAATTAAATCAATCAGTACTCGTGTATTCATGGTTGATCACATTTTAAGGGTTGCGCCTATACCTACCTTATTACAGACAGATATTTTATTATCGTATCACCTCATTAAAATGGATTCATACATAACTGTAAAATATATCTATATTTATATATATACATTCTATTAAAACCCATATCACAAAAGTTATAAAAGTTGTATAAAAAGTTACGAGCAACCCTGTATAGTGTTATGAGAGACTTTATAATAACTAAAATAAAAAGAATTAAGTCATTTTGTTTCGTTTAAATGCTAAAACAGGTTTTTGGCACATGAATATATTAAAGTAAACACATTCAACTATAAAATGAAGGTTGATAATACAATGAATATATATTTTATATTTTCGGCCCTTGTGACTTTTTCACTCGGCCCTTTTGACTTTTGAACTGAAATGAAATGAATTTGAACTTGAGTTGAGAGATTATATATTGAATATGGGTCTAAAATAAAATATTAGAGACTAATACATTTGTTTGTTTTATTTTGGTTATACGAATATATAATATACAAAGCATACAAATATACAACAAATAAATGGAACAAATGGTGGAACAGCGACAGTCAAAATTCATAAATAGTTAATATAAAAATAAAATATTTGGTGTCGCCGTTTAGTCCGACCCATTTCTGTTGCCGTTCCGTCCAATTTGTCGCCATTTCAGACAAATTTTGTCGCCGTTTTGCCGTGTCGCCGTTTCGTCCGTATCCCGATTATTCAATAGGGAAATTGACTGTGTGCATTGCGGTGAAACCTGCGAGCATCGTCTGGAACTAGTGATCCATGTGCTGAAATTCATTGTAGCATGGCACCCACTGTGTAAACAAGTTCTCCACAGAAAAGTTGAGTTTGAAGGGTTGGTTCCTTACCCTTCACTGTGACATGAGTTGACAGACTTATGTCACCTGGGGTAAGTGACCGTATTCAAAATGTGCTTCTATTCACCCAGCAGTACAAATGGGTACCTGGTAAGACCCTGGTAACAGTGTAATTTGTTGGAGGTGACTGTCTAGTGATATGTATGTCAGCTTGGGTTAGACCACCTAGGGTATAAATGTTGGTAGTGCCTTGAGCATGCACTAGTGGATGGAAAATCCTACCCATTATTATTTATTATACTCAGAACACTAACATGTAAATATTAGTATAAATACCACTAATTCTTCACATTATTTTGGCATTTTCAAACACTGCTCACTTTTGCCTTACACTGTTACAGCAGAAACCTGCAAACCTGAGCTTTCCTTCACCTTTATAAACATAACTCGACTTCGAAGTTGCCGCAAAAATAACCGGAAGCGGAAGTCGAAAGGAACAGATTATTTCGTTTTACGGGGGTGTGATGGCATATAGCTCACACTATAGATTGATTCTTTTCTCATATTCATTAAAAATATAAGATATTATAGGTCTCTAAGGAGTCTAATTTCGATCCCAATCCATCAATATAAGCTGATTGTGCATATATTTTAAAATGATACAAAGCATTTGTGGACTTCATCCACTTCCGGCAAAGTAGGCAGTTCCGTGATGGACCCTCAAACAAAACAAGCCGCGGGATAACCAAAGTCAATTTTAAAGAAAAAAACTGTGATATGAGTACGCATATAGATGCATTCTACTTCAAATAAGTGCTTAATTGCATTGCTCTTTGTCGTGTCTCAAATAAAACATGATATTCACCAACAATGACAGCGTTTACAGCAAATTACGTATTACTATTAGACGTCAGCTAGCTGATGTTGTCGTTGTTTTCAATTCCTTGTCGTCAAAGTCTGCGCATCAAGACACAAAGTATCTCTGATCCAAGACTAAATTTGCAGATGCTGGAAAGATTAATTAGTTACAAATAATATATAATATGAAGTAAAAACAGAACTGTTCCCTGTAAAATTCAATTTTTTTATCATTTAATTTTTAATACAATGAACAATCACTGTACTGTATAGAAGCAAGTTTAGTGGATTGAATAATGCTAAGATATTTCTGTATAAATTCATGTTATAACTAGGTACACAATCAGGATTGAAATTTCAGAAATAATCAGAAAAAAAAGTACACAGCATCTAGTAGAATATTATTTAGTCAATTTATGCTATTTTTTTTAGGCTAGCTTCTAGCAGAGACCATAAAATAAAGGGACTGGACTCAGCCGCAGGCGGGAATATTTTTGTGCCTCACTAGAACAAGATGGGGTCTTGGAAAAAATCAAAAGTGCAGATTATGTTTCTCTTATAACTCATTTAATATAAAAATATTTCCTTGGTTACCAGGGTGTATGAAATAAAGATATGATAAAGTTTCATTTGGTGTATTGTAAATATTATACATGATGTTTCCAGTGTTGACTTTTTGCAATCACAGCAGGGCTTCAAGTCGGGTCGATTACACATCTGGCCGAGGCACACACAGTTGATGATAATCTACTGTTGAGTCTAGTCCCTTTATTTGATGGTCTCTGCTTCTAGATTTTGATGTGAAGGCATTGATTAGTCGTGACCTTGCAAATACTACTCATTGCAGCACCTAGAGATGTCGAGTACAGGTGACGTGCAGGATGAACAGCCAACAGGGGTTGAAGATACCGCAGTAGAAGAGGACTCTGTGAGCACCCCACATCCCTCGGTACCAGCTGATACTGTCAGCGATGTCCTCGCTACCAGCGAATGGCTGGATGGTCAGCTGTATGATCAGCTCAGTCATCTTCAAGCAGGTAACAATTTTCTATTGGTAATTTTTGGGGTAAATAAGTGTGAGATTGATTAGGAGTATCCGCCATATTTTTTGTGCTAATGTGAAATGAAAAATGCTGTGTTTTTGCTAATTTCACAACTTTTTAATAATAAAACCCCAATAATAGAATATCCACAAAGTAGTATATGACTATTCAACAATGTCCTGTTACGCTGTAGTAAAGTTTCCACACTCCTAGCCGATAAAGGTCCCCTTCATCACCTCATCAGTTTAATTTTTCATCTCTAATCATGAACAATCTTAAATTATTTTTTGTATAACGTTGTTTGGTTCATGTAATATCACCTGGAAAATGTGTTGTACCATTACTTGTGTACTATGTGATAATGGTTGATAGAGATACTATCAGCTGATTTACTATTGAGAATTTATACTTATTTCTTGTTGTCAATTTCTACTGTATTGCAGATCTACAGTGGTGTGGTGAGGCTACCCACTGCACTTTCCTAACCCTACAATGTCATAACTCATATCAAGTATACAATTAAGATTTGAGGGAAAGAAACGTTTCAGTGTTGTAACCATATTCCTATATATTTTTCAGAAAGAACAGACATTCCGATGACAAAGGACATTGAAACTGCAAGAGCAAGGTTGGTGAATATGTTACTAATAATTAAATAATCTTTTGATTGTGCTTTATAATGAGATTACAAAGTGTTTGTATATTCATTACCAATTTCCCTACGCAAGGCATAACTCTTGCCAGTCTCATAACTGACTGATTTAAGGTTTGCCACATTTTCTTAAGGTTTCCGTGCTAGGGAATCGGGGCCCATTATGCATTTAAGGTGCAGCGCTCGACTATCCACAGAAAAGCAAAGGAAATACTGCAAGGCTTAAATCAGCCAGTTATGGAGACTGACGAGAGTTACAACTTACGTAGGGAAGTATGTTCATTACATGTTATGTCTGTTGTCAGGGTGAGCAAGTTACAAGAGGAGCTGCTAACAGAATCTTCCAAGTTATCAGTGAAAGAACAAACTCTAAAAAGGTGAGAAAATAAAAATTTTAATACAATGGCCAATGGACGGGAAAAGAAACATGATTAATAGAATAGTTTATGTCTGTAGTATAATGTCATTTAACTATCATCTTGAAAGGGTACAACAGTCAACTGAACTGGATGATACAACTGGAGCATATTGACAACTTTGTCTGCTGTAGAGAACTGGGTCCTGTAGCATGAAACACTAAGGTGCACTTAAGTCACTAAGGTAGCCTTAAGATTTTTTATTTTTTATTTTATTTTATTTTTAAAATTTTTTATTCCTGAAGTCAATTGATATATATATATACAGACATGTGTATATGACGTACAAAACAGGATGTTTTTTAACACATAATAAGAAAAATAAAAGACAATACATATCATTCACTCACACATCCGAACCTTTGCATTCCCTATACAGTAGACTTAAATACCTAAAATTCAAGAAGTTTTAAATACAGTCAGACCTCGATAATCCGAACACTTCCGTTTTTCATCAAAAACGTTCGGATAGTGAAACGTTCGGACTGCTGAAATGAACCAAACAAGATGGAGTTACCCCTTTGAATCTACATACAGAAGACAACGTATTTAGAATATCAAATGAGTTTTATTTCATACACATAACAACTGGGATACATATATTAATAAAACAATCATTGCACAAAATTCTAGACGTACATGTTAAAAACATTGAACTAACTCACTCAGGTTTGAAGAATTTGCCGATTACAGATTGCGTACTCAATGGCTTGAACGACCCACGCATAGTGATCAAAGTTTCTAAATTCTTCTCGTCACCAACACACTCAAAGTACGTAATCATGGAGTCCATGTGTGCTCTCATTTGAGAGGCAGTGGGGGGAGGCGTCGCTTCGGGTTCATCATCAGACTCGTCTGGATTGCTCTCGTGAGTGACCATGGCAAAGATCTCATCGGATGACAGAGAGGGGCTTGTTTCTTCATTGATTTCAGCGTCGACGAAATCATCAACATTTTCCTCCGGGAAGCGCTGAAGTAGAGTCCGTAGTTCCGACAATGCCATGTCATCTTCGTCATCAGATGTGTCAGATGGTGTGGGGATGATATTGACATGACGATAGCAGTTCTGTATTGTAGACGCTGTAACTGCGGCCCAGGCAGTTTTGACAAAGCAAAGTGATTGTCTCAGATTGAGAGCTTGTAGTAGGTCATCTTCAGCACACTGAATGTAATGTTTGACGAGAGATTTCTTGTAATGGGCCTTAAAAGTTCTGATGATACCAGCATCCATAGGTTGGATATGAGAAGTTGTGTTTGGAGGGAGGAAATGTAATTTCACATTGGTCAGTTTGTCAACGCACTTGTGACTCGCCGCATTGTCACAAAGCAAGATAACATGACGCCCACGTGATCGCATCTGTCTGTCAAATGATCTCAGCCAATCACAGAACATGTCGGAAGTCATCCAGGCCTTTTTATTGAATCGGTAGCGGACATACATCTCAGGATTAAAGTCTCTTCCAAAACATCTAGGGCGTCTTGATTTGGCAATGACAAAAGGCTTAATTTTGATGGAGCCCGTTGCATTTGCGCATAAGGCGACGGTAATTCTTTCCTTTGATCTCTTCGTACCAGCCACTTTCTTGCTTGCCAGGGTGTGATTTGGACCAGTCACCAAGTTTATAAAACAAACCTGTCTCGTCAATGTTGAAGATATCTTCTTGTTCATAATCTTGTAAAACAGACTTTAGATCCACTCGACCACGAATTACAGCTGTCTTATCAGCGCTAGCTGCTTCACCCTGGTAAACTTGTTTTGTCATAGCATGGCGAGATTTGAAGCGGAAAAGCCAACCGCGAGAATAGCCAAAATCATTAATTTCCATTTTATCACCAAATTCCTTTGCCTTTAGTAACAAAATATCATCACTGACTGCAGCATTTTTACTGGTCATTTCATTTGTCCAAACATAAAGTGCTTCCTCTAGTTTTTGATGTTTGGCATTTCTTGCCCTGGTTAGTGAAGCAGAATCTTCAGAAATATTTAACCATTTATCTTTACTACGCCAAATGTCCGAAATAGTGCTTTTGCCGATAGAATGTCCAAATTCCTGTCCAAAATGTTTGCTAATGAATTCAAAACTGGCCTTTACATTTTCCTGCTTAAATCTAAAAATTTCTCGTTTTTGTGCGGCAGTAATTTCGAAACGTTTACGCTTAGGGGCGGGACTTGCCATCGTGACAAGTGTCAAATGCAACTGACCTCATTCTGACACGCTGGATATTTATAACTATCACACAAAATTTCAATTTATTACAATCACAAACTCCCGACACACAAAGTGAGATATCTCAATTTATTACAATCACAAACTACTGACACGTTCAACTCCCTTGTCAATCCACTGTCATTGATGTTTACCGATTCAATCAGTGTGGTGCTCGCATGTCTAGGGGATTAGCCGAACGCTTTGATGAACCGTCGGATTAATGAAACAGAAATAGCTGTAATTAACTAATCCGTTACAGCTAATTAGCGTTCGGATTCGGAAACGGAAGCAACGGATTAATGAATCCGTATTTAATGAGTTTATATAGAGATTAGTTTGGTTACAGCTTGCTACCGTTCGGACACTGCGAGATTCGGATTATCGGAGGCCGGATTATCGCGAGTTGACTGTACATTGCTCATTTTTTTCCAAATTCAATAAACTTAGTCTTGTTCCAGTATCTAACCTTTTCTATTGAATAATAATACTGAAGCTCTTTTTTGAAATGTAAAATGTTAAAAGATGGCACTAAGGTCAACTTTAGTGTAAAGGTTGTTTTGTGCAAAGACCCTCTGTTCTGTATAAAACTAGGGTTTGAATGCAATGTTACACTGAATTTCAGCACAGTACCACCCATGGTTTAGATGGTTCCTCTGATGTTAGCAGGTTTAACCACAATGCATAACCACAGTTTGTGGGCTTTCTCCCTGCCATAATACTAGCAGCTGGTTTAAGTAAAATACAGCTGTGTTAAAGGATAGATGAAATGACATATGGTCAAAATCGGATTCATTAAAATGGGATGTCAATTTGACAATTGCTCGATTTTAAATTTGTGAAATCGGTCCATAAATTACTTAATTACGGCTTTTTAAAAAACCGCCTTATTTAGCTCTGGCGACCAGAATGAAAGTCTGCAGGGGTGTGGCCCCTGAAGGGATGACTTCTGTGACGTATCTGGAGGAATCTGATTTTTCGGTGATAGTCATAATTCAACGTAATTTCGTAACATTTTGATTGTTAATTTCACAAAGAAATCTTCAATAAACCAACTTAAATTTCCAATATATCGAATGTTTAGATATCCAACTAGGTAATTCCGCAGATGACAATTACACAATTATTACATAAACATGTCTTTTTGGCAATGTAATACACCTCATAAATTCATTAAGCGGCAGTGATAATCATCACTAATTAATTAACGAGACGCGGCGGAGTACCTGTCTAACAGGCCCCGTCTGTTGCTTATCACAGTCACGCCTCAGTGAGCATTTACAAAATGAACCGTTCAACTGATTGCGCTAGTGTTAAAATGGGGGAATTAAGATCGTTTTAATTATCAATTGCAAGTGTATATTGTCTTGATTTTATGCTCAATTGATTCCGATGTACAATATATGTAGAGGTAATCATCTGTCATTATTGAGAAAAATGCATTTCATCAGATCTTTAAACCCCAACTCACGTCCCCTCTTTTGTATCTAAACTGTTAAAATGTGACTACCCTTTCATAGTTCTTTAAAAAATACTCCTTGTCATACTGTCCCTTTAATGATAGAGATTATTTATCAAGTAAATGAGTCGTGTGACTTTTACAAATCATGTGTGAATGATTGTATTTCCAGAACGAGAGCAAGGTTGTACAAAAATTTACACAAGTTTTGTGTAAGTCATATGACACACTTTCAAGTGTAGTATCCTCATCCATTTGAATCACATAAAAATAGTCAAGAGAAGGCCTAATTCACTTGTGACGCCAAACTACAGTGTCAGTTATGTCACCAAGAATTGTTATTTGACATCATAGGCAACGAAATACGGGAAGATGCGCTGAAACAACGTATGCTAGGCAAATATGATATAATGTATATCGAAAACATAAACTTGATTATTTTCAACCATATGGATACAAAAATTCTCTTATGTTCAGTGTCTGATATGCTGAGAGCTGTTTTGTTGAACTTCTTTTGATATTGTGTGTGTTCAGACTGCAGCTGGGTACAGCACTAACCAGGGAGCTGTTTCTGGACACTGAAGGTGGAGACACGGAAGATCCTGGCAAAAAGTAAGACGGGATAATAAGCTTTTGTGTACTTACCTCTTGATTTGTCAGTTTGATATTACCAGTAATTCAAAATCTGAGTGAAGATCAGAATGGGATACTTCAGTGAGAAATCTTTGTCATTGATACTTGGAACTTGGAAAACCACCTTAATACTGCCCTACAAATTTAAACCTAAAAGAATATTTCCGAGCGATTGAGACCGTTTGATTTAAGGAATTTTTTTTATCCCAATGCTGGCCACTATTTATATGTAGAAAAAGGAGGGTAGCTTAATTGCGAGGGTCAGTAATCTATTGTGAAATGAAATTGGATGGAACACACAGATAGGCAAAAGACTGATCTATAGATTCAGTACACCTTATTGCGAGTAAAGCAACCGCATGTTAGAATAGTCGGGCAATACAGTATTTGATCATAACTTCGTACTGCATGTGTCCTCACTTGTGTCTTTATATGCTGGAATATTTATCTCAAATCTTTATTAATTCAGCGATTTCGTTCAAATTTGGAATATAAGCTCACCACATTATATATAAACAATACATGATTGCAAATGTAAAAAAATATTGTACAAACGACAAATTGAACCCCTATAGGTAGAAGCATCTATATTAATAGTTTGTCATATTTCAAAATAGTCACAAGTTTTTAAAAAAAACTATCACAGCTAATGGCTACAATTTTGGTCTAGCATCACTAAAATTAGCCCACTATTTATAACTAAAACAACATGTGTTGTTGTGTCTGCAGAGAGCTGGAGGAGTTGGTCCTCAAGCAAAGCAAGCTGGTGTCCGATATCCTCAAGGAGGGAGCAAACCTGGAATCTCTCCGAGCTGACCTGAAAAATCTCAGAACTAAGAACTTTGGTAAGATTGATTCATAATTAGACATAGTTTTTTGTGATTGAGATCTGATTTGATTTTCAGCTCTGTCGTCCATCAGATGTTGTGAGTTGTCCGTAAACTGTTCACAATTTCAACTTCTCCAGAACTACTCTATCCCCCACAGATCCAATCTTGTGGGGAGGTACCTTGCATCTAGGGGATGCAATTTAAATTGATGCGCCCCTTTAACGATTGTGATAATATGTTCTATCTATTGGTCTCGTAAATATTTTTCAAACGAGCCCAATTTTCTCTCTATAGCACCATAAATAGGGGAAAAGAGGCTTTTAATTTATATTCTAAGATGCCTAGCGGCCAGAACAATCGAAATAAAAGTACTTTATCAGACGATAAAGGTATAGTTTTTTGTGATGACATAACAATTGAATGACGTTTCCGCTCCCCTCGTAGTCACGTGTGCCCATGGTAACCCAACGAAAGAGGGCAGTTGAAAAGACCGTGTTTTTCTGGAAATGATAATGTCCTAAAACATCGGTAGCGTTGTTATAACAATTATTGAAGGAATGTGTTCTTTTGTATCCGAATTAGTCTTAAATTATAAGCTACATTTGTACTTGAACCAAAATGACGAAATCCGCATTAGGCAACCTCAGTAACCACTATGACGTCACAACAGAACAATGACGTCATAGTCGCTGTTGTCGCACGGCTCGTCAGTTGGCCCTGATCATGGATTATTAATATTAAGGAAGTAAACTCTATTTTTATTGCAAAATTACTCAAAGTAGAATGTTGTGTTATGGGTTATCTTAGAAAAGTAATAAAGTTTGCTGTACCCCAATGTGTTTTGTAATAAAGTATAGTTTTGCCCTGAACTATTATAAAGTCAAAGTACTCGGACTACCGTCCTCGTACTTTAACTATAATAGTTCAGGGCAAAACTATACTTAATTACAATACACATTGGGATACAGCGAACTTTATTTCTTAAATGTACTTGGTTATCTTTACAGCTATTGGCTGTATATTGAGTGCAGGTTCAGATCTCTGTGCTTGGATACATGGTACATGATATGTGAAATGGTATGTGTATGTTTTGTTTGGGATCATTAGATTGGCTGGGGCCCATCTAGTTGCTACATAAGGCATTACTCTGCATAGCTGTCCAGTTCATTTATTTACAACTAATGAGAAGCTTGAAGGATGAGGGTCTGGAGTCAACTGTCCCTCAAACCTTGTTAAGCATTGGGAGGTCAGTGGTACAGTGGTAGAGTGAATTATTGCAAAGGATTTGCTTCCAACCGTAAATAATAAATCATGTATGTTCTCATGAGCTAGAGCAAATGGCTCTTATAGTATGTTTTGTATATCAGTGAAGACATTAAGATTGAAATAAGAAATTTGTCCCAAAAAATAAGTATAATGGATAATCTTTTTGTTTTTTTGCCAGAAATGAAGGCAAGAAATCGAGACTCAATGCACCAGATACGTCGGCGACAGAACTTGTTGGAGGAGAAAGCAGAAGACTTCAGAAAGGACGAAGATGGACAGAGGTGGGGAATTAACCCTTTATGCAACTCTCAGTCTGATTAAAATCGACCCTGTTCCAAGGAATAAAATCTGCAAAATAGTGCATCTCCGGGAAAACGAACTGGTTCTATAGATTCCTCGTCACAACGTCTGATCACATCCCATATTGGGACGTGACAAAACCAAGTCATTAGGTGGCCAATCACATCATAGTATTTAAACAATCGCTATTCTGAATGCTTTAGAAATCTTTCATTAACACTTTCCGAATGTTACGGAAACATGTAAGGATGGCTGTAAGCATGCGATAGTCATCAGACTGTTTGGAGACTAAACCTCCAAAAGATACGAGTTTGTATCTTGTTCATGATACACTATATTTCAACTTTTATTCTGAGAAAATGGTCGTTTATTAATCAGACTGAGCTATAACTCATAGTTTTACTCATCTCTATCACTGGCTAATTAAGGTCTTGCTGCATTTCATCATCTTTTCTGTGCCATTGTGCTGCAGCTGAGAATCCACTAATCCAAAAAGCATATGCTTTCCGTGTACATGACCATATTGATTATTATGCGAATGAAACATCGCCAATTTGCTGCAAAAGGGGAGGTAACTGTTGGTTACTTATAATGGTGGTGAGGGCACTGCAATGAAACCACAAATTGTGAGAAATTACAGCAAGGCTTGGATTAGCCAGTGATGGAGATGGTGCAAGTTATGCCTTGCGGGGGAAGTTGACCTTTATGATGCTAATACCAAATCTATTCTCAGTAGCTGCATTTCAAGAATTAGTCAAAATTCAGTTAAGGTTAAAACTGCCTCAAACAGTTGTCTCCCCTTTTAGACCATTTGCTCCAGGAAGTATGCTGTTGTTTATAAGGAAAACAGTTTCTGTATTAACTTTGAGTTGTATTCTTTATAAATGTGAAAATGTCTGCTTCATCTCAAACTTTCAAATGATTTCCCAAACAGAATTGAAACCCTCAACTTCCCAGATGAAATTCAACATAACAGAGATTGATAAAATGTGTCTGCATGATAGAGTTTATTTTACACTTAGAGTTGTATCACCGAGTATCGGCTATCTTGTTTTTGAAAAGTAGTGAAATGAGAAAAATACTGTATATTCACTAATTTTAGAACTTTTGAATGTAAAAACATGAAATATAAATAAAAGTCTAAAATATGAATAATATCCACAAGGTAACAAATAATTTATTATTTAAATGACCACCAATATTTTGAAATGCTGTAGCAAAGCTTTCCAAACTCAAAGCCCCACTTCTCAATGTTTTAAATTTGAATGTCCCCTAGTCTTAACCAAATTGTCAAATACAAAATCATGAAAATATAACAGTCAGTAATGTTTTTACTGGATTGTGCAATAACCATATATGTTAACCCTTAACTTGCGAATCCCAGAATTATCCAGGAGGGCCATAAACACGTCAGAGGTGTCTCATTTTGGATCCCGGATCCAATACTTAGAAATAATTCACGGAAGACTCTCAGTTTACAAGCCGTGGCATCGGGTCCCGAGTCGATTGTCTCCGGGAGTCGCTCCATGAGAATGGCTGCATTTATGCTCCGCGGTTAGCCATGACAATGAAACTTTCATCGATGTCTGGTCGAAATGTCCAGCAAAATTCACACCAATTTGCGTGTGCATTGTTGACCCGTAACGCATTGATAATTAGCTTTACAAAAGGCCAATTTTGTCGGACTTCGCCCCGAAGCCTAATTTCGCTTTGGGCTATTTTCACCCACGTGTTTGCATTGCGTCGGGTTTGCCTCGCACGAGCCTGCTATCTGCTATCTAGCGAGACGGGGAAAAAATCGCTAACTCGCCTTACTCCCGCACTTCATATCATGTGAGCGAATTGTTTGTTTTCAAAAAAAAATACGGCAAAATAAAGGGGAAAGAATGGACTACATTCCCAAATAAAATTAGAAAATCTCAAAAAAATAATAAAGACAGAGCAAGCGCCGTGAAAAAGGTCATGTTTACACTTCATAAATATTGAAACAATCGGCGATTTTCACAACTTCTTACACAATTACACTGCTAAACTACTTAATGCATTTTCATAATTTTTATATCACAATAAACCGAAAAGAATAATCCTTTATTCTATATAAAATGCGCATATTTATTCACAGAAATAAAGATACAATTTTACCTTTCTGAGAGGCATGTGAAACCAAACGGCACACAAACTAATCAACATATTTTCATCAGTTATGGTTCGAGGTTAGCGTTTATTTGAAAGGTCAAACAACATAACCATATTTGGGTTGACATGTGCTTATTTGTCAACTGGTTCGAGATTATGATTTCTTGGAAAAGTGCGATGAACGACCGTTCGCAATGCCGCATACATGTTGTAAGTATTTACGATTTGATAGGTGGAAATAAAGACAAACTTTACATAGCTATAGAATTATAACCAAAGGTCGCATTCTAATAATTTTGATATCATTGTGAAGCTAGACATCTTGTCTTCAATTCCGTATATAAATGGATTTTTTCTTTTCGTATTTATGATGTTACGAGGCCCGATTAAAGACAATCTTTCGAAAGTAATAGAATAAAAACGAAAAATCATAGAAAATTCATTCAAAGTTTCGAAGTGTGAATTAGCTATTTGTGTACGGGTGTCGCTACTTGAATTTGTATTGAACGCCCGTATATAGTCCTTATTCGCCGTGTAGATGCAGTATATTTTGTAAAAACGGTACCGTTTTTGCTGCCTGGAAATTCCGCCAGCAGAGCTAGTTAGTGCCAAAGCCCAAACTACTGCTGCGAGCTGCGAGCCTGTAAATTCCGCAACACAAGGGTTAACACAATGTCCTCTCAAATTTTGTTTCCACAAAGAAATACCCTGTTATAACTCTCTCTTTAATTATACCCCCGACCAACGGTTGGGGGTATATAGTTATACCAACGATTCCGTCCGTCCGTCCGTCCGTCTGTCCTTCCGTCCGTCCGTCTGTCCTTCCATCCGTCCGTCTGTCCTTCCGTCCGAAGACAATTTTTGTCCGATCGATTACAAAAAAACTATTCATCTCATCCTTTTCAAATTTGGTACATGTCTTCTTCACCACTAGGAAAGGTGCAGTGTGAAGTTTAAACTGAATTGGTGAATTTTTGAATTTTTGGCGATTTTTAAAATTTTTTAACTTAGTCAAATTCTGAGCATTTTTTGTCCGATCGATTACAAAAAAACTATTCATCTCATCCTTTTCAAATTTGGTACATGTCTTCTTCACCACTAGGAAAGGTGCAGTGCGAAGTTTAAACTGAATTGGTGAATTTTTGAATTTTTGGCGATTTTTTTTATTTTTTAACTTAGTCAAATTCTGAGCATTTTTTGTCCGATCGATTACAAAAAAACTATTCATCTCATCCTTTTCAAATTTGGCACATGTCTCCTTCACCACTAGGAGAGGTGCATTGCAAAATGTAACAAGATTTGGTGAATTTTTGAATTTTTTGCGATTTTTTATATTCTTTTACTTTATCATAGCTAGAATGACTGAAGCTACTTCTGTATTGTGATTTGTTGACTTCATCATTTTCTTTTTCATGTAACTTTCATCAAAAGCTACTTCTGTGTTCTCGTTGATTTTACTATTTTATATTTCCACTGGTTATATTTTGGGAAAAGTTAAATTTTCTTTCCTTTCAGCCATAAACTGCTGTATATCTCTCACTGTGCCTTCAGGGGTGTGCTTCCATGTACCTGTTGTTTAAAGTCACTCGAATGAATCATTATGATGGATTAATTTCCAAAATAAAGTTGAAATCAGTGGTAATAGCAGTAGTGTATTATATTACCAATACCTTTTCAAGTTACTTTTATTCCTATTTTGACTTAAACCACCTTTTTCACATGAAGATCGAGACTTGTCCTACCATTTTCACAAACAGTTTAATCTTAGCAATTACATTTCAAAGCTTATCAATCCTTAGGTGTGCAGACACCTCTCTCTTTAAGTTAAATAAAAATGTCAAACTTAAACAGTCGGGGGTATTAGTGAGCCACGCTCACTTTTTTGCTTGTTGCAATAAATTTACATTCCTTTGTTACTGCAGGAAGAAGGAGCAATTGGAGGACGAGATAAAGAAGATAGTGATTCTAAGACACACACTACAGGGACTAATGCTGGGCAGCGGAATCAACTGGGCCGAGGACCCCGCTATGGAGGAGCTCATCCTCAGTCTCGAGGAGCCTCTCAACTTCTGATTGGTTAGGACTAGAGACAGGTGCTTTTTATTGGTGGATTTCTGTCTCGAGAGCATCTCAACTTCTGATTGGTCAGAGCTAGAGACATGTGCTTCTCATTGGTGGATTTCTGTCTGAAAAGCTTCTCAACTTCTGATTGGTCAGGACTAGGACAGGACTCTTCTCATTGGTTGATTTCTGTATGGAGAGCCTCTCCACTTCTGATTGGTCAGGGCTAGAGACAGGTGCTTCTCATTGGTCCATTTCTGTCTGGAGAGTCTCTCAACTTCTGATAGGTCAGAACTAGGAAAGGACACTTCTGATTGGTGTATTTCTGTCTGGAGAGCTAGCCTCTGATTGGTGGTGGCTAGTGAATTGTCACTTCTGATTGTGTTATTATAGACTGGACCGTTCTGATTGATTGGATATACAGGTGAATTTATAAAAATTACCCTATTTACTTCATATCATTACTCTTAACTTCTTCATCAGAAATGGTTGAATGATTTTCAAAAACTGACCGAGAATGTTTTGTCAGAGAATGGAAAATAATGTTGATATGTTCTTACTCTTGTCATAGATGGCTTTATAATTTTCATATCAATATCATGGTTAGTTTAGTTAAGATTTGCTTTATCCTGAAGAAATTAAGAACTGACTGTCATTAACATCCTTCACATGATCAATTACCTTTCCACAGCGTAGAGCATAGGTTATTGAAGAAACCATTGATTTGTATACAATTAATATTGACACTGTTTTCATGTTACGAAATATTGTTGTATTTTGTATGGTTAACTGAATAAATACATTGAAAAATATATCGATTTATATATTTGAATTAGGGAAACATGAACAGAGTATGTACAGGTTATTTCTTTAAATAAAATGATAAATATGTTGTCATTTGCACTTTCCACAGGCATAAAATACACATGTCCCTGCCTGTAACTTTTCAGAGGAACTTCTAAACGAAAAAAGTTTAATTAAAAAATCTGATTGTTCTCATTAATAAAAGACATCAGTTCACCAATTATTTAGAACATTTTTCATTATAATAATTTCAGTAGATTTCAAATTTGTTATCAGAAAACACGACCTACTGTTAATATTTTCTCAACTTGTCAGTCAAATTTCAAATTTTATTATCAAAATTCAAAAAACATTAATTTCTAAAAATGATGAATACCAACAGGTACCAATTCTTCACTTGCTTCATATGTACCTGTATATACCAAGTTTCTGGGTATCCTATGTCAAACTGCTATTGACCTCATTCGATCTTTTGTGCTTTTACACCTTTTAAACCTATTTTCTTCAGAACAATTAGCTCTAGCATGCCGTGACTAATGTGGATTATATATTGCAAATGTGTCCAAATCACAATAAAGACCACCTGGGCAATGATCTAAAACCTTACCAAAAGAGGTATATCAGTCTTCAGCCTTTCAGATAATAAATCATCCAAAGCCTGATGAGCTACAGAGTCAATGCCCCTATTTTTTAAAACAAAAGACAATTGTCACAGAAGCATTCTGTATACAAAATATTTTAAATTTCGTTGGCACCAATAAAATGTTTCTTTTTGTTGGAACATCCTCTTTGAAAAGCCTCAAATGAATCAAACCTTGTTATTTCTTGTCCAGGTTGACTGTCACAGGTGAGGTGATCTTGGGTTTATCAGGGGGCTCGATAGCGTGGTTAGCATGTTTGGCTTCGAATCAAGAGGTCCAGAGTTCGAATCCCGCCAGGGGCAGGGGTCTGCAGTAGAGGACTGTTCTCCACGCAGTAAGGTTTGGGTGCAATGCTACACTGAATTTCAGAGCCATTTCATACGGAATCTTGAGAGACAATTTTGCAGTCAAATAAAACACAAAATAGGATAAGAGTAATTCAACATGAGTAAAAATTAAAAGTAAAATGGCGAACATAACATCAAGATACAGATTTGCAGTACAGAAACGATAGTTCTGGTGAAACAAGCTTTTTCCAAATCACTAAAACTCGGAAAATCGTCTAATAAATTTTAGCTCATCAGGCCTGAAAGGCCCGATGGGCTTATGGTATGGGACGGCGTCCTTCCGTCCGTAAACCTTTCACTTTTTCGACTTCTCCAGAACCAATGACTCTAGAGAGCTGAAATTTTATGTATAGACTTCTTGGCCAGTGGGGATTCTAAATTGTAGATTTGGTGACCCTGTCACCCCAAATAAGGGCCCCAGGGGTCATAACCTTAAAAGCTATTTTCATCTTCTTCTCCAGAACCAATGAACATAGAGAGCTGAAATTTTATGAACAGACTCCTTGACTGACGGGGATTCTAAATTGTAGATTTGGTAACCCTGTGACCCCAAATAAGGGCCACAGAGGTCATAACCTAAAAAGCATTTTTCATCTTTTTCTCCAGTCCCAAAAGCTCTAGAAAGCTGAAATGTTATGTACAGACTCTTTGGCCAATGGGGATTCTAAATTGTAGATTTGGCGATCTTGTGACCCCAAATATGGATCACAGGGGTAACCACTTAAAACAGCTGTTTTAATGAGCTGTGAAGATAATGAGATTTTATGTGGACTTCATATGTCAGCTTAAGAGTAATACTACCTTATGGACATGTTTGATGTAATCAATGTGAAATAAGAACTATTGAATAGCCTGTGAACTGAATATTGTGAAAGGATGCATAGGAAATTTTTTAAAAAGGGTTGAGAAATGTTTTATTTTACATTAGATATGTGAACTAAATATGACTGGTGATGAAGTAAGATAAGACTATTAAAACTAGCTACACGAGCTTGTGATACCACATCTTCTTTTCCAATAAAGAAAAATAAATAAAGATGGGGAAAACAAAATTTAAAATATATTATTTACTAGCTGTGAGTCCAGGGTCTGCATGTTGTGTAATTGCAGGTGTTGACCTGGGGAGTGACCACTCCCTGGCAGAGATGCAAACAGAAGCTAATACACAGACGTTTCAGGTTACTTCTCTGCTGTGTTACTGATTTAGTCTTACTCTCAGATGCTCAATAGAATTTATTAATTAAATATTGAAAAGGAGCCTATGAAACTATGAGCATATGAGAAACAGGATCTTTAGAAACAAATAGGGGCTCTTTTTCATTATGTAATAATAAATAAATAATAAAAATAAGAAGTAAAACAATAAACTGCAAAGGTCTTCATTATTAATAATGAATATGGATTAATGTGTAACCAATTTTGATAATACATTTGATGACTGGGCAATGACTTATTATGTGATATCTTAATATTTTCCTTAGGGATAATTAATAACATGATTCCTGATGAGCTTCAGAGCCAGTGGCTCTATTTTTGAAAAATGACCAGATTTCAAATACACACTTTGAAAAGAGTATAGCGAATTTTGCAAAATGTGTGAGGTCATTCAGAGCCAGTGGTTCTATTTTTGCACTTATCAGCATTCAAAGGACATACAAAAACAAATTCTATATGTTTAGATATGTTTAGGGACAACCAACGTAGCCACCAGTTTCGACTTCTAACGCTTCACCACACAGCGAGAGATTTTCTCACAGAACGAGGCATATTACATACATACAATTCACAGCCAAACGTCAACTTAAAAGTGCAATTCTAGCTTCAGTAACGTACATGTATTCCCTCTCTTACTTTTAAAATATCCTGTTTCTATTGCTAAAACAACCTCCCTAACTTTCAGTCAGTGTTCTTATTTTTACCACTCACTGATGTTGCGACTCAGTCTAATTAAAATCACACCGTAATTATTTGCACTACATAACACAATATATGTGTAACGTGTTGGAGTTTAATTACGATCTGATTTCAATGAGAATGTTGTGCACCTGCACTGCTGTTAAATTATTTAGTGTGTATGCGTCATTGACCCAACGCATATTCACTTTTAAAAATCACCTTCAGTTTGCTTACGACAATGTCCCCCATACGAAAATACGATGATGATTTTCAGAAAACTTAGTGGAATCAAGAATCAAGATATGTGTATGCCGCGGCAACAAGATCAGAGCGGCGTAATTGTTATTTTCAGTATTGATGCACGTGTACTCAAAATGGCAGTGTTAGTGCGGTGCAAATATTATTAAAAAAACAAGAGTGCTCTTAGATTTTAGGTAGTAGCTCCTTACATTAAAACCCCAGGGTCAGGAAAATGGTAAAATCTCGTTCTCAAGGGTTCCCAGCATTTACATTTCAAGTTTCAAAATCCAAAACTGTCGAGTAAGAAAACTGGCGAGGTGAAAGGGACTGGTGTTATCTATCCTGGTTTACTTACATTATCATGTTTTCTCATTTATACATAGGAATGAGATTTAAACACAAGGTTCTAGATATAGCTTCCCATATTCTCTGTAAATTTCATGTAGATCCATGCAGTAGTTCAGATATAATACGCAAAATTAGAAAATAAATAGTCGAAATTAGATAGTCGAGGAGCATATAGGAAATCGATATCGTAATTAAAACGTAGGTATAACAAAAAACTACACCCGTCTATATAACATAGAGCAAAGTCTCTATGCTATATAGGAGGTGTAGGTTTTTTTTTACCTACGTTTTATCTACGTTTTAATTACGATATCGAGTTCCTGTGTAGAGGAGCCTCGCTTAGTGAAGCAACTGTCCTCAGCCCCATATTAATCAGACCGCAATTAGTTTCACTACGTTAAACTTCATGTAGTTACCGATAACGTGGTTTATTTTCATTGACAGATGTCTGATTTTACCAGCATTCAAATGGTAAGTATGGGAACATTTGTTTGCCCTGCGTTAGGAAATAAACGCAGAGATGAAAGGGTGGAATAACTCTATGACGTCATTTGTTGAATGACGTCATACGTGTGTTACGTCAGTTACATTGTATTCGCGAAGACGGATTTTCTTAGGAAGTGAATCAACTGGTAAATTCTGAAGAAAGTTATGGTAAAGTTATAACATCATTTGATTAGGAAAGGTCAAAACTTTCTAGGCAGAGTAGGCGACAAACTATTTGGACAGATTTTATCATTATGCCTAAATGTTTCCAAATAATCAATCTTGATTACAGTAGCCTACACTTCATATCGTTTTATTAATTTGCTCAATTCCAACTGCACAGGGGTCTAATGGCGCCCTAAATCAAATATTCGTTTACAGCAACTTTCAAACTGGACCGTTCTTCACCATATGGTGTTTTCAGTTCTGTCAGTTTTAGTAAAAAGTGAACGTCACTTGGGGTTAGGTAAGATGAGTATGGAGAATGAACCTCCTCCAACCCACACTGCTTTTGTCAGTCGGGAAGTTTGACGCAAGACATGTTTACAAAATGCCAAGCGCTTCTAGTTGATATCCCTCAATCTTATGGTTAACTCAAAATATTAGGCATCAGTGACTGTCTTCCTAATCTCAAGGTATCCAACATGGATTTTATATCCACCAAACACTTTCTCAATCAATCATTTTTTTTTTTTTTTGGAACAACTTGTCAGTTCCCTTATTCAAATCGTTTAGAAACTCTGCTATGTCTATCCTCTGCGCATCCTCGGTAACCATGGTTTTATATATGCTCTGTTACTCTTCATGATTTAGTGGAGAGTATAACGGAGCATATATATGACCATGGGTAACCGAGGATGTTCTCTGCGCGAAACTCTTGATAATGAAAATATTAACATGTGAATTTGCTGAACCTCAAAGGTGACCCCTAACTCCCCCCCCCCCCCCCCCCCCCCCCCCCCCCCCCTTTAAAGAAAGAGACACTCACAGTATAATTACATGTTTCTTTCAATGGCATTTAGAAGTTGGTTAGATAGAGGAGAACTTGTTTTTCTTTATAGATTACCGAGATATATAGGGCTCGAGATAAGATGCGTATCTACGTAAAATACGCATGGATAAGTTGGATATACTCCTTTAAAATATATCAGATACGCTTCCTCAGAATACGAGTCAGATTTTATTTACATGAGTTAACGTAATTGTCAAATATTTGTCTATATTGTAATTGCCTATATCCGATATTTACATCACGAATAGCATTAAATTATAGCTATCTATATTGAAGAGAATATATTCCGAATGAGCCATCGTTAATATCATTATCCATGTTCGGGGGACACTTTCGGATGACTGCAACGTCGTTACTTTCATGACTTAACCAGGTCTAGGGTAGACCAAAAAGGTTTTATAAAGCTTCGAAGAGGAAATTAATTGTCTCACAAATGAAATCTTGAAAAAGTTGAAATACTCCCCATTCTTTTTCATTTGTTATTTTAACCATCAATTTTAAATTAGATGAGTGGAATATAGCCCTGAATCAAAATAATTATCTGGATCCCTGAGTTAAGGCTATTACATATATTCATAATACTCTTTAAAACCAAATACCACGTGACAAGGTGACACTTCATGCACATGTGTATGATATGCATGATTGCAAGAGGCATACACATTATATTAAATTCAAACACAATACTGTGGAAATTTTTGTCAGTTGTGTTAAATAATGATTTGAAACTCTTGTTTTCTTGGAGTAACTTTACTTTCCATGGCATATACTTCTGAAGTTCTAGCCTATGTATAAACTTCTAAAAAAAGTCAAATGTAGATTTGTGATAACGTATCTTTAGATCTAGAACGTGAATATATTAATAACTCTATGAATACTTAATGAATAATTGGATACGTCATGGTTTTAAGCAAGTCAGAGAAAGACACGTGTATATTAGGCAATCTTGCATCATATCTGTTGCTAGTAACCCTAAAAAGTTTGACCCCTGATGGGTCGTTCCATCATTGGCTCAGGAACCTTATGCGATTGGTGGATATAAATAGACATTATTCGCAACAGAGAGGCGATGTAGTAGTTTCGTATCAAATTATGAATGGTTTGGATCAACTATCTCGGTATAACAGTAAATAACACAACCAGCAATAACCTAATTTAGTATTCGATATAACACTTATATATGGGGTACCTACGTACAACCCTTTTGGAAATGCGAAACTATGAAAGTGCTAGCTTTGTAGGTATTGTTGTTGTTTTGATATAGCTGTCATTCCGTTCACGGAAAAACTCAGAAGATATCCAACGGCGGGACAGGTAAATATCATTTATTTGCATTCTGCATTCGGTTTGTTTGTATCAACATGACAGCGTTAGTTGAATATGAAACTTATCACAAACAGTAACATGCATTTATGTTGATGTCAAAGTCACTTTGCCTGCGGTAAATGTTGGCCTTTCTTTCAGGATGTTTTACTTTGTAACGCAGTAGCCCAATCATGTGCTATTTATAAACCGATCGATAGATCTAGGTCAATGTTACTTCCATCTTAAACTATT
This sequence comes from Gibbula magus, assembly GCA_936450465.1. NCBI lineage: Eukaryota > Metazoa > Mollusca > Gastropoda > Trochida > Trochidae > Gibbula > Gibbula magus. The sequence continues at coordinate 41,987,281 of OW388289.1, forward strand.
CATTATGATCGATATTGACATGCATTTTTAAAATACTGCCTGTTTTATTAATGATGTATTAATATTAATATGTCATACTGTTTGTAACATTGTTGAGATTTTGTAAATATGTTATACATTGTTATGTCAATTGAAATACAATAAGATACAATGTTTTTCTGTGAATAAGGAAATAATTCAAGTAGAAATGGTGATGTCATCGGTTTGTTAAAGACAGATGGTGCTGATTTTTGTGTATATAATGTGTCATCATGTTATTTGAAAAAGTACTTTATCGATAACCATTTCATAAGTTTGACATATTTTATACTTTTGAAAATAGTGATCGCTATATGCTTGTCTATGAACAGAGGGTTACAGGAGATTGTCATACATTGACTTGATAACGGTATTAGGATCTATTACCAATTATTGTTGCTATTGTTAAAGAAAAGATTAGTTGATTATAAGTCCATATATATCATTGTCTTCTTCATAATATAGCAACTTCTAAAACGCCTTTTTAAGGGGCAGTAACCGTTTTTTGCATATTTTATTTTTTTAAATTCCCATTTATGATGATAGTTTATGTCATTTATTTTTACTTGAGGGTAAAACATCTTAATAAAACCCATTATCCGTAGTGGTAATAACGGTGTTACTTATAAAGCAAAAATTGCATGGCGCCCATTTCAATGTGAACACGTTTTATTATTTCAAATGACGAAAACGATTCATATGACTTTACGGAACCATGTACACTCATTTTTTTAACTTGATTTTCCGAAGAGAGAAGGCTGTTATATTAGTGGTGACATTATTTTTTTAAAACATTTCATCGACTTATTTCAGCGAAAAAACGTGCAACTGCCCCTTTAAACAGTCATATATATAATGAGTCAAAATTTTTTAGATTGCTGACAAATCTCTTCTGTAAAACTATCAGATTTCAGATGAGTGTTTTATCAAATGTACACATTAAAGATTTTATTAAAAATATTTTTATTCATGATCTATTGAAGTTATATTAAAGGAGGAAAGAGTCAGCATCAACCCAGGCAGTTATCCGCAAAAAAGCCAGAAAGATAATGTTACATGTTCCGGAGTCGGTTGACTCCTTCATAAGATATGAAGTTTACCTATTTTCCTGTAAAGCATACATATGTTAAAGGGGCAGTAGCACGTTTTTTGCAAAATTTATTTTTTCAAATTTCCCATTTATAATGATAGTTTAAGCCATTTAAATTAACTCTAAATAGGGATGTCACGATACAGGAACCTCACGATACGATACTTATCACAATACTGAGGTCACGATTCGATACATATCACGATACAGTAAATGCGACATTCTTGCGGAGAGATACCATCTCAGGATCTCAATACAACATTTCTAACAAGATAGTGAACAACACTTAAAAACAAATACAAGCCAACTTGATCATGAATCTCATATTTTAATAGTTTTCCAACTTGAACATGAACAAAAAGTCAGAACTGAGTTTCTGAAATAAATAATGATGGAAAGTTTTATTTATTTATTGGATCAAGAAACACTAAAAAATTGATTGATATACACTAAAATTTGGATCGTGATTTATTTTACTGTATTGTGAATCGTATCGTGAACTGAACCACGGTGATGCACCGGTGCATCGGTGTTTCGTAAGGGTCCTACTTTAGAGGGTAAAACATCTTATTACACAAACCAATTATCTATAGTGGTAAAAACTATGTTGCGTATAAAGCAAAAATTGCATGACGGCCATTTTTTTGTGAACACAATTTATTATTTTGTATAACAAAAACGATGCCCATGGCTTTACCGAAACATGTACACTCATTTTAAACTTTATTTTCCGAAGAGAAAAGGATGTTTTACTATTGGTGAAATTAATTTTCAAATACATTTCATCAACTTATTTGAGCGAAAAAACGTGCTACTGCCCCTTTAAGCCTATCACACTTAATATCTTCACATCATTATCTCATATTGCTTCTTGGTATTGCTAATAGCATTATTTGCATTGAAGAAGACATAACCTGATTTATTGATTTCTTAATCCATTGATAAGCCTGCCTGATTCTTGCTGTCAAAAAGATTAAGCAAATCACTTAATTCTTCAGCACATGAACAGTGAGTTTTGTTCAGTGGTATTCTTGATCACTTCCAAAACATTTTGCTCCTCAGTATTTAAAAGGATACAAATAGAATACTTCATTACCCATATGGTTTAAAATAATATTGCTGATATGAGCACATGTCATGTTTATCTTATTCAAAATTATGTTTATGATAATAATAAGCATGTTTCATGGTAGATCAAACTCGTACTTGGTATGTTTACATTTGTGTCTCTATTCATCTTAAAGGTTGAGTTCTATCAAGGTATTTTTGTGATAACAAAATTCAACGGTCACATTCCTGTTGACAGATATATATATATATATATATCTGTTATTAAATACATATTGATACAATCCAGATGAAACATTACTGAGGGTAATATTTTATTTTATTCGACAGTTGAATAAAAAGACACATGTTCATTAAAAAATAAAAGCGAGAAAAATACATCAGGGCTACAAGTGTACAGTTAAACATGACAATTTATTGATTTCATTAGCCTAAAGATAAATTATATGTTACTTTGTGGATATTCTATCAATATCTATGTTTTATTATTAAAATGATGTAAAAGTATTAAAAATATTGTGATTTTCTCATTTCACGTAAGCACAAATACAATATGGCGGATATTCCAGATAGAACTTACACTTTAACTGTGCATCTTGACATTTATTCAACAGAATTTGTTCAAATGTAAATAATTGATACCTTGGGTTTCATTTATATCGTTATATTCTTTGTCAATGTTTGTCTGATTTCTAATTTCTAATTTGTTTATGATGATGTGAAACAGAACGTGTCCAATTTGAAATTGATTCTTTGATGTATATATCATGGTCATGTTTCATCTCATGAATGATTCAACAAGGAAGTGTAAAAACAAACACAACATAACATTGCAATCGCAATTTGCAAATTGCAAAAACATTGAAAATGTCACTCGTTTCTGACAGAAACTTTCTGTTGAGACGAAGTGTAGGGTGAGATTATTGATCATTTGGAATAATAACACACATTTGTGTTTGTGCATTATTTATATGAATAATTGTGTAAATTTGTTTTTTTTAACCGTTGAGAAGTTTATATAAAACAGAATTTATCTTCATTCGAAAAAAAAGTGCATCATCGCATCATTTTTGTCAGCCCGTAAAGACCAGAAACATTTATTTTTATTTTTTGGGCCTTAATTTATTTTGAAGTGCAACTTAATACCATGACATGACACATTTGTGCTTCAAGTGTATCTGAATGCAAGCCATTTATGACTGTCATAGGTTTGGCACACTCAGATTAATGTTTTTGAATGCAATAGAATTCTGGGTATTCCTTTGTTCTATGGTTATTGACCATTTGTAAATTAATTATGATTCCTGGAAGTCCAATCATCCAGGAATGGTTTAGCGCTGGTTAATTCAAAACAGGAAAATCATTAAATTGACAACTTCTTTGTTTCCACTTAGAGGTAACTATCAATCAAGGAAATTGAGATTTTCAAGTATCTTAAACAATGTTGATGAAGGTAACCCGCCCCTCTTTACAATAGTCTCTTATAGAAGGTGGGATGCAATGTATATAGTTTTAGATCCTGGGTAACAGTTTTCAATTTCCTGTGTGTATCTTATGTATACACAGAGGATATATTTTACATTTCTCATCGAATCAATGTATATCTTGTCAAGTGAAGTAGAAATGCAGCCACAAGTGTAAATATATCATTTCTACTTCTTGAGATATGATATACATGGTATTCAATGAGATATGTCAAATGTTGTATTTATTGGATTAAACAAATTATGCTTATAGTTCGTTAATGACATTAATATTATGAATGGAGCAACTATTATAGCCACAGTCATCTTATGACATTACGATGACAAACGATGAAAATGTAATTACACTGTAAAATAATATGTTATTTCACTCAATGAAAATGCAGATTTTGTTTTAACTTATAAATGTCTAAAAATATAATAAATAACATATTCAGGAAATTTAAAGAAGAAAATATTTGAAAATATTTGAGTGAATGAAGAAGGTGAACTTTCAAAGTGCATGTGAGTGTATATTCAGTGACGGTGGTGGGAGAAGTTGTATTTCCTGGTGTAGTGTAACCACTGTACTGTGTGTAGGAAGCTGATAAACATCACACTGTGTACTCAAGGATGTAAGATAAACACATACAGCAAACCTGTCATGTAGGAAGGTGTTTTTTCAAGTATGTGTAAAATCTAAATTTAAAATTTATCCCAGAGTATGAAGCACTTAGGCCTAAAAAAAATAAATTTGTTTCTGGTTTCCGCCTGCGTCAGTTTCAAACCCACGCCTCAGGTATTTTTTTTCTAGGTTTTAACAAAAGTAAGGGCAGATAACTAGAATTTTTTAGCCTCAGAAAAAATTGAACATAGAAAATGTCACTCGTTTCTGTTGAGATGGAGTGTAGGGGTGAGATAATGACTATTTGGAATAGTAACACATATTTAAGAGGGTTTGTACTTTATTAATATAAATAATTGTATAAATTTTGTTTGTTTATCAATTCATTAAAAAAAAAAATGTCATAAAAAAAAAATCGCGTCATCGCATAATTTTTGTAAGCCTGTAAAGACCAGAAACTTTTTTTTTTAAGGCCTTATGTAGATTGGGTTTACAATACAAGTAAAATTAAATATTCAGTTTAGCTTTGTGACTAGTTACTGCAGATGTCCATTTCATCGTGCTTGCCATGCATGATGTAATGTTGAATATTTGCTGATGCATACAATATTTCATCAAATTTAAAATATTATGAATTCTAATATTTGCTTTGAAACATATCAAATATATTATTATGCCATGGATAGAGATTTTGAAATTAAATATTCATTGAACTGTGAAAGAAAATGAAGTCTCATTATCAGAGCAGTTTTCTGTATTTTAACTTGCTTTTATCACAAAGATTCAACTGTATTTTGACAGGTTTCCAGTTCGTTGTTATAATACTTAAACCGCTGAATCAGTTCTGAGTGGCCAATTTATAGGAATCACAACTCATTTTCAAAGGGAATAAACCAAGATCTGCCACAAAACATAGTCTTTCCATGAATGTTTTAAGAACTTTGCGTAAAGGGTTATAATCTTTAAAACTTTTCCTCAGTGTCTTATATGATATACAGAAAGCCAGTTTAGTTTTCAGTGAACAAAGCAGGCGAATCTTTGAAATGATCTTAAAACCAGTGGCTGGTCTAGAGGGGTGGTTTGAACCACCGCTTTTGAAAAAATTGTCATGTAAATTTGAAGAACCCCCACAGTGGCCCCCTTTTCAATCAGTGACCCCTCCCCTCATCAAAATCTGTGGATCCACTTTAAAAGGAGGGTTCTATGGGGTATTTTTTGTGGAAACAAAATTCGAGAGGATATCCCCGTTTATACAAATATGCTACTAATAAATGATTAAAACACAGTCAAGTTAAAATATATTAATAAAGGTAAGATTTTGATGAATTTATATTTCACAACTTAATAAAGACAAGCGTACATTTGTTGAAAAATAAAAACAATGAGAACTGAAGCCATTCATCGGCGCTGCGAGTGGGGAAAAGTTTGCTACGGCATAACAGCGAAGTGTTTATTAGTTTTATGACACGCTATGTGTTACTATGTGAACTTTCTATCAGTGTATATCTTTTATCAATAAATGTTGTAACATTAGGTAAAACATAGAGTGTTTTCATTTCACGTAATGCACAAAATCCAATATGGCAGATTTTGCCGACAGAACGGCCCCTTTAAGTGTGCAAAATAGCTGCCTACCTTTTGGTCGATTGCTTGTTATTTTTAGATGAGGCCAGTTGCAAAAATGGCCAGATTTAAAAAAAAACGAAATGCCAAGATGCTGCAGGGCCTGTTTAATTTTTAGGGCTGGTTGATTATTCAAACCACAAGCCCTGATGGCCAGTAGAGATTATAAACACGGAGTCCATGATGTGACCACCAAAGAATTGAACCAATACAACGAGTATTTATTGAACTGTATACACTCATTGAACAATAGAATTGCTGGAACATGACGTTAAGACCTGATAAATTGGAAGGACATGTTAGATCTTGCTGGTAATCTTGTTATATGGAGATCAAACAGAATAAAGGTAATCAATCCTAGCCTCGAGGCTGCTTATGAAAGAAGTATCTGAGTATGTCATAAACTGGTTGGTATCCACTGATCTCCTGAAATGGACACTGACAACTTAATGAATACACCCTTTAACCCTTGCATATAGTTTGGGACAACTAAAATGTGTCTTTTTGTATCAGCAGTCATTTGGTGCACTTGGTGAAACACCGTCCCCCCAATAAGTATTCATGTAAGATGTATATTTACAGAGGATTCATCTTCACAACGTCACCGGTGTAACGAAAGTATTTCCATATAATCTCCTTCCACCCTTGACCTCAACCCTCGCATTTTTAGTGCTAAGATTTTAACGTACTGCAGGCTAATCGGAAAAGCCAATCAGAAGAAAGTTGTATTGCCTCTGTGACTGTGTCGATCGCGCTTATTTTGAATTGGTTCCAATTGTAAACGGCGATTTCATTGGCTGTATGTTAGCAGATGGTAAGGGACGTAACTCGTGATCACAGTAGGTGTTGCTGATTCGTTTCACCACTTCTGGCTAGGTTGAAAGCAAGGTAAAAAATGGAGAGATCTCGATACATTTTCACCTTGCCGTGGGAAGATGTAGAGGATTTTATGTTAAATAATTCAATTAGTGAGTATGAATGGAGGTCAGTGGTGGATCAGAGGGGGATTCAGGGGTTTGACCCTCTCCCTTCAAAATTTTTGCATGTCAATTCGATAGACCCCCAAGGTGAAGCCCCCTTTTTCAATAAGTGAACCTTCAAAATTTCTGGATCCGCCACTCAGAAGAAGAGTTCTAATTTATCAAATGACAAACCCAAAAGCATCTTTTATTTTCGCTGATATTCGCTAGTGCCAGCCGATGCTCGCAGGTTTCACAGCAATGCATAGCCACATGGTGTTGAGGGCTTTCTCCCTGCCATAATACTAGCAGCCGTGATAAAACTGAAATATTCTTGAAAGCTGCGATAAACCCCAAATCACCTCACCTCACCTCCATTATGAATATGGGGTAAGAATGGGAACTTTCTCTTTTTCATGAATATTGCCATACTAGCTGTGTTTAATTATTCATAATCATGTCTAGCATGACTATTTGAATGAATAATTAATGCATTAGCTGAATTGACATACTGTCCTTATATAAAGAGAGATACATATAAAGAAGATATTTGACATTTCTTGTACCATGTATATCTCATTGAGTAAAGCAGAAGATTATATTTTCACGAGTGGCGCAGACACAAGTGTAAATATATGATTTCTACTTCATTAGAAGAGATATACATGGTAGTTGACGAGAAATTTCAATTGTTCTATTTTTTAGAATTTAACAAATTATTGATAGTTCATAAAATGCGGTTATTTTATGAATGGAGCAAGATTGATGTGATTGATACTAGGATGTTGTCATTCTGAAGATGGTGAAATTGGCTATTATCAGTTGTTTTGTTGACGCAAAAAAGTAATTACAAATAAAAAGTAATAATTTAGTCTTGAAGTAATATTTCTGGTCTCATACCATAGTTGTGGTCATACAAATGAAATAGGTCATTATGATCCTGTACTCACTCCTAAATATCTGTCTCGTTTATCATTTGCTCCTAAAGACTCTATCTTTTTACCTATTACGTTTTTGGAGGTTGGTGCTTATAAAAGATTTAGAAAAAGTTTGATCATGTGTCTCTCGTAACCCTGAATGGGTGGCTCACTTTTCTTAATTGCATCTGTATATGTATTTATTTTATTCGTGTATTGTGAGGTGAGAATTTAATAAATTATCTGTCTGTCTGTCTTTCTGTCTGTTTGTCTGTGAAACTCTTTCACCCTTGATTCGAGGCTTCACTCATATTTGCTTCGAACTGAAGTACTGGGGTGCAAAACCATCTTAGATAAGATATAATTTGCAAAACTCAAGACGCATAAGCCTTTGGTATGGTTTTACTGTAGATACATTAGGAGAAACTGGAGCACAGTGGTGTAGTGGTTAGCGTGCTGGCCTCTCACGCCAGAGACCCGGGTTCGAATCCCGGTGGAGACACCAAAAGTTTTTGACCTTGGTCTCACACTGTGTTGTGCCCTTGGGCAAGGCACTTTATCCACATTGCACTCAGTCTACCCAGCTGTTTAAATGGGTACCTGAACATGGGAAAGTACGGACCTATCTGGTCGTGCGGAGCGCTTAGTAGCAGCCTGAAAGTACAATTCCTTCAGGGTAATAATATGTGTAGCGCTTAGAGCATGCTAAGCATGGATTTAGCGCAATATAATATGCATTTATTATTAGAAAAGAGTGTCTCTGTGGTCTAATATCAGAAACAGTATAGTTCTGTTTTAAAAATTCACATGCAAAAATTAAATTTCTAGTTTTGCTCTTACAGCAAAAGGTTATTCTGGTCAGTGCCATATTTCGTAATTTTGAAATCTTTATTTTGCTCCTGAAGTGGCCTCAGAGGCCTATAGTACATAAGATACATAGCATACATTTAAAATCAAAATGATGTACAAATGAATAAATAGTTCTTGGATGTTTGGAGTGTTTAGTAATAATGTAAATTGAAATTTATTTGGACGGACATGATATTTGTTTTTGATATATTTACTTTCGATTGTATAGTAGATAGCACACCCCAGAAGAAAATGATGTTCATCTTCTACTACCGGAACATTTAAGTTTAAAAATTTACAAATTCTATGTTCACTAGGTATATTTACCTATCTGCCTTTGTCAATTAAGAGATCATGAGATGAATATCTAGAACGTGCTAAATTTACCCAAATATTTAACATTTAGACATGATAGAAATAATTTGGCATTGGTTCTGTTTTTATACATGGAGTAAAGGTTACATTTATTTGAAATATTAATGTTTTTTTAGCCATTTTGGAGATATCATCTTTTAGTCTTTGGTAAATAAATCAATGAAATCTACATTCACACCATGCTCTTGATTGTGCCAGATATCTCCAAAACCAATTGAAATTAATAGTTGTTTTACATCAGTCATCCAATTCTTCTGTCCATTTATCTACGCAGATAGATCTAAATGCACTCGGAGAGAAACCTGGTAGATAATGAAATACCAGATCTCTTGTCCTGGATGTGTATTAGTGACCCAGTATTTGCTACACTGGCCTAACGCCAAGCGCCATATGTATTGTTTACAATGTGCTGTATTTATGTGTTGTTCCGGGAGAGACTCGGGTAATGATTGAAGTGCGTAGCAGTTACTGCATTATTGATTTGCTTTATGGCGTGTACAGTCTGTTTATGTATATGACAGAGGTGAGCAACAAGTAGTATTTACAGAGGATGTTGTGTTACATTTTAAATTTGTATTCGTTAAGCGAGTATGGATCCAGGGGTTCAGTGGCGGATCTAGGGGAGGCTCAGGTGATCACCTACCCCCTCCCTCTTTTGAAATTTTTGAATGTAAATTTGAAGGACTCCCACCCCCTTTCAAAGAGTGACCTCCCTTTTTAAAAATTTCTGGTTCTGCCACTGCACAGGGTCTTGTATTGTCGAAAAACTAGCGATTAGAAAGCATTTGAAGTCGACAATCCAGATAAGGGGCTTGAAAGTTAACTCCATATGCTTTCTAATTGCTAGTGTTTCGAGGTAGCTTTGAAATTGTCTTTGCTGTAAGCAGAATTAATGAGATCTCAATTATGTATCTATATGTAACTTGAAATGTCATATTTAATCTATATAGATTGATTAAATTTTTTGCTATCAATGTAAAGGCAAAAAATGCAAATTACATTCATATTGTCAAAGCGATTTATTGGAAATTTAGGTCGTAATGGTTATTTATGTAAAAAGACAGTGTGATATTTAGAGCACTGGACCCATATTTTCGAAGCTCTCTTAGCGCTAAGATAGTCGTAAGTGCCATACATTAACGTTGACTTACGACTATCTTAGCGCTAAGAGAGCTTCGAAAATATGGGCCCTGATTATTTAAATCCTGAACTTACAAATTTCCTTTGCTTCTCTTTTGATATTTTGCAATGCACATCGACTGACTGTAAGATAATTGTATATATACTTCAGAACTGTATCAATGTGAAAAATCCCAAGTGTGATGATAAAATATGTGTATTGATAAATTCATTCTTCTTTTGACAAGTGATTTATTAAGAGTCATAAAACTTCATAAAGATCAGAAATATGTATGTATATGATATTATATATATTAATATACCACAAACTTTTATCCCCCTGTACTACAAAGTGTTTTGGGTTTAAAAAGTCTGACTGTATCTTTCAAATTTTTCTATATTTGTGAGCCCACTGAATAAAGTTGTTTATGATTCAGCTATTTCTTTCTATCTGCTTCTTATAGGATATTCATAGACATGCATATTTCAGTCGGTAAATTCATTCTCTAAGCTTTAAGGTGTGTCTAGACTACGGCCATAAACATGTCTATTTCTATTTATGACATATCTCCTTTGTTTATGAAATATACCTGCCTCTGTGATGACTTGTTGCAGCACAATATAACACATTGAATGTATACTATACATTGTATAGTGTGACAAGTAAAAGCACATGATCAAAGACCAAGATGTTTATGATTGTTAAGAGCAAAACTGTACTTTATTTCAAAATAGACGATGGTTGAGGTAGTAATTTTCTAGCAATGAATTGGGAAACTGGGAACATGGTGACAAAATTTTTGCTGTGAATTAAAATTTTGCAATCAGGGCAATTATTATGACGTCATGAGTCATGACAATTAATATTGCCCTGATCATGACATATAATTTTAATATCATAATCCTGGATGTCACTCTAAAAAATACATTATTGCTGAATAAAAAATGAGTTGTGTCTTGATATCCGCACAAACTACTTGGAAAGTTATAACAAAGGTTGGTATTCTTTAATTGTGGCGCAAATAAAAATTTGTCTTTTCTGATTTATTTTGAACTCAAGAGTCTAACATCATTTCTTAGCAGCCTTTCTCCTTAGAGAAGGTCTGATAATGATGCTTTTGAAGATCAATTGATATTATATGAATATTCATGAGCATCAATAATTCAAATATTGTAATGTATGATCTCAGTTTTCTAATGATTGTATCAATTCATCATTCCTAAAAAGCAATTTCTTGTAGTTTTAAAATATGGTGTTCATGAATAAGTTATTATATCTTTAATGAAATGGTTGCAAGAAAACAGGTTGCACTTCCAAGAATCAGAGTCTATATAAGATATATATTCTACACATAATGGAAGATTGGATGTAAAAGCATGGAGTGTTTATAAAAGTATACAAATCATATTTCGGAGCATTAAAAGTAGATATATTTTCAGTTGATGATGGAATCATAATATATAATATTGATATTGATATAATGATTTGACTTAATAAAAAAATGTTTCTTGGGCATCGGCGCATCACTTTCATTTGTATGTGGAAGATTTTTTTATTTTCATTTATTATATATAAAACAAATAATATAAAAAAGCAATTTGGATATAAAAGCATGGAGAATTTTTTTTAATTTTCATTTAAACAAATAAATAATGACATTTCTGTATCATTTTTGCTGAAACCAAAAATCAATTTAAATATCAAATATATAGGTTTGTAAGATCGTTTATGCTTGTATACTTCTAGAACTTTCAAGCTGTAATTTGATCGAAAAAAATTAAAATATTCTCCCCTCATCATTATTTGTTCCAACAAAAAATAAAAATAAATTCTTCAGCGACTGCTCTCATCACTTTTCCAAAATATGTGCCCAAGAAACATTAAACTTGTTTTAACAGCCAAAGGGAATTGTGAGCAGATTTAAGGGATGGTTTGATAGTCCTGATTAGATCGGAACATGCCTTCCACGAATCAAATGCAAGAGGCAATCAATCAAGGAGAATCACTCCCCCACACCTACAGGTGGTAAGCTTATACACTGTGATATAATGTAGCTACAGCCTACATAGATCACACACCTACAGGTTCTAAGCTTATCCACTGTGATGTAGAGTGGAGCTGTCACTCATCACTAATCAGCTACTGTATGGTCTCTTCCCTGACTCTCTCCTGCAGACAGAAATCACTTAGTGGTTAAAGGTACATCCATTGTGTTGTTTGGGGTCACATATATGCTAAACATTATAAATTGTGTAATATTTTCGAGAAGTACTGACTGTTCCCGAAAAAAAGCCATTTTGATCTTAGTCGACTCAGTATAAGGACGATATAAAGATAAAAGTGTCAATTTCTGGGGTTCAATGGTAATTTATTATACTTGGAATTCTTCCTCTCGAGATTGTCAAGATTTCATAATCAACACTTTATTTCCCCTGAAAATTTTATAAAAAAGTTAAATGAAAAATTTGTACATAAAAGTTAAATGAAAAATTTGTATATAAAAGTTAAATGAAAATATTTTTTACCAAAATTTGAATAAATTAAATCATAAAGTAAACTAATTATAGAATTAATTTAGAATACATGACATAATAAAAGTAAAAGCAAGTAAATCAGGAGAGATAATTATTGCCTTATCACACGTTATGGCTGCAGAGTACATGAATGTAATCTATAGGTAGGTTTGTTGACTTTTCGTCCCTGAACTCTGTTGAAATGGACATGTATGAGTATAGCAGCTGATTGATTTATATCAAATTAGGAGTAAAGCGATAAGGGCGACTGGACCTCACATAGTGTATACTGTATTTCCTCTGTGCAACCCAGGCCTCAAATACAACCCGGGCCTCGAATATAACCCTGGTCTCAAATACACCCCGGGCCTCGAATATAACCCTGGCCTTGAATACAACCCTGGCCTCGAATATAACCCAGGTCTCGAATATAACCCTGGCTTCGAATATAACCCTGGCCTCGAATATAACCTTGGGATCATAGAATGCTGAGGTAAATACAACCCGCGCCTTGAATGTGAATATAAGGCCTACATGATTTCCCAGAATACAATTTTAACCCAGGCCTCGTATAGAACCCGGGGATAAGGAGGTGCTGAACGAAAAAAGAACCCTGGGATAAGGAGGTGCTGAACAAAATAGAACCCTGGGATAAGGAGGTGCTGAACAAAATAGAACCTGGGGAAAAGGAGGTGCTGAACAAAATAGAATCCAGAGGTAAGGAGGTCCTGAACAAAATTGAACCCGGGCATAAGGAGGTGCTGAACAAAATAGAACCCGGGGATAAGGAGGTGCTGAACAAAATAGAACCCTGGGATAAGGAGGTGCTGAACAAAATAGAACCCGGGGATAGGGAGGTGCTGAACAAAATAGAACAAGAGGTTGTATTCAAAGAAATATGGTGTCACGGCCCGTGTCATTGGTGCAAAATTTCTGTTTGAATCAGTATCAAGTCATACTTGAGACATCTTCCCATGACAAGTTGAAAATCTATCTCTCCAATTTTTACCTTGCCTTCAACCTAGCCAGAAGTGATGAAACGAATCGGCGACACCTATCGTGATCTCGAGTTACGTCCCTTACCATCTGCTAACATACAGCCAATGAAATCGCCGTTTACATTCGGAACCAATTCAAAATAAGCGACGATCGACACAGTCACAGAGGCAATACAACTGTCTTCTGATTGGCTTATCCTATTAGCCTGCTGTACGTTAAAATCTTAGCACTGAAAATGCGAGGTTGAGGTCAAGGGCGGAAGGAGAAGATATGGAAATCTTTTCGTTATGCCTGTGACGTTGTGAAGATGTACTTGAGATGGTTAATTGTGATTGAGAAAATTAAACTTACTTTGCATCATAGTGTGTCCTAATATAGCTCAAATGTGTGTGATGTTTTTATTTTATTATAAACAGAGAACTATAAGTAATACTAAACTAACAAGTCATAATTGTCACATTGTGTAACTCAAATAACACAAGTATAAGTAAACTATATTGAAGTTAAAGAACATTTATTACTAAGATTTGAAAAAAAATGTTAGTTATATTCCTGATGTTCAGTTTGATTATCTCCATCTGATGATTGAAGTGCCTGTTCAGTCAAAGTCAAATACTAAAAAATTGCAATTTTAGAAGAGTGCAATTGATGAAAAAATCACACATACCAATATCGACATGATATCAAAATAATGGAGACAATGAAGAGCAGTGTTGCTTAACCAGACTCTGCTCACACAAGGCATAACTATTGCCAGTCTCCATAACTGGCTGATTTAAGCCTTGCAGTATTTCCCTCACTTTTCTGTGCTAAGTGGGGCATTGCACCTGAAATGCATAATGGACTCTGATTTTCTAGCACGGAAACCACAAGGAAATGCAGCAGGCTAAAGGTTAAATCAGTCAGTGATGGAGACTAGCAAGAGTTATGCCTTGCTTTGGGATCTTGGACTCCAGGGGTGACTATTGACCCAAAGAAACTATTGCAATAGCGATAGTCTATTGCCACTTACTATTGGGATAGCGATAGAATATTCTAACTCACTATTGCAATAACTATTGCGATAGTTTTTTTTGGTCCAAATACGCAATAATCAGCTAGATTTCTTATAGGTTTTAGTAGAAATGTTTAATTGATGTAAGGACTATGGAACCAAAATCATAAATGAAAAGACTTTTTGTCTTTTTGCTATTCCTATCTCTAGTTTTTCCCTTTTGACATTCTAAAATGAAAAATTTGAATTAAATGCAGTGAGGCTTGTGTAAATCATTCATAATTAAGGGAAATTTAATAGTTTCGATAGTATCGTTAACCTTACTATTGCGATGGCAATAGTGTTTTTGTATGTACTATGTTATAGTACTATTGCCAAGCCAACTATTGCGATGCATCGATAGTTTGATGTAGTGTTAGAACCCTATTGGACTCTGACTGTGCTCCTGTTCCTCTACTAAATCATGGACATGGCTGATCTAGGAATTTTCAAGGGGTGGAAGGGTTTCCAAACACCTGAACTCCCTCTGAATCTGCCCTGGTGGACTCAACTGAAAACTATTTCAATGTCTATGAGCAAACTTACTAGTTTTGTTTCCTAATGTTGCAGCACCCTGGTATGATCATCAGGAATGTCTCGTGAAAGCAGTGAAAGTGAAGGTCTTACAGACTGGGCGCTTGTCTCGGAGGAGGGCAATTTAGAGGTGAGCGTCACATAGCTGAACATAGCTTGAAATCTTGTGTTGCCATTTATGTCATTGTATAATTTTTCTTCCTGAATATGCTGTTTGTAAGTTGCATGAGATCGTCCACTTAAATACATTGTATTATGATCTAGTATCTTTAAAGTGGAAGGTAAGGTCTTTGTGAATGGATAAGCACTAAGGGTTCTTTCACAAAACATGCATTCAGGTGAACCGTAACTCCCACCCTTTAAGATTATACCTAGGGAATCTAAGTGAGTTGCAATATCCTACGTACTTTGTCGGGTGGTAGGAGGGGTGAGTAAGAAATGCTGTCAGACTGAGGTCTTTCTTTACTTACTGAAACACCTTACCACCACTCGTCTGATCAACACAGTAACTTGGTTATAATTTCAACATCCATGATGTGTATTTGTATACTTGATAGATTTATACGTATAATTTCTCTCTTCCAGGTTCAGGGAGATGGCAGCACGTCTAGCGGCAGTTCGAGTGACGGCTTTGTGAAGGTGAACAGAGATGGAGTTGTGTATAACAGGTCCAGCTCAGAGGAGGCATCGCTACCAGAGAGTGAAGGTATGTTCCAGGAGTTAGATTGAATGTGACTTTCAAATTTAAAGAGCCATCACGGATGTTGATGAAAATATCAAAAAAAAATCCAAAAATCTATCTCCGTGAAATAAATACACTTAATTTTTCCCTAATTTTCCCAACTTAAAATAAGCCGAGAAATTGCATTAATTAGTAAAGGTGTTTTCCAGTCTAAATATAGATCCAGTCTATTATTTTCAAGCGCAAAACATTATGGTCTAGCTCACACACAGTAAACAAAGACACGAAAGAATAATAAAAAATATGAGCAATGGATGAAATCGAAATATATAATTTTTTGATGGTTTTTTATTTACCATTTAATTTAATTATGTATTTGCCACAGATATTGAAATAATTGTTTTACCCAAATAGGTATTTTACTTGAATTTTATAATTAATGAGAGTAAAAATTTGTCATAATTTACTGGTCTTATCTCAATAAAAAGAACATTAAACAGGAAATAATTTGTATATTCTCAGGACATTTAGAAACAAAGTTTGTAAAGCAATCGTCACATTCAGTAATGTGTGACAAGGGTACTTTGCAAGAGAGCCATGTGCAGCACGTGCAGCACATGGGTTGTTATGGCGACTTGCGCTAGAGACGAGCCTTCACGCTTCGGAAGCGCTTGCTGTTTGTGTAGTACGTGTTACGCAAAAAAGGGGACTCTGTTTATATACGTCTGAAGCGCGCGCTAGTCGAAGTGATACTTCTCTTTGAAACCTAATTGCAATACATTGTCGTGATATGAAAATTATTTAAGATAAGCCATGTTGTAGATAAAAGATTTCTCTGGCGAATGACGTTATAAGTATATTTTCCAAAAATTTGAAATACTAACATCCGTGATGGCTCTTTAAGTCTGGACCTGACTTTCTGTAAATGTCAAACATTTGTGTGTCAATATGGTGCCTGGGATTGCTTGAGCAGTGCAATTCTTTATCCAACCACAACTCTAATAATGCAGGTGGAGTTACAGAAAATTTTTGATAAAACGGTCATCTCTTTCTGGTACTTTATTTATCATTCTAAGATGCCTAGCGGTTAGAACAATAAAAAAAAAAGTACTTTATCAGACAATAATGGTATAGTTTTTTGGATGACGTAACAATCGAATGACGTTCCCGCTGTTCCACGCCGCTCCCACGTGATTAAGTGTGCCCATGGTAACGTAATGTCGATTCGCCACAGCCGTCTGAACTCTTACATCGCAACCAATAAAGCGTGTACTCCTTTCCATGATTTGCAACTTCTGCAGTCGGTTAAAATAAGCGGTGGGACAATGAACATCAACTTTGTTGATAGCAACAAACATTTGAATTGGACAAAATACGTTCCGCCAACACGCTTAGACTGGATCAAGCTCTACCAACAATTATTTTTGGAATGTTAGTCACATGATCTTAGTCTATCTTAGGGGGTGGGTTTTACACTTGGAATAGCCGTCCATTGGCCCTGTTCATGGATTATTAATACAAAGTATGTAAACTATATTTTTATTTCCAAATTATTGGAAGCAGAATGTTACATGTATCTGATCATTTGGCATCTTAGAAAAGAAATAAAGTTTGCTGTACCCCAATGTGTTTTGTAATAAAGTATAGTTTTGCCCTGAACTATTATTGCGTCAAAGCACTCGGACTAACGTCCTCATGCTTAAACTATAATAGTACAGCAAACTTTATTTCTTAAAAAACATGGATAATGATACTAGAGATCTAATATAAAAGCTTATTGATGTCATTTAAACTGCAATTCTTGGTTGATAGATGGTTTAACACGTATGAATTATGGGCTATTATCTGTCTACATCAGACTACATGGAAAGAATGTATTATTTATTTGTTTCAGCCTCCCCTGACATGAGTGATCTGCTGACAAGCTCTCTAGAGGAAGTTGATGCAGTGGAGCAGGTGCAGGATGTTGCCCCGGAGTCCAGGGACCTGCAGTCCTCCACTGTGTCAGATCCTCAAGCTGTGTCCTCACTAGCCGGCAGCATCGCATCTACAGGGGGGGAGTCTGCAGAACTCATCACTGATGATGAGGAACATATAGACTTGTCCCTTGTAGACCTGCCCTCTAGTATTGATATCACCTCAAGTGTGTCCTCTCTGTCTCTTGTACCCGGTCTCCCTCAATCATCAGATGTTGATGCTGATGTTGATGCTGCTGATGCTCTAGATGATGCTGATGATGATGGTCTCATCTCTCTGTCCACCGAGTCCTTGACATGCTCCAAGGCTGAAGGGAATGAAGTGGCAGTTGAAGTTATTGGTGCTACAGAAAATGCTGATGCAGACCTAGTTCCTGTTGAAGTTCCTTTTGCAAAAGAAGGACCTGGAGAAGCTGAAGCTGAAGTTGATGTTTTCCCTAGCACTCAGTGGCTCAAGTATCCTCTTGAAAATTCAACCGAAATGCGTCCCACCATAAGGTTAGTTTTAGAGAACATCAGGTAGGCTTATTTACTGAATCCTTCTGAAATTTTGCACCGGTGGCAGGAAAAGGGTATGATGGCATATTGTTTAGTAGTATCAGTTGTATAAGAGTTCTTTTAATCAGATAGGCCTTTGGAGGAGTCGTGAACAAAAAGTTAAGAGTTTATGGATTTTCAATATTTCATAAGACAATGAACAGAAGAATGAACAGTTCATGAACGTTGTAAGCATGTATACCGAAATATCGCCTCTCTTGCAATAAAGGAGTTGAATAATAGTATCCATCAAAACCTTCTTCAGCTTCTCTTGGGGGCGGGATAGCGCAGTGGTTACCGCGTTCGGCTTCGAATCAAGAGGTTCGGGGTTCGAATCCCGCCAGGGGCACGACAACTTTGTCTGCAGTAGAGAACTGTTCTACACGCAGTAAGGTTTGGGTGCAATGCTACACTGAATCTCAGCGAAGTACCACCCATGGTTCGCTAGTTCCAGTCAATGCTCGCAGGTTTCACCGCAATGCATAGCCACATGGCATTACAGGCTTTCTTCCTGCCATAATACAAGTAGCAGCCGCGATATAAGTGAAATACTCTTGAAACCCCAACTCACCTCACCTCACCTCACCTCACCTCACCTCACCTCACCTCACCTCACTTCACCTCACCTCACCTCACCTCATCTTCTCTTCAAGTCATAGCTTGCGCCAGTCTCCATCACTGGCAAATGGCTTAATTAAGCTTTGCTGCATTTTGTTGTTGTGTTAGCCTGTCAGTGGGCACTATGAAGTCCAAGTGGTGTGTGCTGCTATGCTAGCGCAGAAAAGTGAACAAAATGCAGCAAGGCTTAAATTTGCCAGTGATTGAGACTGATGCAAGTTAAGACTTGCAAAGGAAGTTCAACCGTATTTTGTCAATGACATAATGTTTTTATTTTGGACTATAAAATTGTTCTAATGAACTGTTCCAATGTCTGTACATATTCTTCAAAGAGTTGCAATTTGTGCAGGTTGGGAGATGGACGAGTGATTGTGGCGCCACCTGGGGCTGACATGGAGAGTCTGGCAGCAAGCCTCAACCTGACGGACAAGTCGGAGTCCTCTAGTGACACTGGCAGTGGTATTTACACCTTCTCTATCATGCATGCAGTTCACTTACACTCACCCTTTTATGATACTTGAGAAAGCCAGTGATGTGTGCCTCGGCCTGTTAGCCAACTTCCCAATGCAGGGCATAACTCACCAGTCTCCATTACTGGCTGATTTAGGCCTTGCAGTATTTCCTAAAGATCTCTGTGCTTGGAAATCCAGGCCCACTATGCATTTCAGGTGCAGCGTTCCACTATCTTGGCACAAGCGAGGGAAATACTGCAAGGCTTAAATCAGCCAGTAATGGAGACCGGCAAGAGTTATGCCTTGCATTTGGAAGGTACCCATTAGCATTAATTTAAATGAAAATCCTACCCTCCTTCTTAACATTCTCTGCATACTCTCCTTTCTGTTGAAGAGCTAGTAAAATCTGAAGACTGCGCACAATATGCAAGATCAACATGATAAGTATTTACAGGGTTTTATTTACTAAAATTCAGATTCAGATTTTGTCCGACTTGAGGCAGCCTCGTCCTCATCCTCCTCCATTGAGAACTCTGACAGCGAGGTTGACGAGGCGCGGCAAGAGTTACCTGCCCCTGACCAGGAGTTGGAGAATGAAATGTCAGCCTCTGTGTCCTCTGTGAGCTCCAGGTTTAGATTCCTCCCACAACTCAGCAGTGAAGGGGATGGTAAGTACCTTATCAGTTTGGGATTTGCGTTGTTCGGCATTTTCTTCCTACAGAGTCCCTTCAGATTTTCTATCGTTACATGTTATATTTAGGCAATATTTTGCTATTCTGACAGAGTCACCTGGCGGTGAAAGTTTGCAACACTGCCAACGTCTGTTATGATAGTTTAGTGAGAGCACTATGGTGACTATCTCATGTATGTAAGAGTGCTCTCCCCTGACTTCCTGTATGGCAGCTTCGTGTTGAAAAGTCACAAGTGTTCTGTTCTACTTGATTATCTGGATCAACGGGTAAAGAAACAATGTCATTATCTTTGTCCGATCAAACATTGTTTTACATCTGCAGCAGAATTCTGTCCTGTAAACAACATGAGGGCATTGTACATATGAAACAACTCTAGTCATTTCGACAGTACTGAATGCCTGTTTGAAACAATGTCAGCTATTGCACAACTAACTTCTGATGCAGGATTCTTCATTTCTAGCCAAGAAGGAAGCCTAAACATAACAGAGGTTACAGTAGAAAATTTAAGAGGAGAAACTATATGGGCAGAGAACGTTTGTTTGGTAAAAGTGCTTAGACTATTTCAGTGTTTATCAGTAACTGACATCAAAGTTTTTAGGTGTGATGACATTTACCACATTTACCACAATTTAGGAACTATAAATTATACATAAATTTGAAACTGAGGTTGATTTTTCAAGGGTAGTTAGGGTATATACATTAGTGTATTAGCAACAGCAACTAAGGAAACATATCATAATATCTATCTAGCTCTCATGTTAGGCTTGAGTATAATATGAAATGTTTATCTGACATCACTGCATCAATTTTATTAGTAGTGCATGTAATAATGTAATGATGTAATAATATTCTTTTTGTCATTTGATAAAAAATGTTTTGTATAAGCTGCATCATTTTTGCTAAACTCACCCATCCACTAATTTTGCTTTGTTTTTAAGAATGATTCTGCTTCTGTTTTATAACTTTGCAACACTTCTAAGTTGTTTTCTGATTATTCCTCCTTCGTCATAATTTGTTCCAACAAAATCTTAAGCAAAATTCCAACTACCAATTTTGAAAAAAACTTGCCTCACAAACTATATTCATACAGCCTTGATAGTCCTTTTCATTTGTTTTATCAATGTTTTACAGGTTCCCAAGACCATGTAGAAGACATCGACGAGGCAGAACAACCTTCCCCCCTTGTCCTCCTCAACGAGCCGATACCACTGCCGGCGCCTCATGCTCCACCTCAACCTCATGACTCAACTGAACCTCAACCTCCCGTCCAACCTCCAGACCTCTTTGAGGTTCAAGAACAGGCACCCCTTGAGGCTAACGTCCAAGAAGCACAGATTGAAGATCAAGTCCAAGATGATGATCCTCAGGACCTGATCTTTCCCCAAGTTCAGGATAACCTCCATGCCCTTCCCAACCAAGCTCAACTACAGCTCCTCCTTCTTCAAGCTCCCGTCCTTGCTCTCCCCGCTCAAGGTGCAGGCAATCCAGCCCCGATGGATGACATCAACGACGGCGACACAGAGTCCATGTCTGGACACAGTGAAGACGAGCGGACAGAGAGCGAGCAGAGTGAAGCCCAACAAGGACAAGAGGCGGAGGAGGTAGACGGATTGTTGGATGATATTGCCGATATCCCCTTGGTTCGTGGACGTCGTCAGTATGTTCATCGACAGAACAAGCGCCTCAACTGGACCCTTGATGTCGTGGTTGCTATGAATGTCCTCCTGGTCATTGGCATCGGAATTGGACACTTTATAGGTTAGTTTTGCTGTTGGTCTACCTAAATAAGTGCATTCGATACCTTCCTATTTATATCCAATAAAGAACGACACAGTGGATCTTGCTATAGGACCAGATAATATTTTACTTGTTTTCTGGCTCAAATATGCTTTGTAAAATTTGTTGACTGATCCAAGTTTCCATTTCCAATCCAATGGTAAGATCTACTATGTTGTACCTTCTTTATTTATGTATAGATAGGTAGGTATATTTATTATCTGTAGGGTCTGCCGCCTGGTGCATTACGTTTCTAATTATATTTCTTGAGCCATTTTGTTTTATGTTGAATTGTACAAAATTGTATGAAAGATTCCATATCATTTTTCAGAAAGTGTTGTTTGTTGATGTACAATATCTCTGAGCTTACCAAGGCTATAACCAAGATTAATAATGGACGTAAGGAAAATTGCCCTCTTTAATGATGACATTCAACAGCAATGTTGCTCCTCTGTTTCCAGGTTCGATGCATGAGCAGTACATGAACACGGAGCTCCAGCAGGCCCAGCAGTCGCAACTCTCCCTCCTGCAGGGCGATCTCCTGCAGTGTCATCAGAAGACAGACAAGATCCTCCAGCGCAGTGAACAGCTCCTCAAGGTACATACAAGTAAAATAAGATAATGAATATGTCTTTAGTACCGTTAGGAGTTTTGGTGCATTATGCTGTGTCATTTTATGATTTCAATATTTTTACATCTTGGCAGAATGAGGACATGCATACAAATATGAAAGATGATAATGCTTACAGATCGTACTAAGTCCATAGAAAACATCTTTTGTGTTATCAGAACATCTTGTTGCATGGCAGTGTCATTTTACATTGAGCTTCTATCTTTATCATACTGTGTGCAAAACAAGGGAGCAATGACTTCCATATTAAATCATCTTTGTTACGCAACCATCCCCCTTAGTTAACATTGAGCCTAAGGGATCTTTGTGCATGTGGCCCCAGGACAAGAACTTCAGGCATTCATTCACTTAGCTGACATTCTGTTTGTGAACTGAGTTGTGATGGCTGGAAAATAGTATATTGATAATATTTCAGTGAGAATAAACCTATGAACACATTTTTTATACAACATTTCATGGTGGTAGAGGGGGAATAAGTGACTTCAAACCTCTTTTGAAAAAGTTACAAGAAAATTTTATGGAGCTTCAAGGTGCACCTCAACTTTTTAAAGCATGTACATTTTATGGACTCTGGAGCGACACCCCGCCCCTTCTCACTTTTCGATATGTATCCCGGATCAAGAGGTCCGGTGTTTGAATCCCACCAGGGACACGGCAACTTTGTCTGCAGTAGAGAACTGTTCTAAACGCAGTAAGGTTTGGGTGTAATGCTACACTGAATTTCAATGTAGAACCACCCATGGTTCGCTAGTTCCAGCCGATGCTTGCAGGTTTCACTGCAATGCATAGCCACATGGCATTGCGGGCTTTCTCCCTGCCGTAATATTAGCAGCCGCAATTTAAGTGAAATACTCTTGAAAGCGGCATTAAACCCCACCTCACCTCACCTCACCTCACCTCACCTCACCTCGATATGTATCCCAAAACTTGAAAACTTTCTGAATTTGCGTACGACGTTGTAGCTTATGATGCATCTGTTTCAGTCTGAGCTAGAGCAGAGACAGGAAGCCTTGGAAGCTCTGAGCAGCTCCAACACAGAGTTGAAGGAACAAGTGAAAGTGCAGGAGACACAGACTCAAGCTCTGGGGCAGTGTCGACAGGTGTGTACACAGGGAAGTTGTAGGGTATGGGTCGGACTTAAACATTGTGGATATTATATGTGTGCCCTGTCATACTGGTTATCTTCATGACACAGATATGTAAATGGTAGTTTTAACGAAGCAAGAATGATGGATACAAATATGTTAGAATGAATGTCATGATCAAAGAGTCATAAATGGGAAAGAATATTATACACTTACCTAAACCTTACCTGCATTTGGAATGTATTGTCATAGAAGAAACATCAGTGGCATTGTTCGAACCCCTCTCTATAGTTAACGAAGTCAATGAGTCTATGACATGCCGTAATGAAGAACAAATAAGATATGGCCTAATTGATTCATTGGCACTTGCAGGCAGAGAAACACTTGGAAAGTGTGGGGACAGATTTGAGAAATGAGATCAACCAACTGAGACATGAGAATGCAGAACTGACCTCGCGTATCGCAGCCATGCAGTACAAAACAGTCCTACCACAGGACGACACCAAGGCTGAGGAGAACGCAAAACTCGTCCAGAAGTTGACGCAAGAAGCAGACAAGCTGAAGCATGAGAATGAGGATCTGAAGGAGGAGATTGCCCGTCTGAAGCTTCTGCTCCAGGACCAGTCCAGTGAACACGTGACCGTCGAGGAGGAAGATGAGGGGTATGAGTCCCTGGACGAGGCCACAGAGGTCACATCCACTTCCTGTCCCAAGGTGGAAGGTCATGGAAAGGTCATGGACCTGAAAGCCAAGATCAATCTCCTTGAACAGGAGAACGCTGATATGCGGGCAGAGATTGGGCGGCTTCGGTACAAGTCTCATCCAGGCAACTCTCCAGTAAGAAGGTTGGAGGAGATTGAGGAGGATGTGGAGGAAGAACGTGAGACCATCACTATAGATGTAGATTATACTGGTAAGTGCTTAATAGTAGGTGAATTTTACCCATGTAAGACTTAAAGGTGTAAAAATTACCAATATTATAATGATAATAGGGCTGCTTGGATTATTTTATCTTTTGACCTTTACCGGTATGTCTTGAAATATGTAAGGAATACCTTGACCACTTACTAACCCAATATCATTCCCTTTGTTAATCAGTGTGGTCCCTGTAATATGCCCTCCCAAAATGGTTTTGTTCTAATTCATTAAACCGCTAAAGTGTTAATGACACGTAGGAATCTTGAATTCCATGCCATACTGATTGAATAATGTTATAAAGATTACATAATACCCATGATAGTCCCTGTCACACATTTTTCAATCAGTCCAATTTAACAGGGAATGCAGTTTCGATAACTAGTGTGCCTATGTCAGATATTTGCATTAAACAGAATACTATAGTTTATGTATTTAGAAGAGTTTATTGATATCCCCAGGTTTAGGCAAAGAGGATGAGGAAGAAAATTTGACCAAGTTGAAGGAAGAGTTGGATGCTGCAAAGAGACAGGCAGAGAACTGGGAACATCTGTATCTCAATCTCAAGGAGAGAGAGACCGGGACGAAGAAATGCAATTCCTCAGTTGATTTCTTCACCTGCATCAGCATCTTCACCAAGAGAATCAATTCCTCCATCAACGCCACAGTCATAAAGGATTTTCTTAATATCACCAGACTCTTGCTCTCTGTAGAAGATGTCAAGGATGGATTTGTTAAAGAGTTTCAGAACATCTGGCAGGAGTTCTCAGGCTCTAGGACTGAAAGGCAAGAAGAGAAGATGCATAGAGGGGGTTCACAGAAGAAGTGGTCTGATAGTGTCAAGAACATCCTGAACAAAACCCAGAGCTCCATGTCGGATGTGAGTCAGAAGATTAAGAACACTTGGAACCATGTGAAGAACCTTTCAGAGGAACTGTGGAAGAAACATGAACCTACATTGTCAGAGGCTGCCAACAAAATAACAGAGAGGGTGAAGTCTTTCAGTGATGACCTTCACACCAAGATTCATCAGAGGGCCATGAAATGGTTCAGGAAGAACAGAAAACATGGGCAGGATGAACATCACCGATCACAGGAACATAGGTATCAGAAGAAAACCTCTGAAAGGTCTCATGGGAAGGAACAAAAAGACTGGAAAAAACAACAGGAGCAGGAGAAGAAGCAGAAAGCAAGGATGTTGCAAAAGGAACAGAAGAAGCAGGACAAATTAAAAAAGAAGGTTAATAAGCATTTCGTGAACATGAAGAAGCTGATTGGAGAAATGAGTGAAGCCAAACATCTGACAATGACCAAGGAAGATGTTCAGGATGTCACAGAGTTCTTCAGCCGCTTCCAGGCAGAGTGGAATATCCACAAATGGTTGAGGTACCAGGATGTCCAGTGGACTCTTTGTCAGGCTACTTGGTGGCATCGCAGGCTTCAAAATGAAATCCCACCCTTAGGTATAAAATGTTTTGATGCTATCTATGGTTGGCAGTTGGAATGGGCACCAAATGGGAAAAGGAATTTTCAAGGAGTCCGTGACAAAGGATATCAACTTGGTAAAAAGTTGAAGAGAAAGATTTTGGAAAAGAACAATGTTGAAGGGAAACCATACTCCTATGAAGAAGAGAAACTGAAAGAGAAGGATTCTGAAAATGCAACAGATTGGTATGAGCAGAGAGCTAAGAATCGAGAGGAAGAGAGGAAGGGGAAGAAAGAAGAGTATGAGCGGAAGAAGCAAGACTGGTATGACTTGAGGATGAAGGGAAGGAATCAGCAGAGGGAAGAGGAACACAGAGCAGACTGGCTGTTTGACAGAGCTGTAAGCAGAGAGGAGACCAGGTCTTCAGTAGTGTCGGAGGCAGACTCACACCAAGGTGTAGACTGGCTGTCTGCAGAGGAAAAGGACTCATCGTACTTCAGGAGCTTCAGGAAGGAGAAGAGAGACAAGCAAACAACCCATCAGCAGCTTCACAGTGATGATGATGATGATGATTACTATGTTGATGATGATGAATATTTTGATGATGATCTTCGTCAATATTCATGCATTGACGGTTGAGAATTGCACAGTCTGATTAAAATCGACGGTTTTCCGTGGAATAAAAATTGCAAAATAGTGCATCTACCGGGATACGAACTCATATCGGTAGTAGGTTCCACGCCAAACCATCTGAAAACAGCCCGTAGACTCAGGTGTTCGAGCACAATGTCAGGTAGCCAATCAAAAAAACGCCCAACAAATGCTTTCGGTGCGAGAAGCTAGGGGAAGATAACTCCAAACAGCTATCCTTTGATCTGTACCGAATGCTTTCAAAACAGTGACCGTTTAAAAACTACGTTGTGATTGGTCAGCCATTTGACTTGGCTTTGGCTGTGCTAAACTGGTTCGGAACATGCGCCTATACAGGGTGTTCTCAGACCTTGTGGCGAGGAATCTATAGAACCTGTTCGTATCCCGGTAGATGCATAATTTTGCAAATTTTATTCCTCGGAACAAGGTCGATTTTAATCAGACTGAGAATTGCATTTTGTGACTTGTGGTTATGTGTCATGACTGAGATTCTTTGATAAATACCAAATGCATTTTTTTATGTAAATGGGTGTGGATTGGGAAATATAGGTCTTCATTATTATTAATGATTTCAACTATTTGTACTTTGGTATCTCAGAAAATCTTTAACAATGTTTTGTTTATTTGTTTATTGATACAGCATTGATTCTTTTAAACAATGAAGAGACAATGGTTCAACATGTTATGCTTACTACATTACAAGCTTCAAATGCAAGAAGAAATGAATTTATTATTGTCACTGGCTGTCCTCAATTCTCCAAGACATTTCTCTTCAATTCTCTTCATGTTTTATTTTCTAGTCTTCTCTACCTTCTTGTAGAAGCTTGAAATGCTTTAATTCTCAGTTTCTGTCAATTCTTTTTTTAACACCTGACTGCAATCAGATTCCTCTCTCACTTCTGAACCAGGGCCCATATTTTCGAAGCTCTCTTAGCGCTAAGATAGTTGTAAACCAATGTTAATGTATGGCGCTTATGACTATCTTAGCACTAAGAGAGCTTCGAAAATATGGACCCAGATACATTAACTTTAGTGCTTTTCGCTTCTCACTCTAGTCTAGGTAAATATCTGAGTGTGAACTTTTGTTGAAGAATTGAAGAAATTGTATTCACAGTGGCTGATCCAGGGGGTTTGGCTTCATGGGGCTCCAACTCACCCCCACCCTTTTTGAAAATGTTTGCATATATAAATTTTATGGATTCCCAAGGTGAACCCTCCCATCCAAACCCCTTTTCAATAAGTGACCCCAGAACATTCTGCCTTTGTTTCATATTAATAAAAGTAAATTTATTACCTCATATTATGTACTTATATTTGTTTAATTCAATTTGATACACCATTAACAGGAATTCTCATCATGATATTATTTAGGTTTAATGAAATTGCATTTAATTTAATTTATCATTTGTTCAAGCTCTTGCCTGACCAAAACTACTGGATTTTCAGTTTGTTATAACATACTACATATAAACAATATAAATAAAATTTAATACCTTTTGAAATTAGATACTCATAGAATAGGCCATTTTGTGAAAGATGACCATAACAAACTTCATTTTTTGGTGTGCTATAACATACTGTCTGTAACTAATAAAAATCATTTTTTAGTACCTTTTGAAAATAGAAAATCATAGAATAGGTTAGTTTTAAAGATAACCAAAACTAACTGTACTTTCAATACTGTATAACCTAAGAATTGATAAAAATTAATAATTTTTGAAATCATAAACTATCATATGTTATTTTGTGAAATATGTGACTTGTGTTTTAATTGCATGAAATATTCAACCATTCACAACTAGAACTGATAACTATTATATGCACATGTTTAGCAGATGTGATATGTTTGTGTGAATAGGTGTGCAGATTTCACTGAGAGTAGTAGATGATTATGATAGCATGTGTTTACAACTGAATGTGATAGACAACTATACATGAGTTACGTTATCAAGGTGTTTTGTTTCTCCAGATTTATTTGATTTATGTGTTTCTGTGTGATATATGGTATTGCCGCTACCCTCCAGAATAAAATGTGATTTCATTATGACATAGTTTCATGTGTTCTTATTGAAGGCCATTCTCATACCACAGAGTTTACTCCCTGCATTTTTTCAATGGTAATCTCTGTTCTTCAATGTTAAATTTCTCAGCTAGATATGGAGAATCCTGGGTCTCCATTCACAAAGCACTAAGGTGACATAAGTCACTTAGCCCTTAGTGCAATGTTAAAGAAATAGAGGATATTTGAGATTTCTCTTCGAATACCATGTATATTTCATTGAGTGAACTAGAAATGATTATTTTCATGAGTGGCGCAGCCACGAGTATAAATATATTATTTCTACTTTACGAGATGAAATATACATGGTATTCGACGAGAAATGTCAAATGTTCTATTTATTACATTTAATAAATTATGCATAGTTCGTAAATGATGTTCATTTTATGAATGGAGCGCTCTTCCTATGACGTCATCCTATTGTTACGATGACGTCATATGATTGAAAGTGTTATTTCACTGAGTAGAATAACATGTTATTTCACTTAGTGAAAATACGTCTTTTATTTTAACCGATAAATGCCGTTTTTCACCACTGAAAATATAATAATGAGTTAAGGTTGCTTTGTGAAAGGATTCCATAATTGGTTGCGCATTAAGTTAGTTGAACCATCAGAGATACCATTGATAAGGTGATATTTGCCAGTGACAGGACATTATGCTAATTTTTTAAACAGAAAAGGATGATCTTTTCTCCTTCACTGTGTTTTTCTGTTTACTCAATATATGATATGTGATTTTGTGAAACAATTGATCATAAACATGCTGAAATGTAAGGAGGACCGAAAAAGAAAAAAACAAAAATAGTTCATTTGTGTTATTTACAGGACATATGCTAATTAGCAAGACCCTTTGCAGTCAAATACTGAGATCTTTGAAATAACTCTGTCAGTGTTGATCATGAAGTCGATGTGAAATGTGATTTCATTGGATAAAAAGCAGGTCTGTTATATGAAGTATCTGTTTGGGCACTAGGGGATTATGTTTGAAACGAGAAATGTTCCTGAATAGAACAGCGGTCATGATAAGAAAATGTAAAGGGAGTCAACTGTCTGAAGGAAATAATTGAAGACAAGCAAGGGCAAACACATTGACACCAGCATTGATAAGTAAACATGTTGATTGTCAAATTATTGTATATCAGAAGGACATATTTTCTGTCACAAATGACAAATGATCTGTCCATATTAGAAAGTCAATCCATGTATTTTGAGAAACAAAAATGGTTGCAAGACAAAGTTTTTTATATAGACATTTCAATATTCACAGTGTGGCATAAATAACAGCTGTTTTTCTTATCTTCTTTATTAAAGAAATGTCATGTTATACAAGAAAATATTCACATTTAAAGTTGTCAACTCTCCGGCAATTTCGAAACAAATAATAGTTATATTTTACTGTCTAAGACTGAGGTGTTCAAGTAAGAGGTCGGTAACTATTTTACACACTGGCTTAACACTATACCAAACCACATACAGAATGTTAATATTAGGATTTGTATGTTAAAGGGGCAGTAATGCTGAAATGTACAAGTCTACCACATTGCCATTGTCAATATCACCAGTTTACACAACATACAACAGACTTTCTTTACAGTTAAAACATATTGCACTTCAGTTGAACATTTAATATGTATAACTGGTATACAATCTTCTGACATTTTCTATCCAAACTAATAAAAAAACAAGATCTTGGTTATTAAGAAGTCATTATCATGTCATCCATGGTGTATTTGCCAAGACCACAAGAACACAGGTTTGATTCCTCGTATCATCGAAACCGTTTACGATTTACGTGTGTTGTGAACAACTATTTTACGAATTATCACCTGGGTTTGAAAGATATAAATCTAAACAAACATAAATTTACAAATATGACCTAAACGCATATCAAGTCACGGCTACACAAGGTATACATAATATAGATAGTATAGTATAGATAGTAGATAGAAGTATACGTAATGAACACAGATATACACCACTGTACCTCTGCATTTATCCAGACAACATGGCCGTGTTCAAGAGAGGTTTCAAAGTAATCGCTCATGCAATTAGCGATTACTTTTAAACCTCTCTTGAACGCGATTGCTCAATGTAGCGCTACGTAGCAAAGCGAGCGAATTTTGAGGTTTTGCACCGTGTCGTTCAGGAGAGAATGAGCGCTACTTGAGCGCTACTTGAGCGCTACTTGAGCGCCACTTGAGCGCTACTTGAGCGCTACATTGAGCAATCAATGGGCGATTATAAGCGCTCGCTGTTATGGAAAGGAATCCTGAAGTTGGTATGAAAATTGAACACCTAACAAAACAAGGGAGCAAGTGTGCAACGGTCGACACTACCACCTATAAGGACCTATTGATATCAACATCTGGTGGATGATTGATTGTGTTAATGTTAACAGTGTATTGTGTATCTCTCCTCAATGTATACTCTAGTAGATGTCACCAAATTACATACATGAACATATTGTTTTCGGACATGAAATGCCCATATGGGCCCTTATTCTTGAAACATCCGTAATCCTACGAGTCTCTTCTTAACACATGGACTACGAGCTAAGTTAGGAATTCTTTTCATTTAAAAAATAACACGGTTTTGCTAAGTAAGAAAATACATGTGGCCGATTTGTATGCAATCTCATTAAAATCAAATCATTGATTCGTTCCCAAGATTTATTTGGGTTGTCACTCATCTATCATAGATGCGTGACAGCTCAAATTAGCAAATAATCATAGGGAACGAATCAATGATCTGATTTTAATTAGATTAATTTGTTTGCAATGTTCAACACACATTTGAAAACTTAAAGGACTGACGTATACCATCCCTTGAAGGATAACACTAAAAAAAACTCATTAGTTGTCAAGAGTACAAGCATATATAGGAAAACACTTGCATTCAATGCACTCGTCGTAGTGCAATGTCAGTGTTATTTTGTCATTTTAAACCTTAGCAACGAGTAGGCTAATCAAGCGGCAACTGTAATTTGGTATAACACCATTTGGTTTAACAAGCGGTCCAGTTACTTATAGGGGCAGTAGCACGTTTTTTCGGTGAAATAAGTCGATGAAATGTATTTGAAAAATAATGTGACCGAATAGTAAAACACCTTTCCCTCTTTGGAAAATCAAGTTTAAAAATGAGTGTACATGGTTCGGTAAAGCCCTGGGAATTGGTTTTTTCTTTCGAAATTATAAAAATATAAATATAAATGACATAAACTATCATTATAAATGGGAAATTTGAAAAAATAAAATTTGAAAAACAACGTGCTACAGCCCCTTTAATATCCACGGTGACCAATCCAACATTATTGTCATCGTAAGAGCCACTCGCAGGTCTTCTCCAAACTCTGAAATCATAATTGATATACACCGGGATATTCTTGAAACGCCTGGACGCCATAAAACTCCTTTAAAGCTCCCTCTCAGACTTTAATGTCAAAGCTGACGTTAAACGCGTGTTTTAACACACGCCATCATTCATCCATTCATTCATTGTAAAACTCACGTCTAAACAATATGCCTTTAGAAACAAAGTTATTTGAGGAGAGTAAAGTGCATATTGTGGTTCTTCTTGGTGAAACAGAACACAATCATTAAAACAACATAACTGTATTGTATATAAAATGCATATGTATATGTATACGTAAAAGCATTCAATAATTGAAACAAGCTTAAGCAATTCCATACTTTGTTTGTTGCTGTTTTCATGCATATATATTCTGCATAAATGAGCCCCCGGTCATACATGAATATTCATTAATCCGGATATGTAACACCACTCACTGGTAAATAAGGCAATAAAATGTGATGTCTGTATAAGCGCTGATAAAGTGACGCTGGTTTATGTGCATTTATCCGCCTGTAGTGGAGATTTGAAAACAATACACCGAGGGGCAAAAGAAACGATACCAAATTTCCAACACAAAATATTTCTACCAGATAAAGTCGATTTTGAATGTCTGTGAATAGGATATATCTCGTAAAGAGATATTAACATTTTCGTTGAATCGAATACATATTTTATTCATTTAAGAAACGGAATGGACAAAAGTTATACAATTTACAGTCTTCACATAATCAAAAAAATCATTTAACCAAGACAAAAATACATAACACATGCAGAAGAGAATTTTAAGATGTAAGTGAAGGGAAAACATTATGTAAGTGGTTAAATATATAATATAAATCTTTAACGCATTAGAAATATCATTGTTATGACACATACATTATCAATAAGCATTCAAACATAATATGTTATATTTTATATCTGTTCAAACATACATTGCATGCTTAAATTGCTGTTTAAAAGGGGTCCTTTGACATAATGTTTGTACATAAGGTGAAATTGTTGTGAAATATAGAAATTATGTTAGTATAAGATGATGTCGACATAATGTATCTTCTTGGACTTAACTCTATTACACATCATTACTGTAGGACGTCATAAAACAAACCCAAAATCCTTTTTGACTCTCCATCTCCGATTTAAGCAGATTCGAAAAATACAATTTCTCAGAAATAAATTTATGTTCTGAAATTTGAAATATGGTTTGTTGGCTTCTCCGGACATGGTGTAACTCTGTTTCAGTCGTAAGTTTCGCTTGTTGATTGAAATATATTGTACATTGCATGGTATCGGTTCTTTTGCCCGGGGCTGTACATTCAAGGTTTCGTTTTCTTTTGACATAACTATGACATCACAAAAACAACCTGCACGTATGTTAGTTTATTTTAAATTTATATTTCGCAAGTGTCTAATGAGGCTTCATGCTAAATTGCTGTACTTAAGTGTCATAACACTTTCAAGTGATATAAATGTCTTTACTGTGAACCTAACAGTGACATTTAATGACATCATCAGTACTGCATCATTTCTATTTCTTCTTCTATTTTTCACCATCACATTAAAGGGACAGTAGCGCGCTTTTCGCTCAAATAAGTTGATGGATGTATTTGAAAAATAATGTCACTAATAGTAAAACACCCTTCTCTCTTCGGAAAATCAAGTTAAAATATGAGAGTTCGTGGTTCGGTAGAGCCATGGGAATCGTTTTTGTAATTCGAAATAATAAAATGTGTTCACATTAAAATGGCCGCCATACAATTTTTGCTTTAAACGCAACACCGTTATTGCCACAATGGATAATTTTGGTTTGTGTAATAAGATGTTTACCCTCTAAAGTTAATATAAATGACATAAACTACCATTTGGAAAAAAATAATTTAAAAAAGTGCTACAGCCCCTTTAAAGTGATATATTATAGTTCTATCGGCTTTTCCGTACACCATCCTGTATTTTTAACATTACATACAATGAAAAACGCTTGTATTTTTCACAACTTAATAATAAAACACATACATTGATGGAATATCAACAAAGTAACAAATAATGTACTTTTACACTAATCAACAATACCTGGCTTTGCCGTAAAGAAGTTTTCTTGGCGCCGATGAATGGTTTCACTACGCATTGTTTTTATTTTTAAATTGTCAAGTATAAAGTCATCAAAATGCCACACTCGGTAATATATTCCAACTGGAGTGCGTTATATTATGTATTAAGAAGATATATGTGTGTGAAAAAGAATGTCCCCTCGAATTTCGTTTCCAGAAAAAAATATCCCGGTAGAACCCTCTCTTTAAAGTTATCTTCGAGACTAACGGACACCTGGGCCGTGTTCAAGATAGGTTTCAAAGTAATCGCTCAATGAGCGATTACTTTTAAACCTATCTTGAACGCGATTGCTCAATGTAGCGCTACCTAGCAAGGCGAGCAAACTTCGAGGAATTTGCACTGTATCGTTCAAGAGAGAGTGAGCGCTACATTGAGCGCTACATTGAGCGACCAATGAGCAATTTAAGCGCTCGCTGTTATTGAACGGAGCCCAGGGTCATGTTCAAGAGAGGTTCAAAGTAATCGCTTAATGAGCGATTACTTTTAAACCTCTCTTGAACGCGATTGCTCAATGAAGCGCTACGTAGCAAAGCGAGCGAACTTTGAGGTTTTGCACCGTATCGTTCAGGAGAGAATGAGCGCTACTTGAGCGCTACATTGAGCAATCAATGAGCGATTATAAGCGCTCGCTGTTATGGAACGGAACCCTGGGTTGCCTGTGAAAGGAGACCCCGTCCAATGACAATTCACTTCTTTCCAACTAAATTGACGGGCAAAAGAAACTATAACACTCACTTGTTTTCGATTAATTCAATATTTTCAATAGATGAGATGTATTTGATTATGGCACGATACAATAACACCTTTCGGCAGTAGTTTGAATGACTTAATTGGTGACTGTTTTATTTTTTAACTAAAATATCATTATTTAAACTAGACAGGGGTAAGAAATGAAATTTACACCAACGTGACCCCTACCATGTTCAAAATGTTGTAAATGTGTGCAGGACGAAGCACATATATTGTCGATGAACAGTTGTGTTTTATCAAAATTAATTTGGGGGAATTTCAAAATTTAAATTTTGAATTTTAATTTAAAAAATTCAAACCGCGTAGAGGTATTCTTTGACGGATTTATTGTTTTGGACTAATTTCACAAACTAGTCCGTTTTTGAACACGACGTCGAAAACTCGAGATATTTGACTTTGAAAGTAAAACATATGATAAATACAACTGAGCCATATACTTTCTTTTGCCCGTCAGTGTATATTATGACACATTCACATTTGAAATGTCAAACTGTCTTCCGACCATGACCGACAAAGTTTTATCTACTCAATTAAAGGCTCTGTAGACAAGACAAGAAAAGAAGTTTATTGTATTCAAGGTCACCGGCCCATATACAGTTTACAGAGTTATACATAAATAAACAAGTTTAGAAGAAAATCATTGCAAAATTTCATCTCTTAATTTATTAGCATATTTTATGAATAAAGACAAATTCTTGAAATCTTAAAAAAAGAAAGAAAAGCTATATAGCATGATTTTTCGAAAGTAATAAATGGTTATGTAGCTCCTTCTCATTTCATCATACGTTTTACAGGTGAAGATAAACTGAATCTCATTTTCAACTGCTTCTACATAATGGACAGATTCTATGAGTTCTTTCAATGGACATTTTTCTGCCCCCATTTACCACTATATTCACTAGTCCCAATCTATATCTTATCAGCTTATACCTTAAATCTTTGCATCTGAGTGTTGATAGATCTTTCTCTGGTTGCAGTAACGTTTTAAACGTCCTATAACAATCCTAACGTGAGCTTGCGTTAAGACTTGCGCCAATCTTCATGAAACATATTTACAGCTCGGTTTCGAAAAACATTTATGAAAGCAAGTAGCACGCCGTGCTGAGTGAAATAAAGTGTTTTCACGAAAGGGGAAATACGTGTTACCAATGGCTAAATAATACTCCACATTAAAAAGAGGTCCAAAACCAATGTACATGGTTCGGTTAAGCCATGCGAGTCCTTTCCCTTCGAGCGGTCAATTAAGATTGTTCACATTAAAATGGCCGCTTGAAGATAGTTCAAGTGATTTGACTGAAATATAGCTGCTGTCTCAATTCTCACCTACAAATCTAACTCTCATACTGAAGAGTTCCACACCACCGTGGCCTTATACGTCATACCATTTTCTACCAACACGGATAACATGATAACCTTTCTATTTGGATATGGCGGTAGCGTCCCATACTGCCTACAGTCCCAATCTGCCTACAGCTTATAACAACATGTTAAGGTCCAGTGATCAGGAAGTCAGGGTTATATGCTGACCTGTTCTACCTCTAAAATAACTATCTACACTAATTTTTGTAGGCAGGGTTGGATTTAGGCAGATTGGACTGTAGGCAGTATGAGACCTTACCGATATGGCTTATTGGTCGTGTAATAAGATGTTTTACCCTCCAACGTAACATTATATTGTGTAAGCATTAATAATGAATAGCAAATTTGAAAAAGAATATATATTAACATCACGTGCTACAGTGCCTTCACATCTCCATGCGTCTCTTTTTGTCCTTAGTGACAGCAGTCGTTACGCGAATATAGATTGTAACTCCAGCTTTAATTAGTTGCTACGGTACGGCAATTACTCACCTCTTTGTCAAATTTACATATGATATATATATATATATATATATATATATAATAAGGACAAGCATTCTACAACAACATGTCCAAAGCATATTTGCGATGGTAATGAATTAAAGCACTGCAATGCGTCCATGACCAACTGATTCTTTGTCAACAATATCAAAATATCTGTCTGTACAACCATAACGTTTAGCTATTGCTTCTCTATACTGAGGCTATGTTCTTAAAATATATACATATATACATCAAGTCATGAATATATACACAAACTTCTAAAAAAAGTACAAAGCACCAAGGTCAAACAATTCTCCGTGAGACCCATGCTATTAGCAAAACATATATCATTACTATAGGCTAATGTTCACAGCCAACCTACTGGTCTGTTACAGATCAGAACGATGCAGTCTTCAAATCACCTTCATTTCATTCAGATACGTCGAAGACTCCCACAGAGAATTTCAACGCGATATTCAACATCATAAAGGAGAAAAATCATCATTCTATGTGTTGATGCCTCAAAATACACACTGGAACGACGTCCACAATGTCTAACAACGTAAAAAGATGCCACTGGTCTTGGCGATGTATCCACCGAAGCTGCTTTTAACTGGTATGTTTGGGCTCGACCATTTAATGTCAACATCATTTTGGAATAATCCATATTATCACTCGCCCGTGGAAGATACTGCAGTGTATGCAGTTGTGACGTCACAATGGGTATACCGCCAACGAGGATAATGATTGTTTCGTTTGAAAATGGTATTGATTGAAAGTTGTTTAGTATCCCCTATTTATGCAGCCGATCGATGAACCTAGTTGGACAGACACACGATTTTGTTGTATCAAGACACTAAGACACGCACTAGGTCGATGTCCAATTACTTAAGTTCTTATCCATCTAACTTGACGTACCTAGATACCCACCAGGACGATGTACCTGATATCCGGTACCAAAATGGAAAAATCAGACTCCGGAACTCTCCTCTTCTGTGTTGAGACACCTTGATTGCGGAAGTTCTTCTCCATCCCCGTTGAGGCACCTAGATACCCATCAGGAGAATGCACATGATGTCCAGGACTAAAAGAAGAAGTCCAAGATTGCGAAGCTCTTCTTCGCCTGTGCTGAGGCACCTAGATACATATCAGGAGAATGCACATGATGTCCAGTTCTAAAAGAAGAAGTCCAAGATTGCGGGAACTCTTCTCAACGGTGTTGAGGTAACTGGATACCTACCGGGATGATGCGCTTGGCATCCGGTACCATAACGGAGAAATCCAAGGTGGCGGAAGCTCTTCTCATCTGTGTTGAGGTACCTAGATACCCAACATAAGAATGTACATGATGCCAAGTACCATAAAGAAGAAGCTTAAGACTGCAGGAGCTCTTCTCCAGCTCTGTTGAGGTACCTAGACACCTACCGAAACGAAGTACATGATGCCCAGTACTAAAAGAAGAAGTCCAAGATTGCATAAGCTCTTCTCCATCTGTGTTGAGGTGCCTAGATACTCACCAGGATGATGCACATGATACCCGGTACCATAAAGGAGAAATCCAAGGTGGCGAAAGCTCTCCTCATCTGTGTTGAGGTACCTAGATACATACCAGGATGATGTACATGATACCCTATACCAAAGAGGAGAAATCCAATATTGCAGGAGCTCTTCTCCTAAGTTGAGGTACTTACAACCCAACCAGGATGATGTACATGATGCCCAGTACCATAAAGGAGAAGATGACGATGAGAATGAGAAGATCCGACTTCAAGTCCGAAGGGCAGTTTTTGTAGTCCGACGATGTCCCGAATGAGACGAACGGGGCGGGCAGGATCTCGAGGGAGATGTCATCAGAGGTCAATGGAGCTAACCACCCTTTGTTCTTGTTCTCTATTCCCATGGTTCCTAAAACAGATTGATATTCATACTTTACACGATCATCAACATCATTACTTAGAATTAGTGAAGACCAAACATTTTAAACATGCCGTAGGTTTTAGGTTTTTCAATATTTCTGACCAACGATCATACTTTACACGATCATCATAATGCGCATTATTCAGACTCAGTGCAGACCAAACCTTTAAACATGTGGTGGTGTTTGAGAATTTCCATCCATCGATTGGAATAAAGCAAGTCAGACGGTCTAATCACATGGATGCCCATCCATAAAGCACTGCCAATCGATGGTAATCAATATTTCATTATACGTCAATCGATCGTAATTCTACCATGTTTAGCTTTTAAAACGAATGTTATGTCACGGTACTCCGGATGACAGAGCCAGTTAGGCATCCCATAATATGTCTAACGTTGCCTGATAATATATAATCTCACATCCCATGTAGAATATATAGGAAAGGTAAAGTTAAGAATAACTATTTAATTGCTATGAGACCTAGGCGGTCTCTTTGTCGCAAAGTTAACTTTTAACTTAAAAGCGAGGATTTATTTTTATCGCTAACATTTTATGATGTAAATCTTCTGTAACATGTCCTATTTGAATTCGACGTTCTTCACATGGTACCGAGAAAGAAGACATGCATACAAATTGTTTGTAACGTACTCGAGGAAACAGAAATATAACAATTCTTTTACATTTATTAAGAATATACGGAATGTTCAAAACAAAACAAAAACATATTTTCATATATTCTTTGTATATCGT
Organism: Gibbula magus; assembly: GCA_936450465.1. NCBI lineage: Eukaryota > Metazoa > Mollusca > Gastropoda > Trochida > Trochidae > Gibbula > Gibbula magus. Next base: position 42,026,686 of record OW388289.1, read on the forward strand.
TTTACCAATGGAAATTTAACGATTTGTTTACATTATTTTATTAAGAATAACATACGCAATGTTAAAAACAACAATTTCATTTTCATATATACACAAAGAAAAAAGTTAAACACCACCTGATATTTTCATATAACTGAATGCCAGAAACATGTAAGCTCTGCTATGACCCTAAATAAGTCTAAGATTATTTTTGTCATCTGGCAAGACAGAAACGCAACAATATGTAGCTATTATCATTATTTAATGTCACTTCTAAATGTTCTTTGTAGACCCTAGTCTACATGTTCAATAAGAATGATCAGTATTTGGTAGGACCGCCACGTACCCTGATGACACACTGCACCCTACGTCTCATGCCCCCAGTCAGACGTCGGATTTGTTCTTGTGTCAATAACATTCACTCAGCGTGTAAATTCTGTACTGGAGGTTCCGAGTCGCCGCCCTAGAATATCCCACACATGCTTCAGAGGGTTCAGATCTGGGCTTACTGCTGGCCAGGGTAGAGTTGTCCCTGCGTTGACTCGCATGTATTCGACAACGGCACGTGATCGGTGAGGCCGAGCGTTGTCGTCGATGCACTGTGGTCGTGTAGCAAGTACATGATTATTGAAACGAGGAACAACGACCGGTTGTAGCACGTCCCGTCCCGGATGTATTGAGCTCCCGTTAAGTTGCCCTTGATGGTGACCAAATCCAGCTTGCAGTCATGAGACAGGCATCCCCATACCATAACAGAACCACCTCCATTCGCAACAGTTGGCTGGATGTTCCTTGGGGTATAAGCTGTATTCTTCTGTCTCCAAACACGTGCACGCCTATCAGTAACATGGAGCAAGAATCGACTCTCGTCAGACCAATGGACTTTCCGCCAGGTCCTCAGATTCCAGTGTTGTCTGTCCAAACACCATGCCAAACGTGCCCGTTTATGATGGTCTCTCAACAACGGACCTTTATTTACCCTTCTTGCCTTTAGTTCTGCCTATTTGAGGCGATTTCTGACTGTTCTGGTGCTGATGTTTCGATTTGGTAATCACAGGCGTTTCAGCTGAGGACTTGTCAGGAAGCGTTTTCGGCGTACATGTCGAAGAAAGTGCCGGTCCTCCCGAGGTGTAGTGACAGTAGGTCTTCTAGATCTTGGACGGTCCATTGCACTTCCTGTCTGCGAATGCTTCCGGACTAAACGACTAACAACAGTGTAATGGTAGCCCAGATTTCGTCCCATCGCCATAAAGGACATTACTGCAGAGCGCATACCAATAATTAGATTGACAATCGTCTTCGTGCCATGTTCAATAGATATACTTGAATGGCTATTGAAAGCAACGTTACATACAAACAAATGCAGTTGGGCCATAGTGCTTTTTGTGATCCTCGAGCGTAGCATGTTGCACGAGCATGCCCCGAACGTGTAGGCGCAGTGTGATTGTCACGCATCACTGGTTGGAACGTATCGCACAAACACTACTCTTCTCATAAATGAACCTTGTTTAACTATTTAGAATATTCTCGATAATATATCAGGGTGTGCTTAACTTTTTTCTTTGTGTATATGTTTTCTTTATAGTTTAACCAATCTTCTTAAAATTTTCGAAAAAAGTGAGTTTAGGAAGACCAAATCGTATCCCGTTTGCACCTTGATATATTTTATATTTAATAGATAATTTAATATTTAATATTTAATCTTAATATTTCACATTAAGTTATAATAGACGTTTCTGATTTTAGCTATAGTGAACAAATACACTGTCCCTTAGGTTCTTTCATCATTACTTTCTATATATGTGTGCCTTTTGAATTATAGAATATGTTTCTTGAACATTTAGAATTTATTTTACACTTATTGAATTGTTTATCTTAATGAATTATTGTTATTTTATTTTATTTATGTTTTCGAAGTTGTACTCTAAACCTGAAAAGTGCAGGCGTTGTCATCAGCAAAGGAATAATTCTATCTTGTTTTTAAAAAAAATACTTTTTGGAAAAAATTAAATTTTAAATTAATAAATTATTCCAAAATTAAATTGGATAAAACACAACTTATCATCGATATATAAGACATCTGCTAAGTGAAAATCAATAAATGTCCCTCATTCTGCACACATTTACAACATTATAAACATGACAGGGGTCATGTTGGTGTAAATATGATATTATACCCATTGGTCCTTTCAGTGACTCTGCATGTTTGAAACGAGTATGATTGTTTGCCGAATCAGTCAACATTGAATATCAAATAATATCCCAGTTCAAACTTTACCTTCGCATGCAGTGTTGTCTCTTGGTATCAGGGCTTATATATACGTGTATGTGTTTATAAACACTACTGATTTGGCGCTTATAATGAATGTATCAACAAGTTTTCAGACAAATAAGTTTTCAGACACCAGCAAAACATTTGTCATAACCATCCATTATATCAAACATATTGGCGTACAACAGGCATACTCGTTTTCGTTATGAACACTAATTTTGTATTTAATTGACACTGTTAACGAACTAGAACAGTATCATAGTCTATCATTATTCTAAACGTCTGTAAACGTTACTGTAACCAAGAAAACAAATAGTTATTAACATAAGTAAAACATACCTGCGAAAGCATTAAACTGAAATATATTCCTATCATGACCCGTAATAAACCTTTAGTCTTAAATTCAGACGACCCGGAAATGAAAAATAAAAAATAAAAATACGTATATTTGACACCATATGTTCAAAATATTCAGAAGAACATCATAGTTAACATTTGATATCTCACCTGTTTTGTTTGCCGTGTCTGACAGTCAGGTTTAAATCCCCATTTAAGAATATTTTCTGCGCTAAATGAGTTAGGGTTTCATGAGCTCGGCAGGCTATACATCATGACACATACAAACGTGGAACTTTGAAGGGCATAACGTTTTGTCCTTGGTTCGGGATCTGATGAAATCTTGTTGAGCCCTCATCGAGGATGACGTGAATAAATTTCGTTACAGATGACATATTTTAAGTCACATCCGTGTGCAACCAACCATGGACTGGTGGACGATTGCTATTCATGACTTATTTTGAGAGACTGTTTTAATACATCTAATTTCGCCAAGAGCAATATAAATTGGACGTGTGACCAGGATGCGGCCGACTGAACACATAAAATTGAGTTGAGGAAAACACCCATTATGAACGTTTAAAAGCGACTCAAGAATGAGCAGTTATGCAGCTAATATAACATGGAATTGAAAAGATATTTAAATAATATTCAAGCCATGTAAGTGTCTTTACTGTGAATATAACAGTGACATTAAATGGCATTATCAGTACTACTTCATTTCAATTTCTTCACGATTATTTTTCACCATCACCTTAAAGTGATAGTTCTATCGGCATATCCGTGCACCATCCTGTATTTTTAACATTACATACAATTAAAAACACGTATATGTTTTGAAATTTTATCATCTAATAATAAAACATATTTTGTATAATTTCAACAAAGTAACAAATAATGAATTATTAGACTTATCAACAATTTCTTTGCCGTAATGAAGTTTTCTTGGCGCCGATGAATGGCTTCACTTCGCAGTTTTTATTTAAAATTGTCAAGTATATAGCCATCAAAATGACACCCTCGGCGATATGTTTCAACTGGAGTGTGTCATATACTTTATTTAGAAGATATATGTGTGAATAGTATCTATGTAGAACTCTCTCGGTTGACCTTTGAGACACCTTTAGTGCCTTTGAAAGGAGACCCCGTCCACTGACAATACGTTTCTTTACAACTATATTATGACACATTCCCATTTGTAATGTCAAATTGTCAGACACAGGTGAAGTTTAGCGCAAATATGTTGCGCAACAGTGATGAACGACCAGTTTTACCTATGTGCGAAAGAAGTGACTGACAAAATTTCGTTTACTCACTTAAAGGCTCTGTAGCACGCTGTTCTTAGCGAAATAAAGTGCTCTCACGAAAGGGAAAATAAGTGTTACCAATGGCTTAATCATTCTCCTCAGTCAAGAAAAATGTTCCAAAACGAATTTACATGGTTCAGTTAAGCCATGCGAGTCCTTCCCCTTCGAGCGGCCAATTTAAGGTGTTCTCATTAAAATAGCCGCTCGAAGGTAGTTCAAGTGATCTGACTGATATAGGGAACCTGAACACTCAGATTGGAGTTTTAAATATGGCACCACAATGGAATGGTTAACCATCTTGTTGTCTGAACTCTCAGAACGCATGAAACCTGCAAATCTATCTCTCACACAAAAGAGTTCCACAAAATTGTCCTTTGTACGTCATACCATTTTCTACCAATACAGATACCCGGATAACCGTTTTCTTTGTTAACAACTATCGGGTCATGTAATTTGATGTTTTACCATCTAACATATTAATATATTGTGTAATCATTACTAATAAATGGCAAATTAGATTTTTAAAAAAACAATCAATATACAAAACCACATGCTACAGTGCCTTTAAATCATAATGTGTCTCTTTTATCCTCCAGCTTTAATAAATTGCTACGGTCATTTCGTCTTCTTTTCACCAACCAAGGCAAATGACCACCAGCGGCAATTGCTCACCTCTTTGCCAAATTTGCACTTGATATGTTTATTAAAATAAGGACAAGCATTGTACAACAACATGTATAAAAGCATATGTGCGATGGTAATGAATTAAAGCACTGCAATGCGTCCATGACCAACTGATTCTTTGTCAACAATATCAACATATCTGTCTGTACAACCATAACGTTATGGCTATTGCTTCCCTATACTGAGGCCATGCTAAAAAATCCGCTTGTATATGAAATCAAGTCATGAATATATTCGCACATTTCTACAATCACCTATAAAGCCCAAAGGCCATATGCATACATTTGTCTGTGAGATACGTAAGCAAAACATGCAGCCTTATTACAGGCTGTCTCCTTAATGATTTCAGCAAATCTACAGGCACTAAATCAGACTCTAAATATACACTCTCCTATATCTACCTACCAATATAACATTAGAGAAGGTAAGATACTGTCTGCCATCTTGAATCCTGCCATGGAATTGGAAATGGTTAAACTGGTTTGTTGGCTCAAATACGCTTTGTAATATTCTTTACATGTCCGGTCCTTTGTCAGGATTCAAGATGGAGGACAGTGTCTTACTTTCTTTGTATGTTATAAAGGTAGGTAAGTTTACGTATGTATATATAGGGTCTGGCGCTTATGCCTATAGGTCTGTTCCAGACCAGAGAGATGCAGTTTTCAAACAGTGCTCTCAAATCATCTTGTACTCTTCATGTATGTTGTTGTAAGACACCAAACGAGAATGTCAACGCGATCTTCAACATCATAAAGGAGAAGACGGATGTCAATTTGAAAATCATCATCGTATGTGTTGATGCCTCAAAATACGACGTATATGATGTCCAAAGGGGATTGACAGTGATCATGACAACGTATCCAGCAAAGTTGCTTCCGATTGGCTCTGTTTGCGCTCGACCATTTATGTCAACCCCATTTTGAATAATCCATATCATTACTCTCCAGTGGAAGATAGTTTAGTGTATGCAGTTGTGACGTCACAATGGGTATACCGCCAACCAGGATAATGATTGCATCGTTTACTAAAAATGGTATTGATTGGAAGTAGTTTAGTATCCTCTATTTATGCACTCGATGAACCTAGTTGGACTAGGACAGATATTTGTTGTATCAAGACACTAAGACACTAGGTCGATGTCCAGTTACTGAAGTTCTTATCCATCTAACTTGACGTACCTAGATACCCACCAGGACGATGTCCTGATACCCGGTACCAAAATGGAAAAATCAGACTCCGGAACTCTCCTCTTCTGTGTTGAGGCACCTTGATATCCACAAAAAAGGATTACATTATGTGCAGTACTAGCATGAGAAGTCCAATTTTGCAGGAGCTCTTGTCTGTCTCTACAGAGGTTAGGTGCCCACCAACTACATGTACATGATCCCAGTACCATAAAAGATAACTCCAAGATTGCAGGAGCTCTTATCCTAAGTTGAGGTGCCTTGATACCCACTAGGACGATGTGCATGTAGCCCAGTACTGCAAGAAGAATCCCCAGATTTCGGAAGCTCTTCTTCATTTCTTTGAGGTGCCTAGATGCCCAACAGGATGATGTACATGATGCCCAGTATCATAAAGGAGAAGCTGACGATGACAATGAGAAAATCCGACTTCAAGTTAGCAGGGCAGTTTTTGTAGTCTGACGATGTCGCGAATGAGACGAATGGGGCGGGCAGGATCTCGAAGGAGATATCATCAGATATCAAAGGATCTAACCAGCTCTTGTTCTTGTTCTCTATTCCCATGTTTCCTAAAACATATTGATATTCATACTTTACACGATCATCAAGGTGATACCCATTATTCAACATGCAGTGGTTTGAGAATTTTTAATATTTTCAGACCATCGATTGGAATAAAGACAGACAGACAGATTTTAATAGCGCAAGCCAAGTTTGGCCTCTGATCATACATTGTTAATAATACATGATACGATGCTGAGGTAAACAATCGACAATGATATATTAATTGTTGTTTCTTAGTTGAAAAGCTTCATACACAAATTTACTCAAGGAGCGCTGAATGTTAATATTTTCTGATGACAATAATTGTGTACATTTATAAACGGAATAGCGATTACAAGATTATTTCTGAAAGTATGTCTGGTCACCAGGGGGCGTTCCATAAAGTACTGACAATCGATGGTAATCAATATTGCAATATACAGTACACTCTGGTTATAATGTAAACAAAATCATGTTCAGTGACTGCATTAGCTATGTGATGAAAGCATGCATGGGAGCAAGAGACATCTGTTACAATTGCTAACTGCTTGTCTACCTGGTACATTTAGTACATCACATCACATCATATATATATATATATATATATATATATATATGCTTGATATCTGGTACACGTTAATCACACCTGTTCATCTTATATGTATATTTTAAATCATGACTTTGTATATAGATTTTGTACATGTAATCTTTGGAACCAATAAAGAAAAAGAAAAACAAATAAAAAACAAAAAAAAAAAAAAACCGCTGGACACCCACTGGTATAGTTGTACAGAAATTACTGAATCTGATATTTTTAATGGCATACTGAAGACTATTTTAAGGGCATACAACTTTATTCTGTATCAGCAATGTTTCAACGTAGAAGTCATTGACATTACATATTTGAGTGGAAACGACATTAGGATATTTGTGAAAACATCGCCTATACAGAATAAAGAAGTAGTCTTAATTATTTACTTCTTTCTAATTGTATTATATATTGTAAATGAGAAAAACATGTAGAATGTTAAGTAATTGACTTTTTAAAAACAACAACACGAAAGTGTCCCAAAATATCCTACCTGGTTATAATCCCATATTTTCCCCTGGACTAATGCCATATTTTCCCCTGGACTAATGCCATATTTTCCCCTGGACAAACGGTGCATTATAAACAGGGCGTCCTGACTGTGATCGATCGTAACTTTATCATGTTTAGCTTTATGTCACGGTACTCCGGATGGCAGATCCAGCTAGGCAATCAATACTAGACAGACAGGCAGACAGGCAGACAGGCATATATTTTATTCAAGTCTCACTTGATATATTTATACAGTGAATATATTTACATCATGATAGAAATAACAGGGAAAACATACCGAGCCACCCACCATGGGGTTATGAGAGACTATATTACAGATGAAACACATTGACAAAACATTTAAAACATTTATAATGAATTCAAAGATAAAATCCTGAAACAGAGTTTGTAAAAATATCTACAAATGAATCATGTCTATAATAAGTCTATATATAATATATATTTTCTATTAAAACACTGTCAAAAACCATCTAAATAATTACACTTTCAACGTTTCACAAGAACACTGCTCGCTTCATCAGGAATGAAAGTTCAAACTGACACAGCTGGTATGTGGTGAGGCTTGTTGATATATAATATATATTCTCGCATCCCATGTAGAATATATAGGAAAGGTAAAGTTTAGAATAACTATTTAATTGCTATGAGGCCTAGGCGGCCTCTTTGTCGCAAAGTGAACTTTTCTCTTAAAACTGGGGATTCATTTTTATCGCTAATATTTTATGATGTAAATCTTCTGTAACATGTCCTATTTGAATTCGACGTTTTCTTGACATGGTGTGCAGAAAGAAGACATACATAGACATTGTTTGTAACATACTCCTGGAAACAGAAATACAATTCTTTTACATTTATTAAGAATATGCGGAATGTTCAAAACAACAAAATTTCATGTTCAAGTATTCTTTGTATGTCGTTTTACCATTTTTTGTGACAGTTTTTGTAAAATACTCGAAAAAGGTGAGTTTAGGAAGAGCAAATCGTATCCTGTTTGAACCTAATATTTTATCTTTAATAGATGATTAAATATTCAATATTTTATGTTAATATTTCACATTAAGTTATAATTGCGTTTCTGATTCTAGTATAGTGAACACATAAGCTTCAGTTTTAATATGTAAAGTGTGTAATGCATTTTATATAAATATTTATTTCACCTTATATCCTTTATTTAGTTTTCCTATTTGAGTACCTTTTGAATATTAGAATATGTTTTTTTAACATTTAGAATTGACAGTTTATTTTACATTTATTGAATTGTTGCTGCACTCTTTGTGTTTTATGCTCCCTGCACTCTTTGTGTTTTATTCAACGATAAATGACGCCAACTCGTCTTCTATTTCTTAAATATTATATATAATTATAATGTAATATATTCCTATCAATACCCATGTGTGCTCACTTTTGGAAAATTAGGGATTAGGTCCAATTAAGGTCAATTTAATAATTAAGTGGATTGTTGTATTAAGCGGATTAGGATTATTTCGCATTGGGCAATCGGAAGGAAAGAGAAATAAGCTTTTACTGTTCAGAAAAAGATCAACTTATATTTCCAATGAATTATAATCTAAATCACTCAGTTGCCGCTTTAATAAAAAATATGTTTAGACTTAGACTCACAGACAATATTTTATAATTTTGTATTTTAACCATTGTTTATATCCAACGTGTAAACATCAGTTAACTGTTTAAATGTATAATTACCTTTTAGCACCTTATGGTGCTTTTATATGTTTTTAATCAATAAGTGTCAAATAGGCCCAAGTTGGGCGTGTTTTACTCTGCATTTTATATTGTATCTTATACTTGTATCGCTTGACACTTTAATAAATTATTTTTCTTCTTCTTCTTCTTGTATATCTTTTTTCTTTTATTTAGATGCATATATACAATATATCACATAGTGACATGACACATAAATGTGTAAATACATCGTATAACATATTATGTCATATCACAAAGCAGTTAGGTGTGCAACTCAATGTGTACTCAAATGAAGTCTTCAGAGATTGCCGGTTCTTGCTTCTTTTGGGCCTCAATTTTCCAGCTGCCTTAAATTTGCAGCTGCATTTAGGTATGAATTATCGAGGATGTAACTTATCTGATGAGACTAACTTAAAAATTGTGGATTTTGTTTGTACATTTATTGACTTGTTAATGCTTAATGCTCGTTAATCCCCTTTTGTTCCTCGCCTGGGTGAATCTTGTTTTTAAAAAAGTGGGCACTATGGGTGGTAACCGAATAACATTTATTCTTTAATTAACGAGACCTGGAAATGAGAATTAAAAAATAAAAGTATGTATATTTGTTCAGAATATTCAGAAGTACATCATGATAAACATTTGATATCTCACCTGTTTTGTTTGCCGTGTCGGACAGCCAGGTTGACGTCTCCATTAGAGAATATTAACTGTGCTAAATGAGTTAGAGTTCATGAGCTCGGCAGGCTATAGCACAACACACACAAACAAACGTGGAATCTTGAAGAGCATAACGTTTTGTCCGTGGTTCAGGATCTAATGAAATCTTGTGAGTGTGACGTGAATAAATTTCGTTACAGATGTCATATTTTAAATCACATCCGTGTGCAGCCAACCGTGTACTGGTGGACGATTGCTGATTGGCTGATCAATATAAATTGGACGTGTGACCAGCATGTGGGAGACTGAACATATACAATTTAGTTTTGATGTTTTGGAAAAATCTCATTATGAAGTAAAACAGCGACTCAAGAATGAGCACTTATGCGGTTAATATAAAATGGAATTGAAATCAGTGGCGGTATCAGGAATTTTTAAAGGAGGGGGGTCCATCAATGGAAAAGGGGGGGTCCAACCCTCTCTTTAAAGTTTACCTTCGAGACACCTTAAGTGCCTTTGAAAGGAGACCCCGTCCACTGACAATACGTTTCTTTACAACTATATTATGACACATTCCCATTTGTAATGTCAAATTGTCTTCAGACACAGGTGAAGTTTAGCGCAAATATGTTGCGCAACAGAGATGAACAACCAGTTTCCCCTATGTGCGAAAGAAGTGACTGACAAAATTTCGTTTACTCAATTAAAGGCTCTGTAGCACGCTGTTCTTAGCGAAATAAAGTGCTCTCACGAAAGGGAAAATAAATGTTACCAATGACTTAATAATTCCCCTCAGTCAAGAAAAATGTTCAAAAAACGAATTTACATGGTTCGGTTAAGCCATGTGAGTCCTTTCCCTTCGATCGGCCAATTTAAGTTGTTCTCATTAAAATGGCTGCTCGAAGGTAGTTCAAGTGATCTGACTGATATAGCGAACCTGAACACTCAGATTGGAGTTTTAAATATGGCACCACAAAGGAATGGTTAACCATCTTGTTGTCTTAACTCTCAGAACGCATGAAACCTGTAAATCTACCTCTCACACAAAAGAGTTCCACAAAATTGTCCTTTGTACGTCATACCATTTTCTACCAATACAGATAACCGGATAACCGTTTTCTTTGGTTACGACTATCGGGTCGTATAATTTGATGTTTTAACATCTAACATATCACTATATTGTGTAATCATTACTAATAAAATTAATACCTACCCATATAACATTAGAGAAGGTAAGACACTGTCTGCCATCTTGAATCCTGCTTTGGAATTGGACATGGTTAAACTGGTTTGTTGGCTCAAATACGCTTTGTAATATTCTTAGAATGAACTAAGTTTACATGTCCGGTCCTTTGGCAGGATTCAAGATGGAGGACAGTGTCTTACTTTCTTTGTATGTTATAAAGGTAGGTAAGTTTACGTATGTATATATAGGGTCTGTTCCAGAGCAGAGAGATGCAGTTTTCAAACAGTGCTCTCAAATCACCTTGTACTCTTCATGGATGTTGCTGTAAGACACCAAACGAGAATGTCAACGCGATCTTCAACATCATAAAGGAGAAGACGGATGTCAATTTGAAAATCATCATCGTATGTGTTGATGCCTCAAAATACGACGTATATAATGTCCAAAGGGGATTGACAGTGATCATGCGATGTATCCAGCAAAGCTGCTTCCGATTGGCTCTATTTGCGCTCGACCATTTATGTCAACCTCATTTTGAATAATCCATATCATTACTCTCCAGTGGAAGATAGTTTAGTGTATGCAGTTGTGACGTCACAATGGGTATACCGCCAACCAGGATAACGATTGCATCGTTTACTAAAAATGGTATTGATCGGAAGTAGTTTAGTATCCTCTATTTATGCACTCGATGAACCTAGTTGGACTAGCACAGATATCAACGATTTTGTTGTATCAAGACACTAAGACACGCACTAGGTCGATGTCCAATTACTGAAGTTCTTATCCATCTAACTTGACGTACCTAGATACCCACCAGGACGATGTCCTGATACCCGGTACCATAATGGAAAAATCAGACTCCGGAACTCTCCTCTTCTGTGTTGAGGCACCTTGATATCCACAAAAAAGGATAACATTATGTGCAGTACTAGCATGAGAAGTCCAATATTGCAGGAGCTCTTGTCTGTCTCTACAGAGGTTTCTAGGTACCCACCAACTACATGTACATGATGCCGAGTACCATAAAAGAGAATTACAAGATTGCAGGAGCTCTTATCCTAAGTTGAGGTGCCTTGATACCCACCAGGACGATGTGCATGATGCCCAGTACTACAAGAAAAAGTCCCAGATTTCGGAAGCTCTTCTTCATTTCTTTGAGGTGCCTAGATACCCAACAGGATGATGTACATTATGCCCAGTACTAAACGAAGAAGTCCAAGATTGCATAAACTCTTCTTCAGTTCATTGAGGTGTCTAGATACCCAACAAGATGATGTACATGATGCCCAGTACTAAAAGAAGAAGTCCAAGATTGCATAAACTCTTCTTCAGTTCATTGAGGTGTCTAGATACCCAACAGGATGATGTACATGATGCCCAGTACTAAAAGAAGTCCAAGATTGCATAAACTCTTCTTCAGTTCATTGAGGTGCCTAGATACCCAACAGGATGATGTACATGATACCCAGTATCATAAAGGAGAAGATGACGATGAGAATGAACAAATCCGACTTCATGTTAGCAGGGCAGTTTTTGTAGTCGGACGCTGTCGCGAATGAGACGAATGGGGCGGGCAGGATCTCGAAGGAGATATCGTCAGATATCAAAGGATCTAACCAGCTCTTGTTCTTGTTCTCTATTCCCATGTTTCCTAAAACAAATTGATATTCATACTTTACACGGACATCAAAATAATACGAATTATTAAGAAACAAACATGGTTGAGAATTTTCAATATTTTCAGACCATCGATTGGAATGAAGACAAACAGACATACAGACCGACAGGCAGAACGTCTTGGCCTCTGGCCATACATTGTTAATAATACATGATACGGTGCTGAGGTAAACAATCGACAATGATATATGAATTGTTGTTTCTTAGTTGAAAAGCTTCATACATGCATTTACTCAAGGAGCCCTGTTAATATTTTCTGATGACAATAATTAGTACCTTTATAAACGGAATAGCGATTAATAGAACATTTCTGAAAGTATGTCTGGTCACCAGGGGGCGTTCCATAAAGTACTGACAATCGATGGTAATCAATATTTCAATATACAGTACACTCTGGTTATAATGTAAAAAAAATCCTGTTCAGTGACTGCATTAGCTATGCGATGAAAGCATGCATGGGAGCAGGTGACATCTGTTACAATTGCTAACTGCTTTTCTACCTGGTACATTTAATACATCATATATATATATGCTTGATATCTGGTACACATTAATCATACCTGTTCATCTTATATTTATATTTTAAATCATGACTTTGTATATAGATTTTGTACATGTTATCTTTGGAACCAATAAAGAAATAAAAAACAAACAAATAAAACCAAACAAACAAAAAACTGCTGGACACCCACTGGTATAGTTGTGCAGAAATTACTGTATCTGATATTTTTTAATGGCATACTGAAGACTTTTTTAAGGGCATTCAACTTTATTCTGTATCGGCAATGTTTCAACATAGAAGTCATTGACATTACATATTTGAGTGGAAACGACATTAGGATCTTTGTGAAAACATCGCCTATACAGAATAAAGAAGTAGTCTTAATTATTTACTTCTCTCTACTGGTATTATATATTGTAAATGAGAAAAAAATGTAGAATGTTAAATAATTGCCTTTTTAAAAACAACAACACGAAAGTGTCCAAAAATATCCTACCTGGTTATGATGCAATATTTTCCCCTGGACTAATGCCCTATTTTCCCCTGGACAAACGGTGCATTATAAACAGGGCGTCCTGACTGTGATCGATCGTAACTTTATCATGTTTAGCTTTATGTCACGGTACTCCGGATGGCAGATCCAACTAGGCAATCAATACTAGACAGACAGGCAGACAGGCATATATTTTATTCAAGTCTCACCTCGATATATTTATACAGTGAATATATTTACATCATGATAAAGATAACAGGAAAAACATATCGAGCCACCCACCATGGGGTTATGAGAGACTATATTACAGATGAAACACATTGACAAAACATTTAAAACATTTACAATGAATTAAAAGATAAAATCAAACAGACTTTGTAAACATATCTACAAATAAATCATGTCTATAATATGTCTAACGTTGCCTGATAATATATTTGTAAAGTGTGTAATGCATTTTATATAAATATTTATTTCACCTTATATCCTTATTTTATTTTTTCCTATTTGAGTGCCTTTGGAATGTTAGAATATGTTTCTTGAACATTTAGAATTGACGGTTTATTTTACATTTATTGAATTGTTGCTGCACTCTTTGTGTTTTATGCTCCCTGCTGTCTTTTATTCAACGAAAAAGCACGCCAACTCGTCTTCTATTTCTTTAATATATTCCTATGAAGATCCATGTGTGTCCACTTTTGGAAAATTAGGGATAAGGTCCAATTAAGGTCAATTTAATAATTAAGTGGATTATTGTATTAAGCGGATTAGGATGAGTTCGCAGTGGGCACTGGGAAGAAAAAGGAATAAGCTTTTACTGTATATCTTTTTTCTTCTATTTAGATGTATATATACAATATATCATATAGTGACATGACACACAAATGTGTAAATACATCTGTAACATATTTATGTCATTACAAAGCAGTTAGGTGTGCAACTCAATGTGTACTCAAATGAAGTCGATCAGTCTTCAGAGTTTGCCGGTTCTTGCTTCTCTTGGGCCTAAATTTTCCAGCTGCCTTAAATTTGCAGCTGCATTTTGGTATGAAGTATTGGCGATGTAACTTATCTGATGAGACTTACTTAAAAATTGTGGATTTTGTTTGTACATTTATTGACTTAAGCAAACGTTTCAAGAAATCTAGAAAGCACATGAATTTGAACAAATGTCATATGTGTAAGCATGCAAAAGCATAACATTCTTATCTTCAGTTTTTGAATATACATGTATGGAAATTGTGTTAATTGTTGGATTTACATATTCAGTTATTGGTATTTAAATTTGTTTATTGTCACAGTGTATGTTACATGTTATAATGTATAAATCCTCGTCACGGGGAGAGATATTTATACAGGGGCAACCCTGTTGTCTATTCCCCTTTCCATGTACAATCTGGAAAAATACCGTTTAAATCATTGGCGATGTACTAAATGTCGACCTGAACGTTTGCCATGACAGAATGACGTATGTGATTGTCCTGATAAAGACGGCGTAGTGTGTACTAAACATCAATCATGTTCAAGTACCATGCTATTATCTTAAACTGCATCATTATTAACGATTAGTAGGCCGTTTTTTTTCTCACAAATCATAATACTGAATATTTAGTCACTTCAAGTTTACTTCAGGGGGCGGGATAATGCAGTGGTTCGGCTTCGGATCAATAGGTCCGGGGTTCGAATCCCGCCAGGGGCACGGCAGCTTTGTCTGCAGTAGAGAACTGTTCTACACGCAGTAAGGTTAGGGTGCAATGCTACACTGAATTTCAGCGTATTACCACCCATGGTTCGCTAGATCCAGCCGCTGCTCGCAGGTTTCACCGCAGTGCATAGCCACATGACGTTGTGGGCTTTTCCCTGCCATAATACTCGCAGCCGCGATATAAGTGAAATACTCTTGAAAGCGGCGTTTAACCCCAACTCACTCACTCACTCACTCACTCACTCACTCAAGTTTACTTCAAGATATTACAAGTTGGAGACATTCCTCAACTTGGCACCCATACTGATCACACCATTAATGCTCGTTAATCCCCTATTGTTCCTCGCCTGGGTGAATCTTGTTTTTATTTTAAAAAATGGGCACTATGGGAGGTAACCAATTAACGTTTAGTCTTTAATAAACGCGACCCGGAAATGAGAATTAAAAAATAAAATTATCTATATTTGACACCATATGCACAGAATATTCAGAAGTATTTCATGATAAACATTTGATATCTCACCTGTTTTGTTCGCCGTGTGGGACAGCAAGGTTGATGTCTCCATTAGAGAATATTAACTGCGCTAAATGAGTTAAGAGTTCATGAGCTCGGCAGGCTATAGCACAACACGCACAAACAAACGTGGAACCTTGAAGAGCATGACGTTTTGTCCTTGGTTCGGGATCTGATAAAATCTTGTGAGGATAGCTTGAATAAATTTGGTTACAGATGTTATATTTTAAGTCACATCAGTGTGAAGCCAACCATGTACTGGTGGACGATTGCTGATTGACTGATCAATATAAATTTAACGTGTGACCAGCATGTTGGAGACTGAACACATACAAGTTCTGATGTTAATTAGGAAAAATCCCATTACGAAGTAAAAACCGACTCAAGAATGAGCACTTATGCAGTTAATATAAAATGGAATTGAAATCAGTGGCGGAATCGGGAATATTTAAGGGGGGTGGGGGGTGGGGGGTGGGGGGTTGGGGGTTGGGGGGTTGGGAGGGGCCGGTTCCAACCCCCAACCCCCTTAAATATCCCCGATTCCGCCACTGATTTCAATTCCCCCTCCCCCCTCCCGTGTACAACCAACCGTGAATGTCACCCAATTACCCCTCCAGAATGTCCTCCACATCCCTGAACCAGTGTACTACCGACCATGACTATCACCCAATTACCCCTCCAGAATGTCCTGCATATTCCTTCCTATTACTTCAAACCATTTGCTGCAACTCTGTGAAAGTGTAGTACAGATATGTTAGGGGTTTCTCGAAATGTTTTATGTACTCATTTGTAAACATTTAGCATAAAACCATAGCTCCATACAAATGAGATTTACTGTCTCAAGGGATCGAGCAATCAAGTCACATAGACCAGCAACTTCACATCATCACATAACATCTGATACTGATTTTAGAAAGACTAGAACATTTGTAGATGGATGTTACGATTCTAAAAACGTATTCAAATTAGAATTTACTGACCAAATTTAGAATTGTATACATGATTTGCATTATTATCATATGTGACATAATAGGTTCGAAAATGCAGTTATTTAAAAAAAATTTAAGCTTTTGGGTAAACTTTGTGTACACAAACGTGTGGTGAAACGCTTTGTACCATTAATCAAATACACGTGTATCTGTCTGTAACCTTGACGCAACAAAGTCATTAAACATAACATCCGGGTCAGATAAAATCAGTGTTAGTTGTGACGAGGACGTAAACTGACATAAATGTTTGTTATTGAAAGAAAGTAGATCAGCTGCGAATCCAATAATTGTTTGTAGGGTGTGTACCCCATCTATCAACATTTAACAAACGTTCTGAAGCTTTGCATGTGGCATACTATAGTATATACAACTCTGTTGGGGATCCTCTTAATAGTGAAATAGATTGAAATACACCATGTCTTCAGAAGCAAACTAAAAAAAACTTTGAATTTGTAAAAATTATCTCTTCATATTTCTTAAAGGATAGTTGAAATGACATATGGTCACATTCGGATTCATTAAAATTGGATGTCAACTTGACAATTGCTCGACTTTAAATTTCTTATACTTATTTACTAATTTAGCCTCGGCGACCAGAATGAAAATCTGCCGGGTGTGGTCCCTGAAGCGATGACTCCTGTGACGTCACTAGAGTAATCTCATTATCGGCGATAGTCATAGTTCAACGTAATTTCGAAACATTGAACTTTAAAGACGTCCGTTTTAAGAAATGGTTGTTTTGGAATCTCCTTATCTGGACAAGACAGGAGAGTCAAAAATTGCTTTTGATTTTTATGAGGTCCTACAGTAATGATGTGTCAATAAAGAAGTTATTTATGACGGCAACATTTTGTACAAAGTACCTTTCTACATTTTACAATTCTTTTATTAAAATACCAAAGTTTCTGGCCAAATACCATTGTTGAGTTATCATGACTTTCGCTCTAAAGTTAACTGATACATCCGTGACAATTTACGAAGATCCGTGAAGATTCTCCAACAATCTGTTCAGTTCTTTTATGATAATCACGATTTGGATCTACGACCTGTTACAACATCTCAAACATCCTTACGTGTCTTGACGTTCATAAAATATGTTGTCTTAGAAATATAGACAACGCATTTAACATTTCATCAGTTTATTTATTTGCTTCACCAAGCATCAATGAAAATCCGCACTTCATCATGTTGGACTTCAATTACATCACCTCGCTTCATTGCGATCCAGCTTCATTGCGATCCAGCTTTATGCAGTCACTTAATCGTAGTAGTAGTCACACGCACCAGAACATTTTGAATACCATTGTACTTAAGAAATAGATTTCATAATGTGTTTGTTCACTGGCTTATAAACGGTTTGAAAGGTGCAAGTTAAACTGGTATAAATGCCGGAGCTTGTCGACGGCATTTATACTACAGTTTAACTTGAAACATTATGAAATCTATTTCTTATAAATTCAAACTTTGAAATTTAAGTGATTTCTAATCAGTAAATAAACTTTTGAATATAAAAAAATCTCTGCAAAAAGTGTACAGTGCATGATAAAACAAATGTTAAGTATATTGTCTTAGGTCATGCGCTAAGCTCCGCCCACAATAATACCGCATCACTAATGTGTCACCACGCGCAAAACTTATAGTTCACAGGAAATATCATTAAAGTAATTAATTTTTGGTTCTAATATGCTGTTTTTATCAAACTTTCAAATCAAACGACAATTAGAATTCACGTTGTAAGGTTTTTAAAAAGATTAATCAAGAAAAGAGCATGCGATAGCAGTGTAATAATGGCGCAATGATACAGTGATAAAGTAGTACCGCAGGTTATTTTTTGTAAACGTCAGGTTATGAAGGTTATCCTTTTCACCTGTCAGTATTGTGTTCATGAGAATGTAAACCGGTCACATGACCTTGTTTAATCCAATCAGCAGAGAGCATATCCCTTAATTTCAAAGTCTGAATTCATAATAATATAAAACAGTGCGTAGGGACACAAACTGGTCTATAAGACACTAAAATCACATATTTTACGATAATAAATATTTGAATAAAATATATTTAAAAATCAGGTACATTGTATATCACGTCATTTAAACATATTTAAAAATACAGAAACTAAAATATTGTGCAAGTTTTTCACATTCATAATATATAAAAACTTATCATTATCATTTAAGTCATTTATTTGTCTTCTTCATCACACCAACTTTCTAGAATGCCTCTCAAACAGTTTAAAGAAGAGACAGTTACACTGTAAAGCAGCTTCAAACAAAGTAAAACGTAGATCATCATAAACATTACATTCCTCTGAAACTCATCTACAACCATATGTACAAAGAGTCATTAACATCTATAATACAATATTTACAATGCCTTTGTAAAAGATAACCAGGGGCTTGGCATAGCTGCCGGTTTCAATGTACAAGGGTAAAACACCACAATTACATCACCTCGCTTCATTGAGACCCAGCTTTACCAGTCACTTAACCGTATCCTAAATGAGCCAACGACCACACTCTTCTTGCTTTACATACACTTTTTTCGTTCTGAAACTATCTTTAATAAGTTGGCTTAAAGGGGCAGTAGCGCGTTTTTTGTAAATTTTATTTTTACAAATTTCGCATTTATAATAATAGTTTATGTCATTTATATCTACTTTAGAGGACAAAACATTTTATTACACAAACCAATGTTCCCCTGTGGTAAAAACGGTGTAGCGTATAATACAAACAATATATGGCGGCCATTTTATTGTGAACACATTTTATTATTTCAAATGACAAAACCTATTCCCATGGTTTTACGGAACCATGTACAGTCATTTTTTAACTTGATTTTTCGAAGAAGGAATGGTGTTTTACTATTGGTGACATTATTTTTCAAATACATTTCATCAACTTATTTCACCGAAAAAAACGTGCTACTGCCCCATTAATATTACATCATCATAAAATCTTATTTTGTCACGGTCATAAAGATGCAGCAAGACCTTTTAGATCTCGCGCGATCACCACGATTTGAATCTTCAATCCCTCACATGTCACACGGTTAGTTAAATCGAAGCCTAAACTTGTTCTCGTGTGTTAGATTTGCATATAAACTGACGTGCATGCAAAAATACTACAATATATTTTAACCTAACGGCGACACAAAGAAATAGTTACATCACGTCAACTGAATTAAATTTGAATTTCAAAACATTATCTGTTCATATTTCTGAGAAACACACGTTTTAAGAAAACCTGTTTAGAATCTTGGCTCTGAATTTTCTGAAATTCTTCAGGTACCTAGATATTCACAATAAGGATGTACATGATGTCCAGTACGGAAAGAAGAAGTCCTAGATTGCGGGAGCTCTTCTAATCTGTGTTGAGGTACCTAGATACCCACCAGGACGATGTACATGATTGTACAAGTAGTGGAAAACCAGTGAACCTTGTTTTGAGATATAACATATGTTTTATTGTTTTATATGGTTTTATATTAGACCTTTCCTGAAGTATTTCAGCTGTGCTTAATTTCGTTCGAGGTGTCACACAATGACGATCTACCGGATTCCCGGTAGTCCCAGATTGTGGAAGCTCTCGAACTGTGCCGAGGTGGCTAGATACCCACCAGTAGGATGAACATTATGCCCTGTACTAAAAGAAAAAAGTCCAGGAGTGCGGAAGCTCTTCTTCATACCTTTGAGGTGCCTAGATGCCCGACAGGATGATGTTCATGATACCCAGTACCATAAAGGGGAATCCAACACTGCGGGAGCTCTCGTCATCGTTGTTGAGGTCCATAGATATGTCCAAGTATGCAGGAGCTCTTCTCCTATGTTGAGGTGCTTCGATACCCATTAGGGACATGCCGCGCTGTCCAGTACAACAAGAGGTTCAAGATAGCGAAACACTTTCTCGTCTCTGTTGAGGTTTAGGTACCCTGAGGACGATGTACATAAAGGAGCAGTCAAAGATTGCAGGAGTTCTTCAGTTCTCAGTTCTTCTTCAGTTCTTTGAGGTACCTAGAAGCTCACCGGGATGATGTTCATGATACCCGGTACCATAAAGGAGAAATCCAAGACTGCGGGATCTCTCATCATCTTTGTTGAGGTTCCTAGATACCACCAGGATGATGTATCTGATACCCGGTACCATAAAGGAGAAATCCAAGACTGTGGGAGATCTCCTCATCTTCGTTGAGGTTCCTTGATATCCACAAAAAGGATGTACATCATACCAAGTACCATACAGGAGAAGTCCAAAATAGCTCTTCTTCATCTCTTTGAGGTACCTAGATACCCACCAGGACGATGTACATCAAACCCAGTACCATCCATAAGAAGTTCAAGATTGCGGGAACTCTTCTCAACTGTGTTGAAGTACCTAGATATCCACAAGGGACAGTTTGCTACATTATGCTAAGTACTAAAAGAAGAAGTCCATGATTGCGAAGCTTTTCTCAATCTGTGTTGAGGTACCTAGGTACCCACCAAGACGATGTACATCATACCCAGTAGCATAAAGCAGAAGATGGTGATGAGAATCAGAAGATCCGACTTCAGGTTAGCAGGGGAATTATTGTAGTCCGATGATTTCCCGAATGTAACGAAGGGGGCGGGCAGGATCTCGAAGGACATATCATCAGAGGTCAAAGGATATAACCACCTCTTGTTCGTGTTCTCTATTCCCATGTTTCCTAAAACAGATTGATATGCATACTTCATCAAGATAATACGAATTATTCAAACTCAGAGAGACCAAACCTTAAAAACATACAGTGGGTTTGAGAATGTTCAATTTATTCCAGATGATCTGATAACTAGATGATCTGATAACTAGATGATCTGATAACCAGATTATCTGATAACTAGATTATCTGATTTCCATAAATGATCTGATTTCCATAAATGATCTGGTTTCCATAAAACAATGACACTCGATCAATGTTTCAAAAGTGACTGAGATCGATCCTAAGGAGGTCCCTTACCAATTAAACAAAATCTCAAGAATACTAGAATCATACATGAAATCAAATGCTTAATCCATTTCTGTTATAAAAATATAGGGATCACCGTGCTCGTTTTTTAAATAGAAGCTCCCACTGTAGATGGGGGTGAGCAGAAAAATTACATTTTTCACTATCATTTCACACTATCATTATGATAAAACAATCAACATATTTTAAATTATTGCCATATTTTAATAAAAGGGCAATGGTTGCACGTTTATGCAAGACTAATATGCAATTTTATTGTAAATTTGAAGCTTTTTACCTAAAATTTAAACATTAATATTTATATCCGTAATGCTGGAAATCACTGTTTGATAGAATTCAACAACAAATCTTTCAATTCCAACTCCCAAAAAATCAAATGTATCCAGGCAAACTTGAATAATAATTTGAAAAACCTGTCAATTTTCAGTTGCAAGGGAGATAACCCTTACTCACTATGCATGACCGTTTCCCCTTAAATTAGATTATAGAGCAAAATAACAAACTAAATTTCTTTATCATAAAACACATGCTTTATTGCACAATTATAATGCAATGATTGTATTATTGTATTTCTAGACAGTTATTAAAGTTTCTAATTACACTGTAAGTTACTGAAAGTGTACATTAAGGCTACAAGGCTATGTGACAACAAGGCCTGCCTGAATTTGACAACTATGCTCAGAAATAATGGTAAAGAACCCCCTTAAAGGGCAGTACCACGTTTTTTTCTCAAATAAGTTGATGAAATGTATTGAAAAATAATGTCACTAATAGTTAAACACCCTTCTCTCTTCGGAAAATCGAGTTTAAAAAATTAGTATACATGTTTCGGCAAAGCCACCAGAATCGTTTTTGTAATTCAAAATAATAAAATGTATTCACATTTAAATGGTCATCATGCATTTTTTGCTTCATACATAACACCTCTATTACCACTTCGAACAATCAGTTTGTCTAATAAGATGTTTACCCTCTAAAGTAAATGTTAGTGAAATAAACCACACCCTGTAATACGCTACTGCGCGAGGACGTTTGTTAGTGGTCGTTGCCATGGCTCACAGCAACGGCTCGCTATGGTTATGTCAATTTTTGAGATGTTGTGTTGCCTCAGAAATTGTGTAAGTAAAGCCACAATTTTACCTTCTTTGAGACATATGTATCGTTATCTGGTAAAATATTAATTAAGTATTAATTTGATCTGAAATACCACATGAAACGGGAATTATGAAAATATACAATGTTATACGATAAAATATGGCATGCAAATAATTGTCAAAACAACATACATTTCATTAACGAATGTGGTAATAGAAAACAGATATCACAGAAAGTATGTGTGTTCGATGGTAGATAATTTCAATTAAATAATGAAGTTATGAAGACATTTATAATTTGGCATGTTACGGTTGCTACATGTAGGGGCAACGGTTGCTGGTGGCAAGATGTTTTCAATGAAACGGTTCGCTAGCATTGTTTTACAGTTTTTTTTACAACTATTACTATGACCAGGGACCTTATATAGAGGGACTAGCAACTAAGCATTTAGCTCGCGGAGCTCACCTCGTCATGGTCCAACGCACATCTTGACTTGGCGCCTGCATTGCGCTAATAACTGGCGTAGCACACTAGTATATCCAGTTAATCACTATATAAACAATAGTGACAGTCGACAGTTCAAGACAAGTGGAATCCAAAACTTGTACTTTTACCTAAGACAATAAATTCTAAAATATTAAGTTAGCGAAAGATGAATAGTTTTTGGATGTAACTGCGTCAAGCTGGTGTTTTAGGGGAAAGAAGCCAGCATGTAATACGCTCGTACTTTGCAGTTAAAATAGCGAGTCAGTCCGCCATCTTGTCAGTAAGGAGCGTCAATGATATGTGTTATGGTTCAAGGGGAGTCCAAAACTTTTACTTTTACCTCAGACAATAGATTCTAAAATATTAAGTTAGCGAAAGATGAATAGTTTTCGGATGTATCTGCGTCAAGCTGGTATTTTAGGGGAAAGAAGCCAGCATGTAATACGCTCGTACTTTGCAGTTAAAATGGCGAGTCAGTCCGCCATCTTGTCTGAACAGATGAGATATGATATTTAGAATGGTTCGAGGAAAAATGAAAACTTTTACTTTTACCTAAGGGGATAAATTCTAAAATATCAATTTTGCGAAAGATGAATGTGTTTTTTTATGCGTTTGTGTCAAACTGTTATTTTAGGGGAAAGTAGTCAGCATGTAATACGCTCGTACTTTGTAGTTAAAATAGCGAGTCAGTTCGCCATCTTGTCTGCACAGAACATGGAGGATATGTTTCTGTTCCCCTTGTACTGTCTTTCCTACATTCATGTAGAATGTACCGGTTCGAAGGGGAAAATAAATTTGAAACGAACTCCTTGATGAATGGCCTTTCTGTCATGTTGTAGCATCAGCATAAATAATAAATAATTACTTCTTTTTTTATATATTTTTGTATATAATGTCCCTGCTATGACTAATCATAATAGAATCAAACAACTAAATAAAAGTATTTTTTTGTCTTGCGGGTCAATAAAGTACATTTGTCACGACTGCGATGTGAAAAAGTGACTTGTTATGATCAAAAAAATATTCTCAATTTCTGTGAACTGGAAATCAAACAGTACGTTTATCGTCACTGACGATATGTAACTACGAACTTTTAAAGGGGCAGTAGCACGTGTTTTGCAAATTTTATTTTTTCAAATTTCCCATTTATAATGATAGTTTATGTCATTTATATTTACTTTAGAGGGTAAAATATCTTATTACAAAAACCAAGTTCCCGTAGTGGTCTTAACGGTGTTGCGTATAAAGCCAAAATTGCATGGCGGTCGTTTTATTGTGAAAACAATTTATTATTTCGAATGACAAAAAACGATTCTCATGGCTTTACGGAACCACGTATACTCATTTTGAGCTTGATTTTCCAAAGAGGGAAGGGTGTTTTACTTTTGGTGACATTATTTTTCAATTACATTTCATCGACATATTTCACCGGGAAAACGTGCTACTGCCCCTTCAAAGTTGTGCCTAAGAAAATCAAAACCAAGAAAAAAAGTAATGTACCCTGAGAATGCACTGAGGGTAATTAAAAGTGACACGATTTCCATAGAATCCAGGACAAGTACCGGTAGTGATACAGAATCATGAATAAGCAATATCTCATCGATTCATGATTTCATTAAGAAAAGTCACAAATCTTTGTGATAAATTTATCAAAATTGCAGTAGCTGTTTTTGCAAATACCAGTATATGGACAGTTAAATGATTCATATTGCATGACCGTTTTGATCTTTAATGTATATTTACAAATTCGAATAACTGTTTATGCATGTTTTATTTCATATTGCGGTGGCATAGCAACCCGTAACATACATTGTAGCAAACCGTATTTTCGCATATGGCTTACCATTAGCAACGGTAACATGTCAAATTATAAATGTCTTCAAAATTATATAACTTTATTATTTAATTGACATTATGTATACCAACGTACACACATGCTTTCTGTGATATCTGTTTTCTATTACAACATTCGTTAGTGAAATGTATGTTGCTTTGGCAATACAAAAGTCATTTCTTCCATTGAATGCCATAATTTATCGTAAAACATTTAATATTTACATAATTACCATTTCATTTGGTAAGTTTTTTTTAGATCAAATTAATCCTTAATTACAATTTTACCAAATAACGATAAATATGTCTCGAAGAAGGAAAAATTGTGTCTTTCCTTACAGAATTTCTGAGATAATACAACATCGCAAAAATTGACATAACCATTGCGAGCCGTTGCTGTGACCATGGCAAACCGTAACGACCACTAGCAAACGTCCTCACGCAGTAGTTCAACTTCATTACAGGGTGTGTAAACTATCATTATTAATCGGAAATTTGAAAATAATAAAATTTGAAAAAAACTTGCTTCAGTCCCTTTAACTCTGTCCTGCTCTGCTTTATGGTACGGTACTCCGGGTGACGGAAACAGGCATCCCCCATATATCTAATGTTGCCGAGTAAAATCTTCACAAAGAATATATACTCATGGTAAAAACGGTTGACACCCCTAAACGGAAAATGGATTTTAGCAAATACAGGTTGAGAAATAGCAATGCTCAAGGACACTGTTCATAAAAAACATCCAGTAGTAACATGTTTGACCCAAAAACTTATCGAAACTGACACGTTAATGTTGTTTATATAACATTTCATTCCTATAACTATTTGGGGGTGTCAACCATTATTACTATGAGTATATATCTGGTGTTGCCTAATAATAATATATAAAGAATAAATAGGAAGGTAACCTTAACAATAACAATTTAATTGCCCTGAGGTATGGATGGCTTCTTTGTATCTAAGTAATTAAGGTTACCATTAAAAGTGAGAATTCAATTTATCGTTAACATTTTATAAATATCTGTCGTCATTGAAATCGATGGTGCCGAGAAAGTAGAAATGCAGACAAATTGTTTCTTACATACTCGTGAAAAAAAGAGATATAAACGTTTTTTTTACAATAATTTAGCACGAAAGACAGTTTGATTTTTATATATTCTTTGAATATCGTTTTCGCTTTCGTTTTCCTGACAGTTTTTGTAAAATTTTGTAAAAATATTAGTTTACAGAAGAGCAAATCGTGCACTTATGGTCTGTTTACACCTTGAAATATTATTTCACATCAAGTCATAATATTTGTCATGCAAGCTAAAGTGATCAAATCACAATATGCAGAAAGTACAATTTATTTCATTGCATAACTATTTCATCTGATATCCTTTCTTTATTATGTCCAATAAGTGGCTTTTGAATTTAAGAATATTTTCCTTGACTAGTTAGAATTGACTGTTGATTTTCCATTTATTGAATTGCTTATCTTGATTTATCATTGATACTCTGATACAGAAACCCCCTTTAAAATAACAATTTCAAAACCCCATGTGGGTTTGAATAAATATAAAATATTGAATATCATACTCTCATGAATATATTTTTGTATATCTCTTCATGAAATGCATCCTCATGACAGACATTCAAAATCGACTAGGTTACGTTTCTTTTGCCACTCGATGTAAACTGACAGGCAAAAGAAAGTATACCACTCAGTTGTATATTATCATATGTATATTTTTGAATGTCAAATTTCTCGAGTTTTCGACATCGTATTAAAAAAACTTAACAGTTTGGTAAATTAGTTCAAAAAATTAAATTAGTCACAGAATATTTCTAAAAATATTTTTTTTAAAGTCCCTAAAATTAATTTTAATAAAACACAACTGTTAATCGCTATATAGCACATATTCTATGTGAAAAACAATAAATGTGCCTCGTCCTGCGCACATTTACAACCTTTAAAACATGGTAGGGGTCATGTTGGTGTATTTTTCATTTCTTACCACTATCTACTTTAAAAAATGATATTTTAATTTAAAAATAAAACAGTCACCAGTTAAGTCATTCAAAGTACTGCCGAAATGTGTTATTGTATCGTACCATAATCAACTAATCTTATTTCTTCAAAATATTAAATAAATCGAAAAGAATTGAGGTATATACTTTCTTTAGTACTTTTAGTTATTAACAGAAATATACCTAAAATGTAATAAATTAAAATCTATTATCATGACCAGCGTTTAAAGGTACAGTCGTTGTGTTGTTTGGGGTCACATATGCTAAACGTTATAAATTGTGTTATGTTATCGAGAAGTTCTGGCTGTTGCGGAAAATCGCTGTGCATGTAAAGGTTTCCGTTTCTGTACAAGTATAATGATGTTACTCGATTTTAAATGGAAACTAGTAATTTTTATTTATTTGGCGATTGAGGATAAATATGCAAGCTGAGTGAACTTATTTGAACTGATAACAGCACATATCGTATGTTGGCACGCATTAAAGCCAAATAAAATTTTATGAAAAACAATGGATGCACCTTTAACGTTTAATTACCGCGACCCGGAAATGAGAATTAAAAAATTAAAGTACCTATATTTGACACCATATGTTCAGAATATTCAAAGGAACATCATGATTAACATTTGATATCTCACCTGTTGTGCTTGCTGTGTCGGACAGACAGATTGAAATCCCCATTACAGAATATTTACTGCGCTAAATGAGTTAAGAGTTCAATTAGCACAGCAGGCTATATGCACAGCAGATACAAACAAACGTGGAACCCTGAAGGGCATTTCATTTTGTCCTTGGTTCGGGATGTGATGATATCTTGTTTAGCCCTCATCGAGGATGACGTGAATAAATTTCGTTACAGATGTCATATTTTTAGACACATCCTTGTGCAGCCAACCATTTCCTGGTGGACTATTCGTGGCTGATCTAATGCGTTTTATTTCGCTAAGAGTAATATAAACGTAATGTTAGGATGTGGGCCACTGTACATACACAAAGCAGTTTTGATGTTTCGGAAAAAAAACATTATGGAAGTTTAAAAGCGACTCAAGAAATAGCACTTACGCAGTTAATATCAAATAAATTTGAAATATTTAAATAAGTTTCTTATATTTGAAGGCAAGCCATACGTGTCGTTGGTTTAGGGGTTGGTCCATATACAACAGTTCTGATAGATATATTTCTTGAAATATATTCAATACATTTATGACATACATGACTACCGACCATCACTACCTACCCTTTAACCCATCCATAATTTGCTACACAGAAGAAGAAGAAGAAGAAGAAGAAGAAGAAGATGAAGAAGAAGAAGAAGAAGAAGAAGAAGAAGAAGAATTTATTAAGTGTCGCAACCTACAACATCGGATAATGATGACAATGACATATATAAATAAAATAAAATTGTGCATGATGCTCGGAAAAGCATGGCCTACGGGACACTATTCTACATTTAAAAGCATATACAAAGATATTAAGACACATTTATAAAAATAAATAAATATCATATGAAAACAATTGACTAAATGAAATAGTAAGTAAGAAAAAAAAATAATAAATTAAAAAAAATTAAATAAATAAATAAATAAAAATAAAAACATGAAAAAATAGATGAATAGATAAATAAATTATATAAATAAAATAAAATAAAATAAAATAAAATAAAATAAAATAAAATAAAATAAAATAAATTAAAATAAATTTTCTTTTAAAAAAAATAAAAAAGTAAATAAATAAATAAATAAAATTAAAGCATTACTCCCATGTACAACCGACCATCAAACGATAGCATATCGTCCATGAGTTATACTAAAACTAAACCTAACCAGCAGTTGTCTCTTAGGTGACATAATCCCACCCGGCAAATTAATATTTTAAACTAAAATAATAATGTCAATGTCACCATGTCGACATTGTCCTGTATCTTCCCAAGAACATTTGTGTAAGATATGAAGAGAACCAAGTGAACGGTTCTTGAGATATCCCGCTGGTATCATATTAGGTTCGAAAATGCAGTTTTTAAAATTATGAATAAAATTACGCTTTCGGGTGCACTTTATGTATGCCTACGGTCGGTGCAACGCCTTGTACCATCAATCAAATACATGTGCACCTGTCTATTACCTTGATGCATCGAAGTCGTTAAACACAACTTCCGGCTCAGATAAAACAGTATTAGGGCGAGGACGTAAGCTGACATAAATGTACATTATAGAAAGTAGATCAGACTCGAATCCAATAATTGTTTGTAGGGTAGGTAACCCAACTATCAACTAATAATACTAAACGTTTTCAAGCTAGATATGTGATATATTTTGAACTCTTTGGATCATCTGGATCTTGCAGTGTAGATGTACATGCTCTTTTATGTTTAGTTTAGGGGCTGTAGAAGTTTTTTTGCAAATTTTATTTGTTTATATTTCCCATTAATAATAGTAGTCATGTCATTTATATTAACTTTAGAGGGTAAAAAATCTTAGTGCACAAACCAATTATCCGTAGTGGTAATATCGGTATTGCCTATAAAGCAAAAATGCTGAATGTGAATACATTTTATTATTTTGAATTACAAAAACGATTCCCGTGGCTTTACGGAACCAAGTATACTCATTTTTAACTTGATTTTCAGAAGAGAGAAGGGTGTTTTACTATTGGTGACATTATTTTTCAAATATATTTCATCAACTTATTTGAGCAAAAAAACGTGCTACTGTCCCTTTAACTAGACCACGATTAGGCTAAACTGTCAGGCGATGTCAGTTCGTGGTATATTTTCATGATAGTCGCTTTCTTGTTAATTATAATATTTTTCTTCTTTTTTTTGACGATTTGTCATGATTTCATACTCTCTAAAATCATCTTAAACATTTCTTACAAAAGGGTGACGATGACGATTTTGCGAAGATCTGTGAATATCCCCTAACGATCTGTTGAGTTCCGTTTATCGAAGATCAGCCCTCGGCGGAGGGGAATTGTGGAGGGCGAAAGAAGGGCACATCCGTGCTATACGTTTGCAACGAATGGAGTGCAGGGGGGCTGCACGCGCTAACCGTCTCATGTATAATTGATTAACTATCAATGTCATGGCACGTATGTCAATAGGAGACAAACTGGGCCAATATGAGTCATGCGCAGTCGTCCATTTGCTGAAAGCCCGAAGCTGTCGCTTCACAACTTTCACCAATGATACCTTAATTTTTTTCACCAATCTTACTTATAATTATTATTTTCAATATAAATGAGATATTTAGTGTTGGGCAAACAGAATGAAATGAAGTTAATTAATAAAATTGTCATACATTAAGTATTTCCGTATTGGCCGAGATACAGGTCCTCAGTCCATTGTATTGACCCTCGACTTTGTCAAGGGCCAATACAACGGACCTCGGACCTGTAACTGGGCCAATATTGAAATACCTGATTAATGACATTATACTAACACAGGGTTCATGTTGACAAATAATCAGCTTTAATATCATGGCCCTTCGGAGATCAGTTGGTAAGAGTGTTGATTTAGGAAGCGAAAGTCCAGAGATCGAAACCATGCATGATCATTAGACATTTTTTCGAGTTTTCGAATTTGTGATATTTTAAAATAGTGTAAATTAAGAGAAAGATTTCAGATAATCATAAGTCTCTTGAAAACACTATTCGCTTCCATAGCCGTTCAAAACTCATTATAGCCCGGGGCTTTCCCCAGGAATTCCCAAGCTATTAGTAGAGGTTTAGTCGGTACATATAAACCCTGGTGAGACAATAGAGTTACGGCTCTAGAGGTTTATATGGGAGTCAAAAACGACTTTTTGGTTGTTTTTCGTCTTCGTACAGTAATGGTGCGTCAACTAATTTAAATCCAAGAAGTTTATTTATGTCGATAATATCTTCTATTGATTAAATTGCTACATTTTATAACTTTTTAACTAAATGCCAAACTTTGTGGTAAAAAAACATTTTGGAAAAGAAGCGATTTAGCACCCCAAGTGTATTTGACATGAACATAAAAGAAGACAACTAGTTTATGGATGATCAACTTCTTTATTAACATTTTCAATATTAACAATGGCTATTGTTAATAAAGAAGTTGATCATCCATAAAATATGTGTCTTCTTCATCACACCAACTTCTAGAATGCCTCTCAAACAGATGAAAATAAAAGTATCATACACCGATTTATGAAAGTGTGAGCACGTGTGTCTATACAATACATTAAAAACCCACTCCTTTACTCTGACAGCAGTATTTCATCTTATATTTTCTTAAAACTTCTTTTGCACCGATAAATGTTTTGAATATGAATGAGACAAAAATATGACATACAAATGATTTTTTATGCAGAATTTATTTTTCTCAAATTCATATAATTCTCCATGCATTATGTATATAATACATTCATGATAATTACAAATAGTGTGTATCACAAACATACAACGTTCACATATTATATTAAGTCCGTGACAATACGGTGACAAGGCGCTATCATAGATCTATGTTAATAGATACTGCCCGGGGCTCCACGCATTGCCATATAAAGTTAGTCTCATAGCCTCAAGGTCGCTCGAGTGCAGCTGGAGCAGACACCATTCACACGGTGTTGGAAGAGTTATGTCCTTCACCTATCAAATCAGCTGCATGAAGTTGGCAGGTGTCTTGAGATCTGTCCATAGTGAAGCCAAAACAGCGTCTTTTCAAATTTGATACGACTTTTAAGAAGATATATGTTGAAAGGATTCCAGATTTTCACAGAATAATAAATGTTGACGATATAGAACTGAAATGCCACGAGTCTAGGGTATTTACTTCTCTTCTTCCTCCTCGCGTCCCTTCAGTTTAGCGGCGAAGGAGACGTAGTTGAACATTCCCTTGGAGATGGGCGCCTCCTTCCACGTCTGCTTGATCTCCTCCTTGGTGAAGTTGTCTCCCATGTTCTCCAGCAGATCCTTGATGTACGCCTCGGGCAGGACGCCCTTCCCTTCTTCGTCAAACATGGCGAAGGCGTTACGGATGGCGTCCTCGGCGTCTGTGCCGCCCATCTTGTTGCCGAACAGGTTGAGGAAGGAGGTGAAGTTCATAGGCCCCCCCGCTTCCTTTAGCATCTCCTTCAGCTCCGAGTCGGCCGGAACTTTGCCAATGCTACCGTAGATGTCCTTCAGTTCCTCAACATCAACGATGCCGTCTTTGTTGACGTCGATGAGCGCAAACGCTTCTTTGAACTCCTGGACCTGAGACTGCTTGAACATGCTGAACACGTTGGTGGGAGCCATGGCGAGATCTGATGGTTTGCTGCTTCGAGAGGTGAACTGAGATCGGAGGCTGGAGAAGTGAGTGACGATATGTGTTCCACCCGTGTTTATATAGAGATCCATGCTTGAGTATCATGCTAAGAGGCACGTACGTGCGTTTTACGCAACGTTGCACGACCGGTATCTTGTTACATGATCACTTCTCCACAGAACCCCCATGAGGGATGACATGTAATACTGCCCATACGGCCATGTGGCATCCACGGTGTTCGTAATTAAGGACAACGTACTTTCTCTTAATTTGGAGGTTGCTCTATGTAAAAGTATGTGAATTCTCTTCGTTTTCGTTTGAATGTAGCTTTGACAAGGTTCAATATCTTAAATGGATAAAAGATGTTTAAAATTAGAATAGGAAGTCGACACAGTTTGACAGCCGTTGGATGGAATAAAGTAAAAATTGATTATAGAGACATTCCAGACTTTTTAAAATTTTAATCTGTAAATACGTCTTTGAATGGCACATGGAATATACAAGAAAACAAGATGCTTTAAATAAAAGCTTAAATTATTGTAAAGTTTCAGCATTCCACCCGATTAAAGAGTAAGCATATACTCCGAAACGTCGTGAAGTTGTTATACAGAAAATCGTGTTTTCTTGCGAAGAATGTAATATGACTATCACATATGATCTTAACTAAATTGAAATACTTGATTTTTGACGTTACAAATGAGAATGATTTGATGATCAAGAAGATAACACGAATTAAGGTAAGTTGAACTTTGAATTTACCCATATTTCCGTTAATCTCGATACACCAGGTTTAAGTTCATTTAACATCTTATTTGCTTTCATTATTTACGATGAAGATAGTTTAGTTAATATTCCATATCAACGTGTTCACAGCCAAGCGATGTTAAAAATAATTAAAACTTCAAATACGAATATGTGGACTCGTGAGTGTGTAGCGTATATTAAAGGGGCAGTAGCACGTTTTTTCGCTCAAATAAGTTGATGAAATGAATTTGAAAAATAATGTCACCAATAGTAAAACACCCTTTTCTCTTAAGAAAATCAAGTTAATAGATGAGTGTACATGGTTCTGTAAAGCCATGGGAATCGTTTTTGTCATTCGAAATAATAAAATGTGTTCACAATAAAATGGCCGCCATGAAATTTGTGCACTATACGCAACACTGTTATTACCAATATCGATAATTGGTTTGTGTAATAAGATGTTTTACCCTCTAAAGTAAATACAAATGGCATAAACTATCATTATAAATGGGAAATTTGAAAAAATAAAATTTGCAAAAAACGTGCTACTGCCCCTTTAAGTTTAAACGACTTTATATATTAAAACTACAACAAATACATATGAAAACTGATAATTATTCCTTCAGTCGTCACCATTATTTCATTCTCTGGATTAATTGAGTGTGTAGCATATGATATGTTTAAACGACATTATATATTAAAACTACAACAAATACATATGCAAACTGATAATTATTCCTTCAGTTGTAACCATTATTTCATTCTCTGGATTAATTTTCAGAGCAACATTGTCTTTAAAATTTTGACAATTGTGTAGGTGGTGTAATAGATGAATTGCACTTAGCTGTAAACGATAAATAGTCACGTGATCCTAATTATGCTCATTTATACAATGCATTAGCTACTGCCTGTGACGATACGCAATGCTTATGTAACGTTATGCAGTCTCGCAATGTGCCTACACAGCGTGCAGTAACTATGCTATGCAGCAGATGCGCTTCTGCTTCCGTAGATGTGGACTAACTTATAGTCCCCGAAATAGAAATTGATACTGAATTTTCCCGTTTCGTTATGTTGGGATAAATACATTGAGAGGAGTCATAAAAATTAGTAAAATTAGGCTACAACTCCGGCATATTAAACTTGTCAAAATGTTTATAAAGGTTTTTTTAAACGTTTGAATATTCTCAAGAAGATTTTGAGGATTCGTAATTAGGCATTGGTTATCTTGTTTCTTATTACTGTTTTTTATGAATAATAATTATATACGTGTAAAAAATGACGACTTTATTTCAATGTTTGACGATGCGTTTTGAGAACTGCAACAGACATGAACGATCAATTGACTTTGTTGTAATTTGCGAAATTGTAACTGTTAAAAATCTCATATTTTCATTGTTGAAGAAACCTTCGATTAAATTATATCAAGGCGAGTTGACCGAAGACAAAAACATCAATATACACACGTACGTATACCAATGGCATTGCTTATATTTAAAGCTTGAAATTAGAAGAAAAATGAAATTAAATAAACAAATCACAAACCATTCATATTTCTGCCGTCTTTTAAATACGATAATTATTCTCAGTATGTTTTTGCGTTTCACTATTTAGTTGTGAGTACATTCAACGATAATTAAAGTATTCCGTCTTTGAAACATTTGTGATTTTGCTGAAGTTTCGGCGATTTTACCGTCGCAGTTTGCTTCATTTATCTTCAGTAGAACTACACACTGATGCTTTCAATGTATCAATATCATTATGATTAAATAATAAATTTCATTTTAATAAAAAAAAAACAAATTTTTTTAATATTAAGATACACAGTGTATTGTTCAGAAATTAGATTTAAAATGTTTACCTAACAAGAACGACGTAAAATATCTAAGCTCTCCTTTTTGTAATTATGAAATGCCGAATTTTTAAGTTTGAACTTTTTCTCAGGGAAACACTTCAATCACGTATTAATGCTGCGAGACATTTTTTATTGTAGTGAAGGAAATACATGATTAAAAAACATATCTGTATAACTTAGGGAACGTGTAACACTACATCTAGTTTACCTAGATTGTGGTCACCGTTGTTGTTAACGTTGTGTTCATTTGTTTCTGCAGTTAATAAAAAAATAATATGTTATATATGAATGTGTCCTATCTACATCTCAACATACAAACGTACAAAAAAACGACACCAACAAATGCAAGATATTTTACTCATCGAGTGATGAACAAAACTAGTTACACCATGTCTCTAAAAGCCAACTAAACTTAATTTGTAATTTTTGAAACATTACCACTTCATACTCCTAAAATAACAAGCGTTTTGGAATCTCCTTAACCCGGTGACAGATAAGAGTGAAATATGGCTTTCTAGTTTGTTTTATGACATCTTACAGCAACGATGTGTCATAAAGAAGATATATTATGCCGTCAACATCTTGTAGTTACATAATTTCCTTATTTTATAAAAGTTTAAAGTTTTATCTTAAATACGAAAGTTAATGTCCAAAAGCCCAAACATGTGTGTTTTTGCCTCTTGGTTTACAGAACACGCATATAAACTGCCAGGCAAGGGAAAGTACTCACCTCAGTTGGTTTCGATTAATTCAATATCTAAAAGAAATATAATAATAATCAGATGCATTTGACTATGGCACAATCATTCTTATCTGCAGTAGTTTGAATGAATTAATTGGTGACTGTGGTTTAATTTTAGTTAAAATATTTGTTATAATGAAGACAGGGGTAAGAAATGAAATTTACACCAACATGACTCCTAGTATGTTTAAAATGTTTTAAATGTGTACAGAATCAGGCACATTTATACATTTTCACATAGAATATGTCTTATATGTCGATGAATAGTTGTGTATCATTTAAAATATAAAATATAAAATTTTATTATTTAAAAAATAAAATAAAAAATCATGTAGAAGTATACTTTGACTGCTGACGAAACAACTGTACATTTCAGTTTTAGATTATAACATAGAAAACTTGATATATTTGCAATCAACTGAGGTGAGTACTTTCTGTTGCCTGGCAGTTTTATGTTGAAATTGATGATAGACTATGTTGTGCTCCTTTGTTGTGTGAAGTATGTACACAAATGTACACATTAATATATTAAACATGGCTTCTTATCATCAAGAAGTTAGTTCATTTAATATGCTCCATCAATATCAATGTATACTAAAACTATAGATATAGCAACCTCTACTCGTTAGTTACATATTGAGAAACATAACAGAAACTCTATATATAAAGTCTATATTTAAAATTATGCAATGATTTATTTCTTTATCATTTGAGGTGCCTATAGTTTCGAAGCGGTCTAAGGGCTCAGAGAGTCGGAATAGAATAATTCAATATTCAAAAGTTACTTGATTTTAAAGTGCATAAAACGAGAGGATCGATTTATCCTACAAAATATACGCTGTTTATCACAAACACTTATTTAATTTTTTAAATTATATTCAAATGAAGAGATATTACCGACATCTTGATTGTACCAAGTAAAGCCAAAATCATAGCAGTTTAACAAAAGTAGCCCACGTTTCTCAACCAGCTAAATCTAACTTTACCAACCATGTAACTGTTTCTCGTCAATTACTCGATGGTGATTACATCATACAATTGTGTTAACAGTTGATTATTCTAATGATCTACTGGTCATCGGGGCTCGTTGGTTATTTTTAACGAATCCACAGCTCCTCATGCATTCTCCATTACATAAGGGTCGTCGCTACGTGTACCATACCCGATGAATAGGCACCGACATTTGCAAAATAATTAAATTCTTAATTGAAGTGTATTGTTTATAATGCAAGATAATCACATTTGCATGTTTCGTGACGTCATACATATATTAAGATGGAGAATGCGTTCGGAGCAGTGGATTCGTTAAAACTAATCAACTCTCCCCTTCAGGTATGCATTGTGGGCCGATGACCTACGAAATGAAATTTAAAAAAATGAAAATGCAATAAAATAAACATTATATCACGACTTTGTTATCGTTAGAAAGAGTATATATGCTCTCATGGTATATGACTGTATTAACTGAAATAA
Organism: Gibbula magus; assembly: GCA_936450465.1. NCBI lineage: Eukaryota > Metazoa > Mollusca > Gastropoda > Trochida > Trochidae > Gibbula > Gibbula magus. The sequence continues at coordinate 42,064,013 of OW388289.1, forward strand.
GGCGTGTCGAGGTGACGGTGGCCGAATAGATAAGCAGTTGGTACAGTCAGTGCTGGCGACCAGTGTCTGATTCTGAGGAGGTTGGTTCGAATTCCACAAGGAAATCGACCTGAAAAAGGCACTCTAGCCGATAGTGTGCTCCCAAATTAATTCCAAATCGGCAACGTAATTAGAAGTAAGCTTTTAATGATTAATAATTAATTTGTCCAACGTATATGTTGGTGTGATTGTTTGTTATACATTATGAACAGTATACAGTGCTTTCGATTAGATCATTCAACAATAATTAGATTACGGACAGAACATACAATCGCCGGGAGCCTCTATTCGAGGAAATACGGTATAACAGAAATATGCTGTGACACGAATAGAAATGACATGAATTTTCATATCGGCATTCAGTGTCTCCTGAATAATCTTACTTTCGTTATATGATGTTTTGAAGGGAAAATGTATGTTTTATTGGTTAACTTTCTAAACTTACTAAACTGTCCGTTTTACATTTAATCCTGTCAACCACAGGGGTTTGAATTGCTGAAAAATAACAGTTCCTAGGTCCAATACTTCGATACAATACACCTATTTATTAGTATAAGGTGTATCGTATTATCGTATATAAAAAGTATTTTATAAATTTAACATTTGCTTTCACACATTTGTTATCGCTTTTTTAGCTTTATTTGTCCAGCGGTATTTCGTATGATAAATGTTCTCCGATAATGCTATCCCATTTTTAAAGAATTAAAACAGTAAGTTGTTTCAACTGATTACATGTATTTCTAGTATAGGACTACGAGCGTACAATCGTATCATAGACACTTTCTGGCATACTATAATTTATAATGTCAATGGTGCTTTCACCTCCTCCCTCGACGCAAAGACGTCGAGTTGACCTGACCTCCGAAGATACATTTGTTTTATGCAAATTGTTCAGAGACGGTTTCCAAGCTACAATAAACTGGATTATTCAGATAAATAACATTTTAGACTTATTTAAACCCCTTACTGGCTGTTGAACACTATAAACTCGTTTCTATTTCAATTAAAAGGGATTTTATTACGCTTCAAATGCAGTAACTTTAGAATAGCATATGTAACACTGAAAGACCTAAACCCACAGTATAGGAGAATATCACAGGGCTATATGTTTATCCAAAATCAAACATTATTGAAATGGAACATAAATCTCTGTTTTCTTTGTTTATCCAAAATCAAACATTATTGAAATGGAACAAAAATCTCTGTTTACTTTGTTTATCCAAAATCATTATATTGAAATGGAACATAAATCTCTGTTTTCTTTGTTTATCCAAAATCAAACATTATTGAAATGGAACATAAATCTCTGTTTTCTTTGTTTATCCAAAATCAAACATTATTGAAATGGAACATAAATCTCTGTTTTCTTTGTTTATCCAAAATCAAACATTATTGAAATGGAACATAAATCTGTTTTCTTTGTTTATCCAAAATCATTATATTGAAATGGAACATAAATCTCTGTTTTCTTTGTTTATCCAAAATCATTATATTGAAATGGAACTGTTGAGCTCTATCATCTCTGATTATCCAACATAATGATTATATTGAAATGAAACAGAAAAAACTCAGTTCTTTTTGTTTATACAAACTCATTATATATTGAAATGGAATAGAAGAGCTCCATCATCTCTGAATATCCAACGTATAATGATTATATTGAAATGGAACAGAAACGTTACGTTCTCTTTGATTATCCAAACTAATCATTATATTGAAATGGAACAAAAAAAACTCTGTCTGTCTGTATAGAAAATGAAAAACTATAAAGAACACATTTTATTGTAAAACCAAATTTAATAGATCAATTGACAAATTGCAAGCACCACAAATCACAAAGTAGAGCAACACAATTCAATGGTTATAGCAATGTACAGCATACAGACTGTACTTGTTTTATTAATTAGTGATTGAATGTTATACATTGTATTTATACCTTGAGAAAGTAATGTTAACAAGTTAAGTACAAACATATTTTAATAAATAATAACACCACAGACAGCTGGATTTCAAATTATAAAGTTAATTAAAAAGGTTAAAAAAACACTAAATTCACAAACATAATCAAACCTGTTAAACATGAGCATCATATCCATATTAGTTGCTGTGGCCACATATAAAAGGTACAACTAAACATCTAAAAGTACTAAAGTACAACTAAACATCGGCACATAAAATACACTGTGTAAAAGTCATGGAGTTGATGTTTGGGAAGGTACGAGGGGTGTCCCAAAAGTTTCTAGCCTGACCGTGAAAACTGAAGAAGCTTCAAAATGTCTACGACATATTTTCCGACATGATCACCTCAATGCATTTGGGTCAGCGTTTTTCTAACGTCTTCAACCCATCTGAAAACCACTCAAATCCTCTTATGACGTAATGACGGTCTCGTCAATCTATGCCGACGAAGCTCTGTTTTCAGTCGAGGGAAGAGAAAGACGTTCAGGGGGCTAAATCTGAAGAAAAGGCAGGATGGGGAAGAATCATTTGCTCATCAGTCCAGAAACTTTTGGGACACCCCTCGTATAATGAGATTCAAATACGTATGGTTATTAACAGTTAGTTTCACTATATCATTACTAGCTGAGTAAGGAAACCAAACTGTCCTTTGGCGAAAGGTACACAGTAAAATAACACAACTGTTTGAGAGGTATTCTAGAAGTTGGTGTAATGGAAAGACAAGGATATTTTAATTTATGGATGAACAACTTCTTTATTTCACAATGGCGACGTTTCAGTATGGATCCTTATAACGGTATAAGGATCTATACCGAAACGTCGCCATTGTGAAGAAGAAGTTGATCATCCATAAAATAGCCTTGTCTTTCGAAAGGTACAAGGTATAGAGATTATGAACATTTCACATAAACAGTAATAAATAATAAATATACGTTGTGCGTTGAATTATTACAATAACCACACAAAATATAGAGCATACTGAGATGGCGGTTGCTAATACTGGGAAGACGTCATACAGTCCGTTTGATCGTTATTGACCAATTGTCCTATTTCCATTAAACATTTAAGATTCCATACAACAGTAAGTTATCCATATCTTGTCAGACCTTGATATATTGAGCATTTTTATAAAACTGAACTATAATGGTGGCTTCAATCACAAGTGAAGTTTAGCGCAAATATGTTGCGCAACAGAAATAAACGACCAGTTTTTCCTATGTGCGAACGAAGTTCGGTTCGCTCGCACATTTTTAGGGAAAACTGGTCGTTCATCTCTGTTGCGCAACATATTTGCGCTAAACTTCAACTCTTCTTCAGGATCAGGATGCACCCCTGTCTTTCTGCCACGCAAGAGTACATCGGTGAATGTCTATCAGACAGAGTCCTCATATAATCCACGTTATTTCATTGTAACGAATACAGTCGTTTCATCAACAAATGCGGTTGTTATTACTCTTTGCCCACTCCCCAAACACACGCTTGATGATGAGCGTCATAACAGCACCTTGAGCATATATTTGTATTGATCAACTTCCCTTCGCAAGTCATAACATGTGCAAGTCTCACACACTGGCTATTTAATTAGTCCTTGTCGCATTTCCTTAATTTGTGCTAGCGAATCAGAGCTCACTCTGCATTTCAGGTGCAGCGCTCCACTATGTAGGGGAAGTTAATGAAATGCTGTAATGCTGAAATGCAGTGATGGTGACTGGCGCGAGTTATGCTTTGCATAGAGAAGTATTTTAAAGTTATATTCCTCACTCTAGATAACGAAGCATTTTGCATGGAATTTTGTCTCATAACATCCCCTAATGTTTAACTAAAGAGTGTTGACTCAGTTGATGTGTCAGAGGTCCCCGCATATGTTCCAGGAGCCTAATCGTCTTAAGTTTCAGGAATACAACTACAATTAGGTCTATCAATCCGCAGGAATATCCCTGACTGTCTCCCCTGCATCATGAAGTTGCTCGAACTCTTGCAGTATAGCGTCGCCTTTCAGGTCCCGCATTTGTTTGAGTTCTATGGCCAGGTCCCTGGTGAGCGGGTCAATGTTCTGCAGTTCCCGACTGAACTGCCCTTTCTCAGCCATCTGTCGTGCTATCTCCCCGAAGTGGAGCGCCTTCTCCTTCTTGTCTCTGTACTGAGACAAAACTGCCCTGGCCAGGTAGTAGAACATCTTCCGTCTCGAGTCCATATTCTCCCAGCTGTTTTCTAGTCGGTCCAACACACATTCCGCCGATTTCAAATCGTCACTTGACACTTGGCACTGCGCCATCTTGTTGCCAAGGAGACCGAGGCCGAGGTAGAAGCACGCCATCTTGACGTATAACATCCGGGAACAGTCCTCTCTGACCTCATGCTCCTCCTGGCTGAAGTGAACTTCAATGGCTTCTTTGATCCTGTCAACGATCTCATTCTTCTTGTCGTCTGTTGGTTCACGTTCATACCTCTTCAGCAGCAGGTTGATCTCCATGTATATCACCAGTCCTGTGTCTCTACAAGGCACCACCCGAACTGCATGGGACTTGGCGTAATCCAAAACCTTCAGCCCGTCCTCAGCCCGCCCACTGACGTCATACACTGATGCTTTACGCGCTAAGTAGGTCATGCTGGAGGTGGTGGGGTCCGTTGTGAAGGGGATCAGAGACTCCATGTCCTTGAAGGAGCCATGACTCTCAGACACATCGGAGCTAGAGACTCGCATGTTCCTGGCCCGTGCGTCCAGAATAACGAACTTCACGTCTGCGTCACCTTTCCATTTCACAGCGAGGTTCTTCAGAAAGGTATCGTGATCTGAAGCATTGCCGTCCATACAGAGAAACTTCAGATGTTGCTGCATCTTAGTGAGCAACTTCTTCTTTCGAGTCATGGTATTTATTCTGGGGGGACATTTGCACATGGGACACAATCTCTTCACACTGATGTCTTCCTCCTCATCCTGTTCCTCTCCATCACTATCCAGCTCTCTCTTCACTCCCCTACTTCTCTTCTCATCTCTTCTCTCCTCATCTTTTAGTTCACGGAGCATACGCTGGACCTCTTCAGCAAGGAACGTGTACGAGTCTTTGTGGCACAGCGCTTTGAGGAATATATCCAATGGGCACTTCCTCCTGACTATCTGAAGCAGCTCCCGACATTGCTTGGCGCGAGGAGTGATGTCTATGAGCTCCTCATACTCCAGTTGAGTGAGTCGCTCCTCAGAGTACAACACATCTATCACGTAGTCCTTGGGATCCAGCGTCTCCACGAAGAAAGTGGTAAGCTTCTGGATGGCTCGCTTCTCCAGGTCATTCATCACCTTGTACTTGCTTCTCTGCTGTGGTCGTCTTGTCGCCATGTTCAGAATTGTGAATTATACCTGAAAGAATATGACAAATATTTAATACAGGGGAACTCGTACTGCTATTGCTGCTATTGCTATTGCTATTGCTATTGCCATTGCTATTACTACTACTACTGCTACTACTACTACTACTACCACTACTACTGCACTACTTCTACTGCTGCTATTGCTACTACTACTACTACGACTACTACTACCACCACTACTACTAATAATAATAATACTACTAATACTACTAATACTACTAATACTACTAATACAGCTATTACTGCTGCGATGATGATGACGATGATGACGATGATGACGATGATATTACGAACTACGGCACATCCTTTGTGGTTTACCTGTTTTTCACAATATAATCTCACAGTAGTTGTCAATAGAAACAACACTGGCCGCAATGTTTGATGACTCCTTTGATACCAAAATGAATCGATAACATTATTTTCAAAGCCAAATATCAAGGTGACTTATAACTCCATAATATTTTCATCTTAACTAGTTCACACTACATTTGAGTCCCTATAGTCAACGTGACCCGACATAAAACGTCACTGAATGATTCATTGCCTCGACCATGTCTAAACCGAAGTTGTATATCTTAACACACTGAGCGTAATAGGATAGCCTGTCTGGTAGCCCTTGATTTAGTATTCGCTCCTATAGTTACGTACAATATGAGCTGAGCTATGACTGTTTCCTTGAAAGCAAGTCTAGATCTTGAGGGGGGATCACTATGAACATTCCATATCTCTCGGACATCTTTTCAACATTAATAGCAGTCTTGATAATATGAACTAATACATTGTCATAAAGGTTTGTCAGAGACAGCGGACTCTGTCCTCAAGGCCATGGAGCAAAATATTCAATTGTCGACCAGCCCAGTCTAGAAAATAATAACAAGATTCCTCAGCTTAGAAATCAATGCATCCTGAGGGCTCCATTTTGTATATATATATATTTTGAATTGTTTGTAAATTATTGTTGTAGGAAAAACTTATTTCTGAGCCTAAAGTTAGTCTGGAGACACTGTGACAGTCTAACAATAGCGAGTCGTCTACAGAGTATATTGTTCTCCTTCAGTGATGCGATATACACAGTTCGGCTGATCTTTTGAAAAGGCATGCTAACTTAACGCATACATTTTTGTGAGGCGGTCATGCAGTCAGTTGAGAGAACAAAGTTCTTATATACACACACGGAGAAACATTAGACCGCCATTTGTTCTCTGAAATACATGTATTCTATTGATTTAAATGTCATTATGATAGCGATCTACTGTCTTTTATTATTGTAGAAATCTTTTAATTTTGTTAAGTACCTAAATTACGCTACGGCAGAACTATGATTTGCACAAAATATAGACTTGCTTTTGAACGTATGTCAAGTTTTGGCTAAGAATGGAAAAGGAGCAAAAAGTGACTCATGGAAATTACAGGTAAAAGCAGGTGTCATTTTACGACATGATATATGGTCTTCAGTTCATTTGAGAACATAATTTCATCGAACATTTATTATGTCTGAGTTACGTTTATATATAGATCGACGCAAACGTGTTTCTCGGAATCGGGGATTCCCCGATATGCACAGTTTCACTCTTATGATGGAACAAAGCCAATATGTTCGTTTCTTGGAAATACGATATTTTGGGAAATAGGTCTTTGATTAAGATAACAAATAAAGAGTGCATGTATAGTCAATATAAACACGGTATGTATTTTATAGAACAACTGCATGGCTCAATTTGTACAAATGATTATATTGGCGTAGGCGTTTAGATAAAACAGCAATTGTTAAAACAAACATTACTTACTGATTTCCTGATGATTTAAGCAGAAGAATATAGTAAAATCATAAATTGACTTATAAATAGACTTGCTTTCAATATATCCACAATAATATCTTATATATGTGTTGACAATAAGACATGTCATTATCGTGAAGTGAATGTTTATCACCGCGTACTTGTCTATATGTTTTAGTTAGATATACCATGAGTGATAAATGTTCTTTAACCAACCTTATTCATTTCTGTTTGAGTTTTCTAAACACTATTGTTCGCTACATAAATGTATCCCATTTTGTTATTTAATTACATTCCACCTGGTGAAGGAGTAATATACTCCGAAAGGTCGTGTATTTTCACATCAAAGAAGTTGTTATCCAGAAAATCTTCCTGTAGTCCTTGTGTATGACACTTCTAAATGCCCTTCAAAAACTCAACCTATCCATGTAATGCTTGAGAGAATTGATAGAAAAGTATACGTAGTAACACGTACATTTAAGTGAAGATACGGTTTGTGGTGGACTCGATCTTACTTTAAAGCTACAATCGACGAAAAATCACAATTTAATTACATAAAATCTACTTACTCGGTATGTCCAGCCACGATATAACTTCTGCACAGTATACAAAACATGCATTCTATAAGCAATGGACATCATACGAGCGTGAATCACAAGCGGCTGTCCCAACTGAAAATGGGGAAACCATGACGTCACTCTCTGCGTCTTACTCTTCTCTGCCCAGCCGTAGCACTCAAGCCAATCACATGCAGTATATGCTGGTCTATAAATAGCTTCAACATTCTCACGTGACTTGTTTCGGTTCAGTTCCCGTTGAGTTTTATCAGGGAGTATGTTCGTCAATATCATGGTATGCTTGTAAATAAAACAAGTGGCTGCCTTTCAAAAAAGGAATCCAATACGTGGAGGGCAATTATTGTTGATATGACAGAAACAGAATAGCTTTAATATAGATGTAGTGAATGACAACCTAGCGAACAGGAGCATTAAATGTTTGTTGATGATTTAGAGTATTAATTATAACAGGATCCAACACGGTAAAGCAAATTCATTTCTTCCATATGTACTGCTGCATACTAACAAAAAATATCACAATTGTACGCAATAATTATCACCTTTGTCAGCAATTAGTATTTCATTCGTATCCAATAATGTTGCATATGTATGTGATATTGTCAAATATATATTTTACTCGGAATGAACTAATTTCCGTAACAGCAGTGAAACTTACGGCAAGGATCCTGATTTTCTCTGATGGTATAAACGCGCATAATAATATAGACTAGCCTATAACCCTTGAGTATTTAGAGTGAAAACACAACACTAGGATTAGCAAATGTTGAAATTTTATTTAATTGGAATTTTGAGCAATATTATTTGACGGAATGGACATATTAATTAAGCACCATGTAACGGAATTGAAATTATATAACTGTGAACTCTTTGACTTTGGCATTAATGGAAATTGTTGGCGCACTATTGATCTACCTTTGTATAAAAACTCTTGTTCAATAGCTTCAATAGGTATAGCATTCTCGTGAGAGGAAGATTGAAACTGTTTTCCTATTGTGTTGTCATCAAATTTGACATAAACTAATGATGGCACATTAGATTCAAAGTTATATTCAATACTTGAAACGTAACCCATTGCTCCATTAACTAAACCTTGGACAGTATAAATATTACGAATCAACATTATACGAGTTCCTTTTGAAATACGCAAAAGTATCGGTATACCTCCGGCACATCTCTCGTCAGTAGGAATGAGGTCCGGTGTTACTGTATGACTTTTGGAAATATTAGTGTTTGCAAAGTAGTGAATAGCATGAATTGTAACAATATTTTCAGTTAGTAGACTTTGCATTCTTTCATTATGGGCTTTAACTTGTTTACGAGTTGGAAATATATGTATAATATTGCAAGGTTGACATGGCATTGGAATTATAAGGCGAGTCTTCAGTAAACATTTATCCTCATCTGTTAGCATACCAACTCTCGCTCTATTCAAAAGGGATGCAAATATCGTGTCATCGTTTTGGCGTACATTTTGATCAAGGAAAAAGGGCGAGAACAGTGACCATAGTGTAATATCTTTAAAGATATATTGACCACGAATCGGTTTCAACAGCAAATCTCAAGTTGTTCAGGAAATGTCCGCGCAATCTGTATCACTCAAATACGCGGGAAATGTATTGTGTGTAGATCTATGCCAGCTTCGGGCTCTTACAGTTTCATACATTAGCCCTAATCGTGGATAATTACTATGTAGAGCGCTTTCACATTTTAGTAACACATCCCTGTTAAAGATCACGTAGGCACCTCTAAAACTTGTCTGCGACAGCGACTGGGCAGAGCCATTACGACTAGCATCGCTCCAAGGTCAGCTAGTGTTATCAGCCTGTCTTCAGCGTGTGAATGACATGGCCTGGAATATAAACAATTAGTAAGCCTCCTTCCTCAGCGCAGAAATGTTTATTATAACATAATATCATAAAGTATATAATGCATTTTACATATAATTATAACTGTGTAGCAGATATATAGGTCAATATATATTTCTTTCTTGATAATAATGTAAGCATGATATGTAGCCTTTTCACTATCACATACGTCAGTAAAAGCAAGTTTTGTAAAAGCCAGTTATTGCGTGGCGTTGATATTGTTTATAGTGGAGTTGATATCACGTGGCCTACATTTTCCATCGCATGAAGCTTCCTTAGAAACGGAACAGCTGGGAGTATATTGACATGCGCAGTACACCATTAAACTACCCATAGACGGAAGTTAAATGTCGCCACTATATATGCGTGGAGGGTAATCCCTCCACGCAAACACTGTTACTTTATCGCATACAATGCTATAACAACGTAAGGTGTAGATAAAACCCCGGACTCATATTATCTATATTATCTATATTATCTGAATTCTTATACACAGCATTCTTGCAGTTCCCTAAACGCTGATCTTTATCGTGTCAATTTACCTGAAAGTAAATCTTGCATTTGTGGTGCTTTGGTTGAAGATGTCTATCATTTCTTCTTGAGATGTCCAAGATGTGCTAACTTGCGTTTAGAATTAAAGCAAAGATTTCAAAATCTAAAGACAGAATTATATCTAAATTCAATCCTGTATGGCAATCCAAATCCTCCAAACCAGTCAATGAAAAATTGTTTCACCATTTTCATAAATTCGTTGGAAAGAGTCAACGGTTCAATTAATACATACATACAAATGTATTCATTAACCATATTCATAATGTATTTGTCCTAACGATAATATTTCTAATTGTATCATGCCTATTAATGTTCATTACATTTATACCCACTGAAACTATGTCTACTTCACTTATAATTTTTAAATTCTCTGCATTTGTTATGTATTTTAGCCTTGTCTAATATCTGTCAAATATGTGGAGAGGGCATCTATAAGTTTTATAACTTGTGCCCAATTCATTCCTTAAATAAATAAATAAATAAATAAATAAATAAATAAATCAATAAATCAATAAATCAATAAATCAATAAATCAATAAATAAATCAATCAATAAATAAATAAATAAAGTTTTCAGTCAATCTATATAATCTAAGACCGTGCTACAGCTCTGTCTCTGTTTACAAAATGTCGCGGCCCTTCTCTCACTTTTTTCAGCTGGTGGCTGAATGTCGTTATGACCTGATATTCCCTATTGTATTGTACCATAAATTTGTCTAAGAAATAATTTCTTTCATTTTGATAACGTCCACTTTGAAAAAAGTATGAAGAGCACTCAGATCATAAACGCACGATCACGAGTAATGTTACGTTTGATTTTATTTTAATGAGATCTGTTTCATCATTTTAAGAATTATTATTTCTTGTCGTGTCGTTCGACCTGTCAACATTGATCTTTGTATATCAATTTATTCGATAATAAAACTGATTTTAAATTAAATGTTCCTCATTGTGGTGATTCATTTGTATACAACATTATTCAGGTCTTTGAAGGGCATTTAGAAGTGGTATACATAAGAACATGAAGATTTTCTGGATAACAACTTCTTTAATGTGAAAATACACGACGTTTCGGAGTACATACTATGTACTCCGTATGTACTCCATAGTATGTACTCCGAAACGTCGTGTATTTTCACATTAAAGAAGTTAAAGAAGTTGTTATCCAGAAAATCTTCATGTTCTTACAACATTATTAACATTATTGATCTATAAATGTATTTATTTTCATATCACTATCAGTTGCATTTCATTCCAAAATGTATGACAAAGGTTCAATCTAATGAATACATAAGAGAAAATTAATAACAAAAAAAAAAGCTTGTTCTTTTTTTCAAAATGCATCTTAAACGCATATATTATGGCTCAGTTGTTTCTATTCTTTATAACATGTTGTTATGAACATATCTCTTACATTTATCTACTCCATTGTTACTTCTAAAGTAACACAGCAAAGGGGACAGCTATCTTTCCTACATAAAGAGTTCTCAAATCGATAACACTAATGATAGTAATATTACATCTATAGGCCTACCAATGTGCAGTTATAACAACGTAATCTTTCATCTAAATGTAAAAATATTGGAAATGAATATAAATGAAGAGGTGGGGTATTTTTACGCGATTGAAATGGGATAGAACGGGTTAAAATACAATTCGGAAGTGTGCCATATGACGTTTACTAAACTCGGTGTATCACCATCGCTCTCAATCGAGTAATACAAAGAAATCACACTCGTTTCATAAACATCATATGGCACACTTGGGTAATAATCTTTACAACTATACATTTCACCAAGCTTTTTTCCAGCATTCCAATGTGTTGTATGTCAGGGGTCACATCATTCTCTTCCCACAGAGGTTACTCCCTTCAGATTTAGGATTGGGAATCTGAAGGGAGTTAACCTCTGTGGGAATAGAATGGGGTCACATATGCCAAACGTTATCAATGGTGTCATTTTATCGAGAAGAACTGAATGGTGTTGAAAACTGCTATTTTAATGAAAGTCGACTCAGTATAGTGACGATATATAGGTAAAAATAGGGATTTCTGATCGAAAACTGTACGATTTAGCGCGGCGTCAATTAGTCAAACGTAATTTTGAACCACTTATATACAACAGAAAAAAGACAATTTGGGTTGATAATAATTAATAGGTCATATACATGTAAATAGTGTGCATGTCAGTAGAACATGGTTATGAAATTCAAGTATGATCGTGTAGTTTCGGTCAAAAGCGTCAGACCCTATAAAAATATATATGAGTAAACCCAACTCACTGTATAACAAATGAAGAAGATATGACACAGTAAACATATTGACAGTCTCAATGTCATTTAAATGTCATAGTAAAATAACAAACGGTATACAACATTTATGCATATTTTTACATATTGTTATACAAACTCAAAATGCATTGTAACTGATAAACCTCCTGAAAAACGTCGACATGATTTACCATTTGATCGTTCAAATATTCCGCCATTAGCAGGTGCCCTTTAGCCTCTGTGACGTCACATAGCAACGTATAAACATGGCGCTCTAGGATAGCAACAAGGCGAGTGCGAGGGGTCAGTTGCTTACAATCACTTGTGCCATCATGGGGAAGAAGGACGATTTCTGGGTGGAGGAAAGCATCAAAGACGGACAATTTTCAGATGTCTACAAATTGGGCAAGGAGCTCGGAAGGTAATTAGTGCCAAAATTCTTGGAATATCCACCACTGACATTGTTAAACAAATAACAACAATGTCGAATAGTGTATTTCCTGGACCAGGACGAGTGTTCGTGTGTAATGTGTACATGTACATTCTATGCATGCAATACGTTTGATATGGCGTAATGACGCAGCGATATAGATGTTACTTTTAGTTACAATACAACTGTCAGATATTGCTTTGCGTATAATGCATTTTCATTTTTTAACTAATTAATACTTATGACTCTGCCTTTGAGCCAATTTTACTTCAATAAAATCAAACTCAAATGCAGAAAATCAAATCAAAGTTTCTAAAAACTAGCAATTTTATTCTTCATTAGAAATATTTAGATGTTCGTAAGAAATACCTATATATTATTAGACTTTGTATAAAAAATAAAATAGGTACTGAGTTGTCAATCCCCCCTATCTCCACTCTTTTGAAAATGTGTGCCCCCAGGTAAAAAACAAAACCTTCCCACTACATATTACAAATTATTTCCACCTAAGAGCGTTTCTACTTAAACAGTGTAAATTACTTAAACTTAAAGGTACATCCAATTCCATTGTGTTGTTGGGGTCACATATTGCAAACGTAATAAATGATGTAACTTAATTGAGAAGTACCGACTGTTTCCGAAAACTACCATTTTGATGATACTAGACTTAGCAGAATCTGACGATATGAAGGTAAAAGTAGAGATATCTGATCGAAAACCGGACAGTGCAGAGCGTGTGGCATACCTGTCAACTCAGACTCACGCATTTTACCTCAATCTCAAACACTCACACATGGCCCATAAATACTCACGCATTTCTGACCACTTGAATTATATATTTTTTTAAACGAAATTTACTAGAAATTAATTATCGTATCAGTGATATTTTCCGCATTTTAGGCTTCTGCTTTCAATGTTGTGTTTTATATTTAATGTTTGAGGTAATAATTTGCTTCACACCTGTTGAATATTATGATAATTTTAGTTATTTTATTAATGTTCAATGATGGTTATTGACCTAAATTTTGAGTTAAAAATCATCCCCTCATTAAGCTAAAAACCATAATTTTTTAGGGGGGCTTTGCCCCCCTGCACCCCCCCACCAAGGCTTCGCCCTGGACCCCAGCTTCTCACTCATTGCATCCCTCAGGGGTTGACAGCTATGGTGTGGTGCGCGTCAATGAGTCAACATAATTTGGGAATCTTATTTATAACATACAAGAAGACAACTTTGAGTTGATAATGTTTAATAGGTCACATAACTACTGTGCATGTAAATTGGACGTGCAGTTTCAGTTTCTGCACATGCATAATGATGTTACTCAATTTTAATTGGAAACTAGTAATTATGATATATTTGGCGATTGGGGATACATATGCAAGCTGAGTGAATTTATTTGTATTGTAGACAGCACATGTGGTGAGTTGGAACGTATTAAAGTCAAATAAAATTTTATGAAACACAATGGATGTACCTTTAAGGTCTTCAGGAGGAGTTAACTAAATTAACTTTGAATTTTAAAACTGTTCATAAGTGCATTATCAAGAGAAAAACACGTTTTAAGAATTTCATCGTTTTGGAATTTCCTCAACTACGACAAGATAGAAGCATCACAAAGCGATTTTTGGCTTTTTTGTGACACCTAACAGTAATGATGTATCAACAAATTTACAATTATTTTTATTAACGAAACGTTTTTATTTATTAGACAGACAGATTTTATTCAGTAACAGGCCACCGGCCTAAAATACATGTACATAATTATTTGTATAATATGAGAACATTGTAACATATATTTCATTTACTGTAGATTTGTGTTTCTATAATATGAACAAAGTATAGAAAAAGACAAACATCCTTCATGATATTAGCATTATTACTTTGTACAATAGATATAAAATTTATCATAGTAGGAGATTTGCTGAAATATTTTGAAATGTATTTACTATTTAGTTCCAATATCACATTATGCATCACAAACATAAAATACATGCCACTCATCTTCAACAACATATATACCATTTGCTTGACAGAATAGACAATGCCTCTCATTATATGCAACATTTGTGTATCTACCAGTTTCTACAGCTAATTTAAAGTTACAACATTAATTAACATTATTAATTAAACTTCTACTATTTTAGTTTTTTAAACTTAGCTGAACATTGGGTCAAAAATCCATTTTAGCAACCCATGTGTATTTGAACAGACATAGTGCTCAGATAGTGAAACCTGTACCTGAAATGTACTAGCACGGAAACCTTAAGAAAATACTGCAAGGCTTCAATCAGCCAGTGATAGAGACTGGCAAGAGTAACGCCTTGCATTGGGAGATTGCCCAGTTAAGTGCCTTTACCTTCTTCAAATACAATACCTTTACAGTTTTGATATTTTACATTTAAAGGGGAGCAACTGCAACAGTCTTCAAATGTGAGTTCAAAGGAAATCACTCACCCTGGGCTGTCAAGGTCATCAAGAAAAATGTAAGTTTTATTCTTAAAATCATTCCAAACCTATGAATTTTCATATGAAATTAATGATTGATTTTTTATCTGAAGTAGAAGATTTTATTTTAACGTTTCAAGTGGTTTCAATACTGTCGTGGTGCTATTTAATATATAATTTTTTATAACTTACCTGTGTAAGATAATACAGTGTAATTTTGCATTTTTACAGCAATTTTAAAATTGGGTAATATCGCTGCATATGATGTCACAATTTAGTAAAGTCGTCATAATGGTATAGGACACTGTCAGCTAATTTTCCTGATTAAATTTGGTGATTAATAACAAGAATACCTGTGAAAGCCCTAATTATTATAACCGTGACAATTAAACCAACAAATCACAATGACGTTATGCTGTAAAATAGGACATACCTGTCTGTGATCATGGCAGTTTGTATGATTCGGTATGTATGTTGGCACTGAATGAATATATTGGTATATATATGTATACTGGTGTCAAAGAGAAAGTTTACATTGGTTTAAATTAAAATTTTTAATTAGTACATGAGACCAAGAGACGGTACTTTGCTCATCTTTGAAGAGCAATCAAGTGTCTTTCATAATATCTTATTTTGCTTTCATACAATCTGAAATACCTCATGTGCTGTTTTAAGTTGAAATAATTTCACTCGACTTGCATATTCATACTCTATAGCTAAATATTTGATAATCACTTGTTTTCATTGAAAATCGAGCAAAAGCATTATACATGTGCAGAAACTGAAACTATACCTCCCAATTACATGCACAATTATGTTATTAGGTAATGCTTTGCTTGAGGGTAATACGGTCTGATGTATGATCTTTGTACCAGTGTCTCGCTAGTCTTCAGGTCGCATTTGTACACCATGAGACTGACAGGGTACATAAGAAAAACTGTAACGACCGTTTGCCAATCACAAACGAGTATTTTACTGTAGGGAAAGATAAGCCGTATTAAACATTACCAACCCAGATTTTTATGTATCTTTGCATGTATCTTTGTAAGCTTTCTTTTTCAACACGAGGATATTTTTTTCAATTAACCCCTTGATCACGGTAAATTGATGACTCATAGGGGAAAACCACAACTTGGTGGGGGTTGGCGTCATATATAGAGATTATTACCCGAGGAAGTGTGCCATATGACTTTTATGAAACGAGTGTGAATTTGTGTATTGCCTGAGCGAGAGCGAGGGTTATACATAAATTTGCACAAGTTTCGTAAAAGTCATATGGCACACTTTCGAGTGTAATAATTTCTTTATTACCACTTTTCACTTGCGTAAAAATAGGCAGGAAGCGGTCCACTTCTCTTGCTACGGCAAGCTACAGTGACATCACGAACAATCCTTTTATGACGTCACAGACAACACAATACGGGAAGTCGCAGTGAAACAATGGTTGCTAGGCAAACGTGATATGTGCACATGTGCACATATCAATATTATTAACTCGGTTATTTTCAACCATATGGGTAATAAATATTTATATATTGAAAAGGGGAGGGAGATGATCACTGAAGATTATAATTGATATTGATATATGTCATTAAAGGCTACAGATATGAAGGAGCTTTTAAAACAAATTCTTTAACACCTTTTGAGTACTTGTCAGTAATATGGTATCAGCAGGTATCATCAACATTTTCATATAAAATTTCTGATAAATAAACTGATGATATGAATTTGTCATTGACTAATGCGAGTGGCTTGACATAGAGTGTGTGCTGATAAAAAAATTGCTGTCACCTGTATTCTTAAAACAACAAATTGGTTTTATTATTTTCAATGCTTATGCCATTGTACATAATAATTGAGTTTATGAAATCCAATTTATTGCATTGTTGTGTTTTAACATAACAGTATACCCTTTCATAATCAGAATTTTATTTATATTTTCATATTGAAATGTGTATTTTAGTAATTATAACATGTAGGGTTTATGTTATTTTAAAACAAATGTTGTGTAGGCACAAGAAACATATTTACAGTTACAAATGGACCATGGTCAACCTTTATACTTCTTTTTGCAGTTTAAACATGACACATTTGATAAAATGACTTTCAGACCTTTAAAAATATCATTTGTAATACAGTTCAACACATGTCTTCTAGCACTTCAAAATAATTTTCTTAATACAAGTTAAGCCAGTAAATGTGCCTTTTACAAGATAAATGAATAAATTTTACTTAATATTTGTTGCGCAATATATTGCGATTTGAAAATCGTAGTGCAATACGTGTATTGCACAACTCTGTATTGCAATATATTGGTATTGCAATAATATTGCACATCCTTACAAATGGTCCATAAAATTAATCAACTTACCTCTTGCATTAGGCAGAACTCTTGGGAGTCTCCAATACAGGTTGATTTAAGCATTGCCGCATTTCCTTACAGTTTCTATGCTAGGAAATCAGAGCCCACTTTGCATTTCAGGTGCAGCGATTCACTATCTTAGCATGGAAAAGCGAGGGAAATGCTACAAGGCTTAAATAAGCTTGTGATGGAGACTCCAAGAGTTATGTCTATGTGTAGGGATGTTGCAAATTTATATGAAAAATATTTCAAATGTAGGGGTTTGAACTTAGAGAATAACCAACGAGGTACTAGTGATTACGGGAAATATCCATGAGTCTAAATAATGTTCAGCCACGAGCTTTAGCGCGTGGCTCTGAACATTATTTAGACAAGTGGATATTTCCCGTAATCACTCGTACCGAGTTGGTTATTCTATATATTACCAATTATGCAATTAAATTGACCAAATTACGCTAGCTTATTACATTTTCATGTTGGGCGGTCGCTGTGAAGGACCCGTCGCCACAGTAACATTGTGACGTCATAAGATAATTCGTCGCGTCAGACCATTGTTTTATGACGTCATAGTCATTCTTTCTCCGGGTAACCGACCAATCAACGTTGAGAATCACTTGAAAGCACATGTGCAAATATCACAAAAATAATCACCTGTGTCTTCTCACCCGTATGGGTAATATTGTCTAATAGTCCCCTCCTCTGGATCCGAGACTTGCTGATCTTTGTCAATTAACCATCGTTAAAAAGTGTAGTGCCACATCACTGTCAAATTATAATTCACTATCCAACTTATGAATTATAATGTACAATTCAACTGTAGTCTTCTGAAGTTATCATTGAAGGATGACGATTGGTTTCAGGTGGAGAAAAAAGTTGTCCGAACTGAAATTGGAATCTTGCTGAAGCTGAAACATGACAACATTGTGAGTATACTGAATATCATTCGTTGCTTTTCTTATAAATTTACAAATAATCAGAAATATTGAATATTGGAGAAGGTTTAACATGAAGTTTGCAAAAGACAATTATCAACCATTTCGTAAAAAGTGATTTAAATGAATCATCATGAAAAGGTAATTATTTTTCTCCGGCACAATTTTAAGCTCAGACTTGTAAGGTTCTATGGGTTTTAGGCAAGGCTGCATGCTGGCATGGTGTCTGACATCCATCAATGCTTTTCACCTTTTCGACTTCTGATCAATGATCTACAATCCCTTGATCATGAAAAAACTATTGGTCTTATATCACTGAATGTTGGTTACTCATTGCTATATATACTATGTAGGTTGTCAACCATTGAAATGTTGTGATTTTAACATTTGATGATCGCTCATCGGTTTTCTAATCTTATACCAATATTGCTGGGTTTAAAGTCATTTTATAGGCTGGTTATGTATAGCACAAAATGAGCCAAATGTAGTTACACAATCAGGAGATTGTTGTAGCCAAGCTGATACAAATTACCCTGATCTGAGGTCCATGCATGCATCCTTTGTAACTGAGGATGAGGTCCACATGGATCTAGAGAACTGAAATCTTAAAAACAGACTGAGCTACTGGACCAATGGAATTATCGGAGAAAGGGGGGACTGTGGATTTGTTATATTTGTAATACTTTCTCAGATATCCTAGATTACTACTGATATGAGTATTAAGTATTTTGAGGCTTAGTAAAAGGATGTATATTACAGGTACGTCTGAAAGAAGTGTATGAAAGCCCAACAGATATAAGTATGGTGCTTGAGCTCGTCACAGGTGGGGAGCTGTTTGACAGGTGAGTTACCTATGTCATATAAATAACTTAATTTAATGTTTCACAGTGGCAGATCAAGGGGGGGGGGGGTCAAGGTGGTCTGGTCCCCCCCCTTTCAAAAATGTTTGCATGGGCGGGTATGAGGAACAAATTTTGGACCCCCTCTTTTCCATTGGTCGACCCCCCCTCTCTTTCAAAATTCCTGGATCAGTCACTGTTTCATATTTTGTCGATAATATTCTCTGTTTATCAAAGTATTCATTAAGTCTTTGACCAGCTCAATGTTATCAATTGAAGGATAATTAACACTTCAACATTTGTAAACTTTCTGTTATGATAGAGAATAAATGAGAAAACAATCATATGTAAATTAAGAAGAAAATCAATGAAAATAACAGTGTAGCAGATGCTTATTGTAATTTCCTTATTCAATTTTAGCCAATTTTGGTTGGCACTGTTGCACTCTCCATCACTAGCTACTTTAAGCTTTGCTGCATTTTGTTAATTTTTCTGTGCTAGTGTAACAGCATGCTGCACTTCAACTTCATAGTGCATGCTGCTATACTAGCACAGAAAAGTTGACAAAATGCAGCAAGGTTTGAATTGAACAGTGATGGAGACTGGCACAAGTTATAATTTGCATAGGAAGTTATATGGACCAAAAGTTGAGTACCACTACATCTCATTTAGACACTTGGCCACATCTCACAGTATATTTCAGGAAGGTCATTATCTTTTCATGTGTTGGTAATTTCTCACTCTTGATTGACACTGCTACTTAAAATGAAGTTATCAGGCACAAGTCAAGAGATAAAGAGGATAAAAACAAACACATTTTGTGTTTTGAAACTATCAGAGGGAAATACATGGGGAAGTTAAATCGTATCATTTTTGAAGCCTTGATTTTCATCAAGAGTGTCTTATAAATGGGGGATGGAATGGTGCAGTGGTAAGCGCGTTCGACTTCGGATCAGTTCTAATTGAGTAAAGTTTGAGTGTAATGCTACACTGAATTTCAGGGCAGTACCAACAATGGTTCACTAGTTCCAGGCTATGATCGCAGGTTTCACCACAATACATGGCCACAAAAGTGTTGTGGGTTTTCTCTCTGCAATACATTATACTAGGAGCCATGATATAAGTGAAATACTCACCTCACCTCTGATAACTTACCTTCAGATTTTTACCTGATACCAGATAAGTCTAGTTTAAAAAGATTCCTGTCAAAGGTCGATAATTGGATATTATTGTTCTTTCTTCTTCCAGGATAGTGTCTCGAGGAAACTACTCTGAAAAGGATGCAGCGAGGGCGGTGTTTGATATGTTGAGTGCTGTGGAGGTATGTACACTTCATGTGATAGAGGCGCTGTAGCACATTTTTAGCTCATCTGGCCTGAAAGGCCCGATGGGTTTATGGCATGACATGGCGTCCGATGTCCGTCCATCCTCTTCCGTCATCCGTCCGTAAACTTTGCGTTTTTTCGACTTCTTCTCCAGAACCAATGACTCTAGAGAGCTGAAATGTTATGTGCAGACTGCTTGGCCAATGGGGATTCTAAATTGTAGAGTTGGTGACCCCATGACCCCAAATAGGGTCACAGGGGTCATGACCTTAAAAACCTATTTTCATCTTCTCCAGTTCCAAAAGGTCTTAGAGACCTGAAAAGTTGTGTGCAGACTCATTGGCCAATGGGGATTCTAAATTGTAGATTTGATGACCCTGTGACCCAAAATAGGGTCACAGGGGTCACTACTTAAATACATATTTCATCTTCCACTCCCATTACCAAAAGCCATAGAAACTTGAAATGTTTTGTGCAACTCTTTAGAAATTTCTTGAAATTTTGGTATTTGTATCCTTACCTCTTTTAGATAATTGGACATGTTTTCTTTTGCAGTATCTACATAAAAACGACGTGGTTCACAGAGACTTGAAGGTAGGTGGATATTATACAATTATAGACTGGTGATGAGGTCAATACCTGTTTTTATGGACCCGAGAAAACAATATTGACCAAGGACGAAGTCCGCGGTCAATATTGTTTTCTCGGGTCCATAAAAACAGGTATTGACCGAATCATCAGTCCATAATTGTTTTATTATGTATTTGACACAGGAACGAAAAGAAAACAATGATATACAGTCAAAAATGTAATTTGGTTTGAACAGCTGGAACTACGATCAGATGACGTCATGGTTACAATGGTATGACGTCATGCAACAATCGTTTGACGTCATGCAACAATCGTTTGACGTCACTCAAGTCAATATTGCTTTTGGTCGGACTCGGGCTGGAGTCAATATGCTTTTCTGTCGACAGTCACGTGATGGCCTCTCGACCAATCAGATCGCTGGAAAAATACGCTCACATAATAAAAGTAATTCTTATTTTGTAAATTTCATATTTGACATTGAATTTTTCAAATGAATATAAAAATTACAATATCTATGAAAATATGAATAAAATTACATGATACTAATAACATAAAAATTGTATACAATACAAACTGGAAATTTACTTTGATGCTTGATGCACTGAACTGAAAGCAGTAATTCAATCTTAAAGAGAGGGTTCTATCGGGGTATTTTTTGTGAAAAATAAATTCAAGGGGAAATTCCTGTTTACATATATATGTTATCATTAAAAGCTTATTGCAAATTCAGATGAAACATATTACTGATGGTAATGATTTTATATTATTTTAAATTTGAAAATTTAAAAGACAGTGCACATTCATTCAAAAATAAAAACAAGAAATGAAGCTATTCTTTGGCTACAAGTGTGCTTTGCTACGGCAGAATACATTGTTGATTGGTCTAATGATACAGTATCTGTTACTGTGTGAATATTCCATCATTATTTAAAAGAAATAAATTAGTGATTAAACAGCATTTTTCATTTCACGTGATGCAAAACCAGCAAGATGGCGGACCGTATAGAACGCTCTCTTTACACTCAGATTGCTTACTTGATTGTTGTGACGTCAGGACCAAATAGGTTCATAACATCAGGTTTCTAACTATTAACAACATTTGTTCATAATAAATAACATTTTTCTCTCTTTTCTTTCCAGCCAGAAAATATGCTGTATGAAGATATGTTACAGGACTCCAAGCTAAAGATAGGTATGTGAGATCTTTTATTATCATTTATCAACATAATGTTAAATACTTCACACTTTCAATCTCACAATAACAATCTCATGGTAATTTTTAGAAACTTAAAACATTACTTTTACTTTTTCAGCTGACTTTGGTCTTTCCAAAATAATTGGGAACACAGTTACCATGACAACAGTCTGTGGCACACCAGGCTACTGTGGTGAGTTCCCTCTATATTCTTTGAAAAAACCTTTAAAAAGAGGCTTCTTTCTGGTATTTTTTGTGGAAACTTTATATATATGCTATTAATACATGATTAAACACAGTCAAATTCAAAGATATTTAAATGAAGTTAATATTTTGAAACCAAGATGGCGGATGCTGCCGATAGATCGGTAATAGAACTTTCCCTTTAAAGTGACTGTTCTGTTGGCAGTGTCCGCCATCTTATTTTTATTATATTACATTAATTGAATTGTCAAATATAAAGGAATCAAAATATTCACCTCAGTAATTATCTTTCAACAGGACTGTGTTTTAATCATGTATTAAAACATATATATATACATGTAAACTGGAATACCCTCTCAAATTTTGTATCTTCATAAAATATCCCAATAAAACCCGCTTTTCAAAATAATGTTCTTATGATGTTCCATCCTCGGTTACCAATGGTTTTATATATGCTCTGTTGCTCTCCACTATATCACCCATGGGAAACCTTATCAGAAAAATCTGTACTCAAATTACCCGTCCTTGGTCGGCGTGAGCCAATCAAACTGCTACGCAGCTTGGACCTGCGAGCCAATGACAATTCATATCACTTCGTTTCAAAGCAAGCGAGGTCATTGTGTTAGCCATCCGTCACCAGTTATCTCCCTTGACCATTTCCGTCTTATCCCATTGAGCATTTTCTTTGGTTACGGACTTTGTCACGCCGGCCAAGGGCGGGTAATTTGAGTACAGATTTTTCTGATAAGGTTTCCCATGGGTGATATAGTGGAGAGCAACGGAGCATATACAAAACCATGGGTAACCGAGGATGAAGATGTTCCAAAAATTCGAAAATGTTTCCGAAGAGGAGAGTTTGAACTCGCTAAACCCTATCTGGATCCGTGACTGTATCTATAGTTCATTGATTCATTGTCCTTTTCTGATTGTTGTATTCCATGTTATTGTCTTACTGTATGAAATCTTGATTTCGGCAGCACCTGAGGTTCTCATTGGGAGGTCATATACCAAAGCAATTGATCTCTGGAGTGTTGGAGTTATTGCATATATTCTGTGAGTATGATAATGATATAGAATATTGATGCAGCACATTAACTTTCTTATCTATATACATACATATATGTGTACCTACCTACCTCATATATAACATTTGAAGAAGACAGTGGCGGATCCAGGACCTCTCCTTTAAAAATGTTTACAAATTGTACAATCTTTCAAAAAAAATTGCGTTTTTGGGGCTGGGGGTGAAAAACTTGGCCTCCCCCACCTTGATCTGCCACTGTAAGTTACTAAGGTGAGACACTGTCCGCCACCTTGAATCCTGCCATAGGACCAGAAATGGAAACTTGGATCAGTGAACGAAGATTACAAAGCGTATTTGAGCCAGCAAACCAGTTTAACCGTTTCTGGTCCTATGGCAGGATTCAAGATGGCGGACAGTTTCTCGTCTTCTTTATATGTTATATATAGGTAGGTAGGTAGGTATAATATATGTATGTATGGCCTTTCACACTTTGACCATGAATCCCATTAATCCTTGTTTGTACAATCTTGCTTTGCCTTGTCCAAACATTTGTCTGTTTGTACTTCTGCATTAAAACAACAAAACTCTATTCTTGGTCTGATGATAACTTTTGATTTGTCAGTGGTGAGCTGTTGATAATTACCATGTTTATAATTGGGAGCAAATATCCTGTATGTGTATAGGTATAAAGCAGGGTTGCACATTTAAATTTTTGCTAGTCGGACATTTCATCTTTGAGTTTGACCCAAAGACAAACCCGGAAGTAAAAAATAAAAACAAAATTATGAATAAAGTATGAGAAAGTATTACTATTTGTTGGCTCTTCATTTATTGCATACTATTAACCCTTACGTTGCGTATATATATTTTACCCTTTTTAGCCCCTGTGGCGGAATTTACAGGCTCGCAGCTCGCAGCAGTAGTTTGAGCTTAGGCACTAACGAGCTCTGCTGGCGGAATTTCCAGGTGGCGATTCCGGTACCGTTTTTACGAAATATACCGCATCTACATGGCGAATACGGGCTATATACGGGCGTTGAATACAAATTCAAGTCGCGGCACCCGTACACAAATGGTTGCTTTATACCCGCATCTTTGAATTATTTTTTCACGATTTTTCTTTACTTTTCTATTACTTTGTAAAGATTGTCTTTAATTCGGGCCTTATAACATCATGAATTTGGAGCGCGCTACTGAAATTTTTTTATGGACTTGAAGACCAGATGTCTGTCTTTACAATGATATAAAAAATATTAGAATGCGACCTATGGTTATAATTCTATTGTCATCTAAAGTTTGTCTTTATTTCCAGCTTCATGAAATCAAAACTCCTGAGCGCGCATATTGCGAAATTTATATGTGCTTGTAGATAGTTTATTCCTCTTTACAATGACATAAAAATTATTAGAATACGACTTATGGTTCAGAAAATATAACCAACCAAAGGAGAGTGACGCTACCCCGACAGTACCACGTGAATGGTCCCGACGCGCACCAAGTTACTGGCACTGCTTGGTCCCCCCGGGACTGTGCTAATTACAGTACCAAAACTGGAAACAAAATTCCGTCATGACAGTTGTTCATCGTTTATAAAGCTCTATATTTGCGTATCAAAAGAACAGTATTTTAGTTATATATTATCATACTTCTTCACTTATGCGTACATCAATATTGCGGCTCTTCGCGCATGCATAGTTCTTCCCAAAAACATGCGCATTTTATCTGGAATTGAAGACAATGTTTTTCTCTTTACAATGATGTAAAAATTATAAAAATCGGACTTGCGGTTCAAAAGTTATGAAATGCGAAAATTATACCTTTTGGCGCGACGCTTTGCGCATGCAGAGTTCTTCCTGAAAACATGCGCATTATACATGGAATTGAAGACAATGTTTTTCTCTTTACAATGATGTAAAAATTATAAAAATCGGACTTGCGGTTCACAAGTTATAAAGCCCGTAATGATGGTATATGCTAAGAGCGCCACTTATTCAAAGCCGAATATCACCTTCTGCGCGACACCTGGCGCATCAAAAGTTATTGCCGAAAGTACACGTATTTTATATGGAATTGAAGACAATTCTTTTATCTATATACTGATAAAAAAATTATGAAAATATCCCAAGTAGTTTCTTAGAAATAGAGCGCCGAGGCATGTTGGGGTAAATGCGCCACATGTATCAAAATTCAAAAGTGCGAAAGTCGCCTATCTCTGTGCGATTGCTGTATTTTCAGTTATGTTAGCGCAATTGCGCAATTTTTATATGGGAATAAAGGCCATTCTTTCCTCTTTATTTTGGTATAAAAAAAAATGAAAACAACCAATTGGTTCATATGATACGAAGTGCGAGAGAAAGGTAGCTTATCGCAATATCTTCCCGTAATTAGAAGCTATCTGCCCATGTGGCGAGATGCGAGACAGATAAGCATAGGCTATCTGCCCATGTGGCGGGATGCGAGACAGATAAGCCTGTACGGGCCTATCTCACCCCGGGGCAGTGCAGACACTTAGGTGCTAATTAGCCGCCGGGCAGTGTAGCCATCGGAGCAAAGCAGGACAAAATTGGCCTTTTGTAAAGCTAATTATCGATGCGTTACGGGTCAACAATGCATACGCAAATTGGTGTGAATTTTGCTGGACGTTCTGACCAGACACTGAAGAAAGCTTTATTCTCATTGCGGGCTGCGAGGCATAAATACAGCCATTCTCATGCAGCGAGTCGCGGAAACAATCGACTCGGGACCCGGTATGGCAGATAGCCAAGTACATAGACAGCCGTGAATTCTTCTAAGTAAGCGATCCGGGATCCGTATTGAGGTACCTACGAATCGCTTATAGCCCGCCCGGATAATTCCGGGACCCGCATGTTAAGGGTTAAACATAACATGGTAGAAAGTAACTATAAATATTAATTTATCAATAACATGTCAAAAAATGGTTCATAATTAAAAAATCAATGTTTTCCAGTGGACCAACTACAATTTACCGACAGTGCTAGTTTGAGCAAGTTTATAGCGAATTATAGCGAAGATAGACAAGAAATTTCAAATCTTTGACCGAATTATATGTACCTTCTGAATAAGTATTTTCAAATCGAAAGGAACTCGTTTTCAATAGCGATATAATTTACGTAAACTCAACTCGGCAGAGCACGTGATGCAACTATTTTCCATATGACTATTTCCTATTCAAGATGTAGTTACTAATTTGAACTTATTCTAATAAGATTACTTTTATATTTTATTTGGAGACATATTACGTAATTGTAAATATTAAACTATAAAGGAAAAGGTTTATGTTGCAGACTATGTGGTTACGAACCCTTCAATGCAGACACTGACGCACAGATGTACAAGAAGATAATCAAGGGAGAATATCATTTTGACTCCCCCTGGTGGGATGACATAAGCACTCATGCCAAGGTAGGCAAATACATCAACCCCAATGGCGGATCCAGAGGCGACGTCCAGGGGGTTCCCACCCCAACCCCACCCCTTTCGAAAATTTTTGCATGTAAATTTTTTGGACCTCAAAGGTGAACTCCCCTTTTCAATAAGTGAACCCCTCCTTTGAAAATTTCTGGATCCGTCACCGAAACCCATTGCTTAAAGGGACAGTAGCACATTTTTTCACTCAAATTTGTCAATAAAATGTATTTGAAAAATAATGTCACCAATAGTAAAACACCCTTCTCTCTTCGGAAAATCAGTTTTAAAAGTGAGTGTACATGATTCGGTAAAACCGTGAGAATCCTTTTTGTAATTGTAAATATTAAAATGTGTTCACATTAAAATGGCCGCCATGCAATGTTTGCTTTATACGCAACACCGTTATTACCACTACAGATAATTGGATTGTGTAATAAGATGTTTACCCACTAAAGTAAATTTAAATGACATAAACTATCATGGGAAATTTGAAAAAATAAATTTGCAAAATTATTCTATCAGCAAAAGTATTTCCTCGAATACAAATCCTCCTCGCTAGGGATGTAACGATAGGTCAAACTTTAGACTAGTACTTTATCGATAGCATTTTAAAAAAAAACCATCAATAGTATCGATAGAACAGCTAACTATCGATAGTTTTTAATGTTAGTAAATTCAGTTGTTTACATGAATTTTGAAAGTACAATTCGCATTCAAATGTGGCTTTTAGATTTTAACATTTCTGGAACACTCCGGAGAGATCACCGAGAGCTTGAAAACTTGAAAACTGAGGAAGAAGTCATTTCATAGTAAAGACAATAAAACGCTGTTTATTCTGGAATTTGTTTAATTTTTGTTAATTGATAAACTATCGCAATAGCTATCACAATAATAGGCCACAGTTAGTCCCAAAATAATATTGCAATAGTTCTTTACTCTTCGCACAGCAATATTTACCTGTGATTTTGTGCCAATTTCTTTGTGTCCCTTCATTTTGAATGAGATCTTCATTTGAATAAAATTATCACCTTCCTAGGTTATCATCAAATCAAATAAATAGTTAAACCACATTTCAAATTTCAGGATTTAGTTAAGAAGCTGCTGTGTCTTGACGCATCTAAACGTCTAACTGCGAAGGCTGCTTTACGACACCCCTGGGTCAAGGGTAAAGCCACACCCAGTGACAACATCGATGGTTGCCTGGACAGGATCAAGGAATTCAATGCTCGACGGAAACTGAAGGTAAAGATTATCCTTGTATCTACTAAAGTAAATTTTTGTGTGGTTTATCCCATCAAAATATCATTGTAAAACCAATTTTTAGCTCTGAAATGTTCAATTGGCTAATGGTTTGACATGGTGCCAGGGCCGTCCGTCAATTTGTAAACTTTTTACTTTTTCGACTTCTTCTTAAGAACCACTGGCTCTAGAGAGCTATAATTTTGTGTACAGAGTCCATGGCCAATGAGGATTATAAATTGTACGTTTTGTAACCCTGTCCTTGATAAGGGTCACGACCTTAAAACCTATTCCATCTTCTTCTTGAGCACCAAAAGCTCTTGAAAGCCCCAAATTAGGGCGTTAGAGAGGCAACAACCTAAAACTACTTTACTTAATATTCTGATAGTCTGATTAACTACAGAGCCAAGGGCTCTATTTTCTATGTTACTGAATATTACTTTTGGTTTAACAGTTTAGGGGTTGGTGTTGCTGAAGCTAACATTATGTCACTAATCATTACAATCATACGGTATATGCTGTGAGCTCTTTTCAATATAATTTCATTCTAATTGCTGTTAATGCTTGATTTTATCAATTTATAAATATTCAATAAATTGATAAATAATTTTGCAGACCGCCACTGCAGCTGTGATGGCTATAGCCAAGGTGACAACGGACATCATGGATCCCGCCACATTGTTAGGAGGCATGTTACCGACCATGCAAGATGAACCCCAACAACAGGAAGAACAACAACAAACTGGCCAGACTGAACAACAACAATCATAGATGAAACTCGGCCAGACAGAACAACAATCATAGATAAAACTCAGCAAGACAGAACAACAATCATAGATAAAACTCAGCAAGACAGAACAACAATCATAGATAAAACTCAGCAAGATAGAACAACTATGAAACAACTCTGCCAGAGTGAACAACAATCATAGATACAACTCAGCAAGATAGAACAACAATCATAGATAACACTCAGCAAGATAGAACAACTATGAAACAACTCTGCCAGAGTGAACAACAGCAAACATAGATGAAATAACTCAGACATAATGAAACAACCCAAACAGACACAACAACAATCATACATGAAACAACTCAACCAGACAAAAGAACAACAATCAAATATGGAACAACAACTCATTCAGACATAACAGTTGCAGGTGGAATGACTCAACCAGAGGCAACTACAAAGCAGGGCCGTGTTCAAGAGAGGTTTCATAGTAATCTCTCAATTGGCAATTACTTTTAAACCTCTCTTGAACGTGCTTGCTCAATGTAGCGCTACGTAGCAAAGCGAGCGAACTTTGAGGTTTTGCACCGTGTCGTTCAGGAGAGAAAGAGCCCTACTTGAGTGCTACATTGAGCAATCAATGAGCGATTATAAGCGCTCACTGTTATGGAACGGACCTCAGTTATACCAGTGTAACAGATAGAACAATAAAACTTACTCAGGATACCATGGACAGAAGAGGAATGCCCTAATATAACATGAATAAGGACTCTATCTGGAAGTTGAAATTGAACTTGATATCCTGCTCTGATAATCACACAGAAACTTGCAAAACACACAATTTTTGTTTACTCATTGCTTCCATTGGCAGGGATATTTGTGGTCATTGTTTTAGCAAATAGCTTCTTTGACTCTTTGGTATTGTATAGACTTTGTGGACCATTTACCTGAAGATAATATTGATAAGAGAGTTAAAGGTCCTATTTCTTTTCTATTTGTTTCAGGACTATAATGAGCTGAAACTACTACGTACTGTTAGAAAAGGGTTCAGTGGACACTATTTTGATGTATGTACACTGAACAAATTCAAGTTATCACTACTTCTGTTTACACAGGTTTAGATTAAAATAATAAGCACCAGGAGTCAAGGTTAGTTAATCAAATAAGCACCGGGCCTCCAATAACCGCTGGGTCTCTAAAAACCGCCAGGTCTCTAAAAAGCACCGGGTCTAAACCATTAGATTCATTCTGCCTTAGTTAACTTCAATTTTTTATTAAAGAAATAAGCGCCAGGTCTCCAAAAAGCACCTGGCCTCTAATAAGCACTGGGAGTCAAGGGGTGCTGAAAAAATAAGAGCCTGTGCCCTTATTAGAGAAAATTGGTATGTAATGTTCCATCTGTGATATTTGCAGCATTGTTTATATTTTTTCTGATTTATATTATTGATGTTGATCACAATTTATTGTACATAACCTTCCACTTATCTGTTGGTATTGTAATATTAACTAACAATGTTAAAAGAAATAGAAATTGACTCACTAACAATTTTACAAGGCTTTAATCTAGAAAGATATAAGATCTTATTGTTAGCTGTAGATGTCTCAATAGGTTTAATGATTTTTCCCTATTTATACTGCTGAAGTCATTCATTATTCATGCATTTCGGTGTGCCTT
Organism: Gibbula magus; assembly: GCA_936450465.1. NCBI lineage: Eukaryota > Metazoa > Mollusca > Gastropoda > Trochida > Trochidae > Gibbula > Gibbula magus. The sequence continues at coordinate 42,094,841 of OW388289.1, forward strand.
GATTTTATTTACCGGTACCTACTTTCCTATCCTTTTATTTGTAAACTTATAATACTTACTGTTACATATAGTATCAAATACAGTTACAGTCGTTTTTTCTTTAACTAAAACGTTGTAAGCATATTTGGTAAATAAAGATGAAACAACTATATTTTGCTGTTTTTCTTATTTCAAGGACGAAATCATCAAGGTCCAAACATGACAGGCCCGTATGTCAATGTCAAATTTCAAAAACGTATTCAAAAACTGAATAGTTTGGGAAATTAGTCCAAACTATTGTATCAGTCAAAGAATTCTACGTGATTTTAAAAAAATAAATTAAAATTTTGAAATTTTGAAATTTAAAATTCCCAAAAATGAATTTTGATATAAAAAAAACAACTGTTCATCGACATATAACACATACTCTGTGTGAAAATCAATAAATTTGCCTCGTTCTGCACACAGGTGCGTGCATGTATCGCTTAGAAACAACGTTTGAAAAACATATACCCAAATAGACCCTACCCTATAAAAGGAAAGGGATGTAACGACGAAACCAACCCATGCTCATTCAAAGTCATTTCGCATCAATTTTTATGGCACAGTCGATGACTACGATCTACCATACGAAAGCCAAATGATTTCCCTACAAAATGAGCTATAAATGGTCATAATCGGATCATTTTTAGCTCATCAGGCCGGCCCGATGGGCTTATGGCATGGCATGGCGTCCGTCCGTCCATCCGTCTGTAAACTTTTAGCTTTTTCGACTTCTTCTCCAGAACCAATGACTCTAGAGAGCTGAAATTTTATGTGCAGACTCCTTGGCTAACAGGGGTCACATCCTTAAAAACCTATTTTCATCTTCTTCTCCAGTTCCAAAAGGTCTAGAGAGCTGAAAAGTTGTGTGCAGACTCCTTGGCCAATGGGGATTCTAAATTGTAGATTTCGTGACCCAATGACCCCAAATGGGGACACAGGGGTCACATCCTTAAAAACCTATATTCATCTTCTTCTCCAGTTCAAAAAGGTCTAGAGAGCTGAAAAGTTGTGTGCAGACTCCTTGGCCAATGGGGAGTCTAAATTGTAGATTTCGTGACCCAATGACCCCAAATGGGGACACAGGGGTCACATCCTTAAAAACCTATATTCATCTTCTTCTCCAGTTCAAAAAGGTCTAGAGAGCTGAAAAGTTGTGTGCAGACTCCTTGGCCAATGGGGATTCTAAATTGTACATTGTGTGACCCAGTGACCCCAAATTGGGTCCCAGTGGTCATGATCTAAGACCCTATCTTTTGCTTGTAAACAATAACTTTAATCAACTTTAGATAGTAAATCAATGAAATCATAATGAGCTACAGAGCCCATGGCTCTGTTTTTTTCAAAAGCTATGTTTAAAGGGACAGTTTTTCAGCGATTTTGGTAGGGTAACGTGAACTTTGTAACATATCAAGAAAGGAAAATAAAGTTTAATACTAGAAATGTAGTATCTAAGTTTTTAGCAGTTTTTTTCTCATTTTCCCATAGACTCCCATGTTAAAATTGTACTGCACCCCACTATCTTACAGGCGTCATATCTCGAAAAAACCCACACTTCCACCCATTTTTAATGCTGATTTTACAATCATATACTTTAATCTTTTAAAAAATATAAGTTAGAAAAAAAGTTTAATACTATAAATTTGAGGAGCGAACATCCTTAATAACAACAGAAGTAGCCAAATACACATACTTTCACTGCTAGCCAATACAATTCCAAGAACGGAACAGAGTTTATTTCTCATAATTCACATCAGTGCCATAGAGAAGAGTAGGCCATAAACCATACAAGTTATGTACACAAGTTAAATTCATACATATATTTACATATGCAAATTTGACAGCTAAGTTGGTTTGTAAATAAAAGAGACACAAACCTTCTTTAATGAATTTTGATAATTTTAATAAAAGGGGTTTAGATGTGGTTTTCATAAGGGAGATATACTTTTCAATTGAAGGATATTTACAATAATATGATAGTAAGTATATATATCTTAATTGACTTAAACATGGGCAGGCCAAAAGGACATGGAATTCGTCACCGATGGAGACATTACATATTTATGTCCGTATGTCCAAATACCCCAATGGTACAGAGTTTCCTATATCAAACTATGGGTTATATCAAGGTCATATGGTATACGTAGGCTTGATGTCTTTGTGCCTTTCCTGCCTCTGTCAACACTTATCATCCATGAAGAGTCGCATTTTGTTGAATTATTCCGACATTGGTGAACATTCATGTTCTCTCACTTGTCAATAAACATTTCTCCTGGGTATTTGTAGATATAACTTTCTGGCCGTATTCACACTTTCTGTAGCGGTTGGTGATGATTTCAACACATTCCTCTCTGGTTATTATTCTGATAATAGATGTACCTCTCACACATCACCCTTCCTGAAGTTGCTGAAGGTTTTAACGTCTCTCCCCAACCCCCACTCATCAATATCAATAAGCAGGAAAAACATATAACGTTTCTGTTTCCGAAATAGTATTATGACGAGTTATTGGCAAATGTCACTTTTTTAACGGTGTCACTGGTTGCCACAACTATAGGTTCAAATACAAACAAATGCAATGTTCTCATAGAAGAAAAGAGGTTAGCATCGAAAATCTGAGGAGAGTAACCTATGTGGGAAGGGAATGGCTCTCACCCCGACCCAAGCATTATTCCTACATCTCTAACTCTTTCAGAAGTTGCTTGTGGTTATAACCCTTCCCCAAGGTATTCCTCCATATCTGTCACTCTTTCTGAAGTTGCTGATGATTTTAACCCTTTCCCCAAGCAATATTCCTCAGTATTATTCTTTTTCTTTCTGGAAGTTGATAAGTTTAAGCGTTTCCCAATACATTATTCCTCTATATCTCTCACTCTTTCTGGCAGTTAATGATAATTTTAACCCTTTTCACAAGCATTATTCCGCAACATCTTTCACTCTTTCTGGCAGTTAATGATAATTTTAACCCTTTCCCCAAAGCAATATTCCTGTATATCTCTTATTCTTTCTGGCAGTTGATGATAATTTTAACCTTCCCCCCAAGCATTATCCTCCTTATCAGTCACTCTTTCTGACATTCCTTTAGCAATAAGAGACTGTGATTCTGTGCCTCATTTAAATCCAATATTCAAGTCAAAGTAAAATGTGCACCTGTATACTTTTCTTACGGAATTAGAAAACTTAATATCTTACACACAAGACTAAGATATATGAAGAGCTCACTTAATTACGATTTATTTAATATAAGTGTAAGAAATAATGCATGTTGTCAATGTGGCCACAACTGTGAAAATGTAATTCATTACTTCCTTGAATGTCCTTTGTATATTACTCAAAGACAAAATATGTTTATTTCATTAGATAATATTGTCAGAAACAGAGCTTTAATTAATATTAGTCTTCTTTTACATGGCAATGCAGGTCTCTCTATTTGTGAAAATCTGAATGTTTTCAAATTTGTACATATCTACATTTCTCAAACTAAACGTTTTCTCTGACTTCTTTTGTACATATCCTGACTGCCTGTCCGTCTCTTGTTGCATATTGTTGTGAGAAAAAAATCATGTAATTATCTGGAGAGGGTCTAAGTTGGATAACTTGTGCCCAATCCATTTCTTGAATGAATAAAATACGTTTCAATCAAAATCTGATGTAGTTGATGGTTTTAACCGTCACCAAAGCAATATCCCTCTATATCTTTCACTCTTTGTGACAGGTGATGATTATATAAACCTTTTCCCAAGCAATATTCCTCAATACCTCTCATTCTGACAGTTGATGATAATCTTAACCCCCTCCCTTCTGAAAGCAGCCTGGAAGGCCTCCATGGACTGTTCGAGTTTGAATCTGTGGGTGATGAGCTGCTTCAGGTTGACCTGACCACTGGACACCATGGATAGAGCCGTCGGGTAGCTAGATAACAAGGAAAGTATAGAGCTTATTAAAAAAATGGCAGTATGGACCAATATAATTTCAGATATAATATACAATATAATAATCAGATTGAACGCAACACTCGTGTCTCGTTCGTCGATCCGAGTACTATTCCGCAGAGGTCATGTCATATGACCTTCACTGTGACCTTTCATCTTCACAAGCACGACACAGAGGTTAGGGTAACACTCATACAGGATGTGTAGTGTTCATGGTTCTATTTGCATTAAATTTTACATATAAGACACAATATTGATAGTAACTTCTTCTTTGTTGTACACGCAACGTTTATGGACTGTCTTAGGTTTGAAGCTGCCTGCAGACAGTTACGTTTATTTTAGCTAAATTAGCTACTGACAATATTAATAATTGTTGTCAAGTAGTATGTAAGATCTTTTCAGCAATCAAAAGATAGTTGTATTTCTAAAATTGTAAGCAAATTCGCGATTACTATGTGGGACTTTTCTTAACGATTTTGCATCCATTATGTTTCATAATCATATTTTTGGGCTTCATAAGTGACAAATTAGCACATGTGCTGATTTCAGTTCAAATAATTTCATTCAAGATGCATACATATTATCCATCCCCAATCGCCAAATATATCATAATTACTAGTTTCAAATGGAAATCAAACGCCATATTTTTATACATGTGCAGATACTGAATCTGCAAGCCCATTAAATGCATAGCAGTTATATGAACCATTAAACATTATCAACCCAAATTTGTCTGTTTGTCTGTCGTAGATAAGATTAAAAAATTACGTTTGACCAATTACGCGTCAATCGCGGTGCATTGTCCGGTTTTCGAAATAATTACTGTTATATATCGTCACCTTATTGAGTTGACTATCATCAACATGATAATTTTCGGCAACTGTAAGTACTTCTCGAAAAAATAACACCATTTATAACGTTTGGCATATGTGTCCCTCAACAACACAATTGATGCACCTTTAAAGAGAGGCTTCTATCGGGGTATTTTTTGTGGAAACGAAATTCAAGAGGACGTTACACATATATGTTAGTTATATATGCCTATTGTACAATCCAGGTAAAAACTGATGGTAATATTTTTCATGGCTTTATACTGTAATTTTTTTTATAAAGTCTAATGTACATTCATTTTAAATTTAAAAAAAACAAAAAACAAAGAGAAGCGAAGCCATTCATCGGTGCTACGGATGTGAATAGACGTTGTTGATTTAGTTTAATGACAAATTGCATGTATGTGTTACTTTGAGAATAATATATCAATACATATGTTTTAGTATTTAAACACATTTTATATATTGAAAATAAAGCATTTTTTTCATCTCACGTAAGGCAAAAAAGGCACCAAAGCTAGCTAGCTGTAATGACGGGACGTAAAGTTACATTACAATGTAGTTTTAATTAGATTGCAAAAAAAGCAAGATGGCGGTCAGTCGGCAATAGAAACTTCTCTTTAAGAGGTTACAAAACACTCTTTAAGGGGAGATGTAAGACTCACGTGTTGAGTATGGTGGAGAAGCCGAGTATATCCACCTGACGGAGAGTTGCTGCCATGTAGGGTAGCTGCATCAAGTCAGGGCCGTACCCTACCTGCACTATCCTACCCCCAGTCGCTGTCACCTGGTGCAATGTAAGCTCACATTCAGATGGAAATAATTATTTAAAGGCGCTCTAGCATGATTTCCTTACAGAAATAACGTGCTCTCTCAAAAAAATAAATAAGTGGCAAAACAAAAGTCATTACTCAATAAAACAAGTTCTAAAACGGATGTACATGGTTCGGTTAAGCCATGCAAGTCCATTTCCAATCGAACACATTAAAATAGCCACTTAAAGGTAGTTCACGTGACCAGACTGATGTAGCGATACCTAAACACGCAGAGTAGAGTTTTAAATATGATACAATGATCAACCATCTTGAATCTCTGAACTCTCAAATTCTCACGAGACCAAGGGATCGTGTAATGAGATGTTTTACCAATCAACCATACCGACATATTGTATAAACTTAAACAATAAATGGCAAATTTGAGAAATTATAATATGCAAAACAAAATTATTTAGTTGGTTTACGGATTTTACCAATTTAAAACAAAATGCTACTTATAATCCCTCCCAAACAAATCGTGACGTACGACATGGTTAAACATGAAACCATAGGCAACTTCCAAACTCAAGGCACAACTCTTGCCAGTCTCCATCACTGGCTGATTTAAGCCTTGCCACATTTCCTTAAGATTTCCGTGCTCAGAATCAGAGCTCACTGTGCATTACAGGTGCAGGGATCCACTGTCTTAGCACGGAAAAGCGATGGAAATACTTACATCAACCAGTAATATAGACTTGCCTTGCGTAGGAGAGCTGTTCAATTGGCAACTTAGGTAACTAAGATCTTTACACTGTGTATTAAGGATGTTCGCTCCTCAAATTTATAGAATTAAACTTTTTTCTAACTTATATTTTTTAAAAGATCAAAGTATATGATTGAAAAATCAGCAATAAAAAATAGGGGGTAGTGTGGGTTTTTCCAAGATATGACGCCTGTAAGATAGTGGGTGAAGTACAATTTTAACATGGGAGTCTATGGGAAAATGAGAAAAAAACTTCTAAAAACTTTAAAATACTACATTTCTAGTATTAAACTTTTTTTCCGTTTTTGATATGTTACAAAGTTCATGTTACCCTTCCGAAATTGATGAAAAAATATATATGGTAGTGTGGTTTTTTTAAGCTTTGACACAAAATGTACCTGAAAACCCCTCTTTTTTGTCAAATTTAGGCCATTTATGCTGTTTTAGCACTTTTTATAGGTTCTAAAGTAAGATTTTCTTTATTTCATTTGTTTTTTAACAGGGAAGGAGCGGACATCCTTAATGCAGGGAGATATATTGCAATACTGATGTTTACTACTGTGTATTGCGGTGAAACCTTCGACCATCGGTTTGAACCAGCAAATCATTGTTTATACTACACACAATACCAATGTATCAGCAACTGCAAACAATGTATAATGATTGTATGGATATATCATAAAAACACAAAATAACATATACATGTACGTAGTACAGTTACTAACATAGTTATCAAGTTATATAGGGAAACAACAGGACTGTCCTGATATTCCCCGATGCATATAAACCTAAGGTGTCATATTTGTGTCATTTTGGAGGTAATTGTTTTCTCAGGTAAACCTCCTTTCAAGGCATACAGAACTCCCTGGGACATTCTATAGGATATCCCTGGCCCGGCAAGTAGACTTTAACGTGAATTGTAAATTCCGGAATAACTGCATTTGATGTTTTAATTTCAATCACAGAACAAATCGAAAATAATTCTACGTTAAAAGTTAACACTTGACATGAAGGGATTCGAACGGATTATGGAGATTGACAATAATACTGATAGTTAGTGAGCTATATTGACGTTCTTCAATCATATTGCGCAATATATTGAGAAAATCAAAACCAGTTAGATTTTTATTGAAGGTTCCTCAATATAATTGTGAGTGCTCAATAATACTGACTAGTTTGTAGTGAAGCACAATATTATTGAAAAAGATTTGCATTTGCAGGAAGATTTTCAATTAGCAATATGTCCAAAGAAAATAAAGAAGGTGAAAGAAAAAGGACTTTTAACACTTCTTCCTAATTTTTACCTGAAAAACAGTAACTGAGAGTTACTTTTATTTACGTTTGTGTAAATTTCAAAAATCCAATATTTTTGATAAAATCATAAGACAATACACTTTCGTTGGTTACCTTTATGTATGACTTAAGGCACTTTATCAGAGCTTGACAGGTTTCTATCACTATCTGTCCAATTGCTTGGGATGAGATATATATGGGTCCATCTTACCTCATTGAGAAAAGCAGACCAAATGAGAGTTCAATATTCATCAATTGATCAATAATATTGACAGGTTTGTAGGGAAATATAAAATTGTAAATATTATTGAATCAATAATATTGCCAATCATATTGATAGTATGTAGGCCGCTTTAGGGAGACATGCTCTTTGTAGAGCGTGAGATTCACGAGCTTGTTGCGAAAGTCGACCAGTCCCCGGCTACGTTTGCGCGATACCTTTTTTTGTTCACGGCATGGCTATGTCATTTCATAGGAAATATGTTTCATGATTAATAATCGATTTTCCTTCGCTTTATATGACATATATAACACTCTCCCTCATGTTTACATTTTCAACCAAAACCTCGGGAGAGTGTTATTTCCTTTACATCTATGCTATTAACTGACTTATAACTTTCTATAACCTTCTTGTGGCCCGCTCTTGTAAATGAATGAAGTGGTAGTACTATATATTTCAGACTAAGCGATTTTAGCACGTGATTCTCGCGTGTCAAATTAAGCGCGACTAAATGTCTGGAAATCGTGCGGTCCGTGCAATCCATGCCATCGGTTTTTTTTTCAACAAACTTTGACAACTTGTACATTTCGTCTTGGAAATCAAGATGAGACGCCTCTTCTGCGTTCCACTGCACCAGTGAAATTTCCAAAGTGGATTTTTTAAAGGAATATATTCGCTCAGACTTTCAATATTAAGTTAACTTAAACGTCTTCTAACTTCATCGTAACTTAACTTTACTTAATATATACATGTATTACTGTTATTCATTAAATACGATATATGATTCAGCAATACCAGCCCCTATGATTCAAACTAGTTCATCCATTTATGTCTAAACTAACATAACTAAAATTGCGAATGATGTGGTGCAAGCTAAATTAGCCTCCAACCTATCGGCTTCCAAAGTCACCAATTATGGAAACTTTTTGAACTTTACTGAAGGTTCCAGTGGCCCGAGTGCGAAATAAGCTCAGCCGGAAAGCGCTCGTAAAATCTCCAAACCATAATCTTGAGTAGGATGCCCCTTACAATCATGGCTGTGCTGATACTTGACACGGCTCCACTACACTCTATGCAGACACCAGGATCCTCGCCCAGGGCTCTCCTCACATCATCAGCCGTCTGGTGCGGGTCTCCAGCCAACACGGTGTGGTCTGCTCCCAGAGACTTGGCTTGTTCTAGTCTCCCCTTCTCCACATCTTTAACATAAAGCTTGCATTACACTAATTTAATATCACCAAACGTCTCAAGCATGGATAGCGCAGTGGTTAGCACGTTTCGCTTTGAATTAAGAGGTCCGGGGTTCGAATCACGCCAGGGGCGGGGTAACTTTGTCTGCTGTGAACTGTTCTACATATACAGTTAAGGTTTGAGTGCAATGCTACACTGAATTTCAGCGCAGTACCGCTAGTTCCAGCCGATGCTCGCAGTTTCACCTGCACTGATACTAGCACCCATGATATCAGCTTCTTCCACAGTCAGGGGGTTAAACAGCAAAGGCTCTATCTCCGAGTTGACTGCTGGAAGAAGACCGCAGGTTTCTGACTGCTTGTTGCTTGATTAATTCACAGAGATACCTCGGGCTGTTTGGATTACATGGTTCTGTCCGTCTATCACGCGTGACCAGTCGAGCATCTGAATTTTGAACACTTTGCACACCTATGTCTCTTGGTTATCCCGATAAGGAAAAAATTACAGAAGTCAAGACGCAAAAGACAATAGTCTTAAGAGGTATGTTAAAGGGGCAGTAGCACGTTTTTTTTTGCTAAAATAAGTCGATGAAATGTATTTGAAAAATAATGTCACCTATAGTAAAAAAAAGTAAATCTACATCTTCCCACGGCAAGGTGAAAATGTATCGAGATCTCTCCATTTTCACCTTGCCTTCAACCTAGCCAGAAGTGGTGAAACGAATCAGCGACACCTGTTGTGATCACGAGTTACGTCCCTTACCATCTGCTAACATACAGCCAATGAAATCGCCGTTTACATTCGGAACCAATTCAAAATAAGCGACGATCGACACAGTCACAGAGGCAATACAACTGTCTTCTGATTGGCTTATCCGATTAGCCTGCAGTACGTTAAAATCTTAGGACTGAAAATGCGAGGGTTGAGGTCAAGGGAGGAAGGAGAAGATATGGAAATATTTACGTTACGCCTGTGACGTTGTGAAGATGCTAATCTACAGCATGACGACCTTCTGGACAGATGTGTGTAGTACGCTTGGGTAATGCAAATATACATGGTAAATGAACAAATAAAAGTAATTTCTGAAAACAGGACCTGTCAGACACAATTAATCTCATATTTTAAGAAGACTACCGACCTGTCATCACGATCGTGGCTGCTCCCTGCACTCTCGCCGTTATCATACACATGATGCCAATCGGGCCTGGAGAAGGTTGCATCAAATGTCAGATTAGTTGAGGAAACATATACGAATTACATTGAAATTCCAAATCTCAAAATATATTTATAAAAATAATATAAACAATCAAACATCAATCTACTATACTACTATAATGCTACTACTACTACTACTCCTACTACAAAGTTTCCTTCCAGCTCCACAGATGAGCACCTTGTCCCCCAGTTTGACGTCACCTCTCTGACACGCGTGTACACAGATAGCAAGTGGCTACTACTACTACTTCTACTACTACTACTACTACTACTACTACTACTACTACTACTACTACTACTACTGCTACTACTAATACTACAACTACTACTACTTCTACTACTACTACTGCTACTACTACTACTACTTCTACTACTACTTCTACTACTACTACTACTACAAGTACTACTACTACTTCTTCTACTACTACTACTACTACTATTACTACTACTACTACTACTACTACTACTACTACTGCTACTACTACTACTACTACTACTACTACTACTACTGCTACTTCTACAAAGTTTCCTACCAGCTCCACAGATGAGCACCTTGTCCCCCAGTTTGACGTCACCTCTCTGACACGCGTGTACACCGATAGCAAGTGGCTACTACTACTACTACTACTACTACTACTACTGCTACTTCTACAAAGTTTCCTACCAGCTCCACAGATGAGCACCTTGTCCCCCAGTTTGACGTCACCTCTCTGACACGAGTGTACACAGATATCAAGTGGCTACTACTACTACTACTACTACTACTACTATTACTACTACTACTACTGCTACTACTACTACTACTTCTACTACTACTACTGCTACTTCTACAAAGTTTCCTACCAGCTCCACAGATGAGCACCTTGTCCCCCAGTTTGACGTCACCTCTCTGACACGTGTGTACACCGATAGCAAATTGCTACTACTACTACTACTACTACTGCTACTACTACTACTACTACTGCTATTTCTACAAAGTTTCCTACCAGCTCCACAGATGAGCACCTTGTCCCCCAGTTTGACGTCACCTCTCTGACACGAGTGTACACAGATATCAAGTGGCTACTACTACTACTACTACTACTACTACTACTACTGCTACTACTACTGCTACTACTACTACTACTACTACTGCTGCTATTTCTACAAAGTTTCCTACCAGCTCCACAGATGAGCACCTTGTCCCCCAGTTTGACGTCACCTCTCTGACACGTGTGTACACCGATAGCAAATTGCTACTACTACTACTACTACTACTGCTACTACTACTACTACTACTACTACTACTTCTACAAAGTTTCCTACCAGCTCCACAGATGAGCACCTTGTCCCCCAGTTTGACGTCACCTCTCTGACACGCGTGTACACCGATAGCAAGCGGCTGCAACATGGCTCCCTCCTCCAGACTAACATCGTCAGGTAATCTGAAACAAGGAGTTTTTGGTGAGGGCAAGAACGATGAATGATAAGTAGTAAATAATGACCCGGTGCCGAGCGGTTATGGCATATAAACTCGCGAGGGCGAATTTGGAATATTTCACTGATATATTTTGATCATGTCGTATAAATCAACAAAATACCCCTTTAAAATGCATATATACAATTATTTTATAAATAGAGTGTTCCGCGAGAGTGTAAGGCAAATAATGTGCCGATTGCCTCGCGTTATGGCAATAAACTCTGATCGGGCTGACGCCCTCGCGAGTTTATATGCCAATAACCGCTCGGCACCGGGTCATTATTTACTACATAATTACCCGAGAAAGTGAGTCATATGACTTTTACGAAAAAAGTGTAAATTTTGTATTGCCCGAGGGAGAGCCAGGAATATACACACCTTTGCACGTGTTCCGTAAAAGTCATCCATGGTAAACATTTCTATGTTACCTATTCTATTCCATGTGAATTGCGTAAAAATAGCCAGATTACGTTCCACTTCTCTTGCGATGATAAGCTACAGTGACGTGACGACCGATTGTTTAATCGCGTCACAGACGACGAAATACGATAAGTCGTGCTAAAACAATGGTTGATAGGCCAACGTGATATGCTGACATGTGCTCATATCAATATTATAAACCTAGGTCGGATTCTGTCTGTTGTTTTGTAGGTATCTTCTTTTCTTGGAATAACCTCTAATGAGGTCTTACTTCCGAGAATAACCCGGTATGAGGTTTTACTTTTGAAAGTAAGACCTGAACCTAAGGTTTTTTTGAAAGTAAGACCTGGAAATGCACTTAGAATAATTTTTCAGACTTGCAACTCAATAGCCAACAAGCAGCAATTATTATCGAAAATTATACACAGTTAAACATTTCCAAGTTGAAATAGCTGGATTCGAACCTGGCACCCTTCGCTCTCTAAACTGGCACCTTAGACCGCTCGGCTATGCAGACCGAGATGGTGAGTGGAGTTGAATTACTCCATTTATAGTCATACCTTCTTTGCCTCGATATAACGCAACCGAGGGCGACATACCCTTTATAAAAACACGATTTCGGAATCAAAAATTATAAAATGTAAATTTTTACATTTGACGTTTATAAATAGGAAGAAAACATTCCTCCTTCGTCTTCTGCTTTTAAAATGGTCTAAGCGGAGGAATTAGGCCCTTTGAGCGTCCGAAACTATAACTCGTAAATTTTGATAGTTTTGACGGTTTATAAGCTGGAGAAAACACTCCTCCTCGGTCTTCTGCTCTGAGAAAAACCTCAAGGTCGGGATAGCCCCGAGGGCGTTAGCCCGAGGGGCTTTATCCCTCCCTTTAGGTTATTCTCAGAGCAGAAGACCTCGGAGTCATGTTTTCTCCTTCACCTATTTACTCGGCTATTTTCAACCATATGGGTAATAATTACACATAGGTATCTTGGTGTTCTTCAAAGCCCATTTCGTCACTTACTTGAAGCAGAAATCGTGAGGATGGACGAAGTAGCGGGTGAGAGTCCCGTGGGTAGGTGGAGTGGCGCAGTACTTGAGGTCTGGACACAGATTGTAGCGTCCTTCCTTACACAACCTGCACATCCGACATGGAACACCGGGCTCCAGCGCCACCCGGTCCCCTGTTATATAGAAGGAGAGTGTTATCACTGAATCATACCAAGGGACGCAAGCTCCAATGACACAGAGTCGCCTGTGGTAATTGGCTTTGAGTTGAACCTTACTTATTGTTCTTTACACAGTGGTGAAACATATTTATCTGAGACTCAGTTTTAGTGCTTGTTAAATACGTATAGCCGTTTATTTTGAAAACTTGAATCTTTTACAATACATACATGCTATTTTCACTATCGGAACATCACATTCTGAAACAACCATCTTGATGACTAAATCTCTTGAACACAATAATCAAGTTGTAGTTGATATATATAGAATACTAAACTCGGTCCCGTTTGATAACATGTTCATTAAACGAGTGAATGGTTTGGTATTTTAACGAGCGATAGCGAGTTAAATACCGATGACATTCACGAGTTTCATAAACATGTTATCAAACGGGACCGAGTTTAGTATTTTATTCATTACTCAATGATGTAAATAGCGATGAATTGCAAGAAAATCGTTTGAGCGACGCTCAAATAGGTCACTCGCTATTGCAGTCGCGCGGCTAACATTGTGACGTCAAACAAAAACGACTATGACGTCACGCGCCGATTATGACGTTACGGCAGCACGCGGTGGTATCACACATGTGTGTAACCAACTCATTGTTATCTAATGAGTGATCTCACCACTGTTGAGTAATAAATAGTTCTACTCTTCGAGAATGTGAAGCTTTCAATACTCTGTTTCCTGCAGTAAGATTGAGGCATTAAGGTATATAAGGGTGAAATAGCGACCTCAGCACGAGGCTTTCGCTGTGATATCACCCGCGAGCGGTAGCGAGAGGGTGATTTATCATCCAAAACTGGATTCCACAGGAGATATCATTTTGACAGTAGATTTTGAACAATGCCCTGTTGGCGTCAGCTACATGACATCACAATGATTTTGCATCATCAAGTAATTACATCACAATGCTATGACGTCATAACCACGATGACGTCACAATGCTATGACATCTCAGCACTGGAAGCCAAATGGCAGTTTTGTGTTCAGATATTTTCATGTTTCATTAAAAACTGATGAAGAATGCTTTTGGATGATAAATAGAATCTCACCCTCGTGTCTTCTGATATCAAACATATCAACACTCGTTGATAAAAGTCAAAATATCCTCGGCAAGCCTCGGATATTTGTAACGTTTATCAACTTGTGTTGATATATTTGATATCAGAAGACACTTGGGTGAGATTCTCTATATCACAGCGGACGCCGAGTGCTGGGTCGCTATTTGCCATACACAACAAGGCCCACTTTGTCAGCGATAGCTACGATTTAATGCGTGATATCAATGATATCAATTTATAATTTGATAAAGTAGTACAAGTGTGATCAGTTTGCTGGTGAAAGGCGGTTTTAAAAACAACATGTATTTTATCAATTTTAGAGGTCAGATACGGATACTGTGTATCCAACAACAGAGGGGAAAGTTCTTCACGAGGTACGATACTGATAAACATGCGAGGCTCTGCCGAGCATGTTTATCAGTATCGGACCGAGGTAACGATATATAAAGATTGTTATTGGACAGGTCATCAATTTATTTCTGATTTACTGTAGATAGTTATCAATATCAAACTGATATTAATTTTATGTATGTATGTATGTATGTATGTATGTATTTTTGTATATATGTACGATATACATGTTTGTATGTATGTACATACGTATGTATGTGCGTATGTACGTACGTATGTATGTACGTATGTATGTTTCTACGTATGTATGTTTGTAAAGATGGATCATGGATGGATGAATGGATGAATGGATGGCTGCATACATGTATGCATGCTATGTCTGGGCCTATGTATGGATATATACCATTTGTATGTATTTAAGTTCATGTATGTGAGCCGTTTCGACAGTTCTTAGTCTCAGTATGAAGACACTGACTGATCCACAGAAACAATATTGTGTTTTTACATAAATGTATTTAAAAACATAAACATTTAATATCACAGAAAAAAAGAGAGACAGAGAATACATTATACATAGTTACTTTAGAGGGTAAAATATCTCATTACATGACCCGATAAACTGTATCCATAGAAAACGGTTATCCGTATTGGAAGAAAATGGTGCGACGCATAAAGCGATAGTAGTATAAAACCCTTCAGTGTGAGAGGTAGATGTGTATGCCTCATGAGAAATTGAGAGTTCAGACAGCAAAATTGTTGACCATTCCACTATTGTATCATATTTAAAAATCTACGATGGGAAATGGACTCACATGGCTTAACCGAACCATGCACATTCATTTTAGAACTCTTTTTATGGATTCAGGAGATTTATTCTGTCATTGGTAACAATTATTTGTCGTTTTATGAGAGCACTTTATTTCAGTAACAAACGTGCCATAACGCCTTTAAAAATATAACATTTATGTATGACATCTATGACCTATAACACGCAGTAAAATTATAAAATACATCCATTATACAAACACACAGATATGCACGTACATGTAACCGGGAAATGATCGAATACATATGCACATACCTGTATGCATACATACATGCTAGGTAATACAATTGTCCTATTTCCATAAGCAATTACTATGCCGGTTAAAAAGCGGTTTCTTTTTTAAAATATGTATTCTCCAATCAAATCATAATTCAACTACAGAAGTAAAACACAAATGTATACCCATACATATCACAACATTTTCCCCATAAAACAAAATGTATAGTCCTCGTAAAAATTACTTTAAAATCATAATCTAAACAGTAACAATATTCACCCGTCCAAAAATCATATGACTGACGTCACTGTCGCAGCATCCTCGGTTACCAATGGTTTTATATATGCTCCGTTGCTCTCTACTATATCACCCATCCTCGGTTACCCATGGTTTAATATATGCTCTGTGCTCTCCACTATATCACCCATGGGTGATATAGTGGAGAGCAACGGAGCATATATAAAACCATGGGTAACCGAGGACGCTGTCGCAGTGGCGCAGTTGATAAGCTGCTAGTTTACAAATCCGTAGTTCGCTGGTTCGATTCCAGCCATAGACAAATAAATTTGCAAGACAGATACTTTACTCGGGTGTGATATATGATATCGTGCGGGCAGTTTAGGATATCAGGTTGATATCGGACTCAGTGGTGTAGTTACATGAATTCAAGGACCTCCAAATAACGTCATCGTGTCGTGTATGGTTGAAATAATGACCGCTGACCGAGTGAATATGTGTGATAACCATCGAGCGGTACGCGAGATGGTTGTCACAGATATTCACGAGGTCGAGGTCATTATTTCACATACACCACATGGTTATGATTGATTAAGTGTCAAGGCATTTTTATTTTTATTCATGTAAATACGAAATAGTTACTATTTTAACGTTTTAAATAGTTGTAATAGTGTAATGCTTGACTTACTCTACTCCAAACATTGCTTCAACTTCACGTGCACACTGCGCGAAATTCACGTGCAAATCCATTCGTGTACATTCTCGGATGTCAATCAGAAATGCCAAGCATGTAACCAACTAATTCTTTTCTTTTTTTACTTCAGAAACTTCATCACATCTACCTTGAATATATATGAAATAAATATGAACAATTGTAAATAAAAACGATTATGAGATTTTTGAAGACAACATTTACATGTAACTAGCCATTCAATCCATGACCAACTATCTATTGGCGTTAAGCGAAAACCGTGGCTGCACGGACGTTGTTCATTATGCACGGACATCATGAATTTAATGTTGTCAAGCTGATTTTCTAACTTCACGTGCTGCACACAACAAAAAACGCGTGGTTTCAAGGAGGTCGCCAAAATGGAGAGGTCCGATGTTTCAAACAATAATACACATAATACGTGTTTCAAGGTCTGTTCGGAGCGAAATGAAGGTCAGCTACATTGCATGTTACACTAATTCATTTGCTGTTTAACCTTATTTGATATTGCATGTAAAACATCTATGAGTTTAGATAATGTTATATGCCGTTTTCAAGTGACTGATCAAACGAAGCTCGCCGCTAATGGCTGCAATTAATACTGCCGAAGCGGCGTTAAACAATAACTCACTCACTCACTCAAACGAAGCATCAACACGTTCACGATATTGTTTTATTCAGAGTACCATACAGCTTTGTTCAAATCGTAATATTGATTTGCACCAGGGGGTGGGATGATACATTCTTGTATACTTTTGTATGTCATTATCAACAATAAATAACATGCTCATCTCACTCGATGTTCTTGCTTTCAAAATTGGTATTTTAACCATTTAGATATTTCGTAAATATACCGCTATTAAAGATGCATCAATTGTTTCATAATATTCTATTTTGCCTTTATATGTGCCAACATACCATACGTGCGGATTAAAGGTCAAATAATTTCACTCAACTTTCATATTCATCCCCAATTGTCAAATATATCAAATGTATATCATAATTACTAGCTGGTTTCCAAATAAATCGAGCAAACTAAACTACACGTCCTATTTTCATGTACAGTAGTTATATGACATACTCAACATTACAAACCTCAATTTGTCCTTATGCATGTTTTGTAAATAAATTTTCAAAATTACGTTTTAATTAGCGCGATTCAATCGCGCCACATTGTCCGGTTTTCGATCAGAAATCATTACTTTTAAGCTTTACATCAGCTTTATTGAGTCGACTATCATCAAAATGGTAATTTTCGGTAATAGTCAGTATCATAATACCATTAATAACGTTTGGCATATGTGACCCCCAACGACACAATGGATGAACATTTCAGTCTGTTAATAACACTTTTCCTTGTTTCAGGGACAACCAAACGAATTTAGCTGGAGTCGTCTTCAAAAATAAGGTTTTAATGAATGCTTCAAATGCAGCAAATTGACGATCAGATGGATTGCTTGAAAAGGGATCATTCTATGTTACTGACTTCTCATCATTGTTTTGTGACATTTCCTGCAGTTGAAGAAAGGACCACCATGGATACTGTATGTGATTTGTGAACTTTTGTGAACATTTTTCAGTTTTACTTTTAATTAAGGACATGTTAATATACGAAGTGATTGATTGTATTTGTAACAAGGATAACAAGAATATTTGTGTGAACATGTAATATGAAATTAAAATGATGGTAAATAAATTATGTGGATTCTGTCTTGTTTGCTTTCATAAACACGTATTCGCGATCTTTGATATTCTTTAAATCAGCCTATTTGTCATATTTTGGGTAAACTAAATGAATATGTTGGCAAAACAAACCTGACTCAATAAATTATTTAAAGAATTTCGAAAGTCACAACGTTAAATAGAGGCAAAGGGTCATTTAGACCGTAAGCCGAGGGTAAGTTTGTTTCGAGGTGCGATATGGTGAACATGGCGAGGCGAAGCCGAGACATGTTCACCATATCGAACCAAGAGGTCAGTTATCACGAGGTTGGTTATCTGATAACCAGCCTCTTGATAACCGACCTCTCGGTAGCTTGGAGGTACGTTATCTAAAAATAACTACCTCTGATATTGACCTGATAACCACACCACTTGGTGTATGTAGACGTACCCAGTTTGAGCGACGTGACCCCCTTTCCAATCTTGGTGACGATACCGCTTGGTTCATGCCCCATCACAGTAGGAGACACCATCGCGTAGTCGCCCACACACCCTCTCTGCCAAAACTTAACATCGGTCCCACAGATACCCACGCTGTGGATGGCCACTTGAACCTCTGCAAGAAGATATGCTTGGATCTCTGCTATCCCAGGCTACAGGAAAGATACTGGTTCGTCAAAAGTAAGGGGATTATTAACTCCTAGAAACTTGAACGTATATTACAATTTGAAGATGAGTCTTAAAGGGATAGTTCTGTCGCCATCTTGGATAATTTGAATTACGTTAAATGAAAACACGCTACATGGTACCTTACTTTTTAATAACTTAAGACATACACTGATAGACTACTGACATAGTAACACATAAAATATCTTAAAACTGATAAATAATTTGTTGTTATGATGTAGCGAAGTTGTCCCCACTCGCAGCGCCGATGGATGGCTTCAGTTCTCATTGTTTTTATGTTCAACACATGTGCCCATGTGTTGATCATGTTGTGAATTATAAAGTCATCAAAATGTTACATTCATTAGTATTTTTCAATTTCACCGTGTTTTAATCATGTATTAATAAGATATATGTGTAAACAGAAAATCCTCCCGAATTTCGTTTCCACAAAAAATACCCCGATAGAACCCTCCTTTTTTAGGAAAATCATTGCATATTATACGTAGCCTATCTACGTCCTTCATATTCCGAGTCTTAAACTGCTATGGGCAGTGTAGCAGGAGGAGCTTTGATGATGATTTTGTATAACTCGAACAAGGAACAAGGAACAAGCCGTGGATGAGTCTATACTATTATTCTCCATTTACACATGCAAAGTCATGCGATTATCTCACATTGCCGAAATATTTCTTTTCATAAGAATAGAAGTGAATGAGTATGATTTTTCTTTATTTTTAAACTGGATTGAACATCGGTTGATCATTACGACTCAGAACGCCAATGATGTCATGACGTGGTACAAACTAACAATTCCAACCAGCATGTTCATGTCTTCTTGCTGGTTGAGGAAACATATGGCAAATTTGCTCAATGACGCGAGGTCCTCATCCATGTGAACTACCAGGAGAGTCAGAGGAATATTAGTAATAATTATTGGGTAACTAGATGAATGTACAGCTTCTTCCAAAATGAAAATGTCGAGGCATTTTGAGTCTGATATTACATGATAACGCCTTGCCTTGCCCTTCCCGCCCGGCAAGGGCATCATGACATCATTGGCGTTTTAATCAGTCTGATTAAAATCGACCTTCTTCCGAGGGATGCCATTGTCAAAATAATGCATCTAACGGGATACGGACAGGTTCTGTAGATTCCTCGCCGCATGGTCTGAGGACACTCCGTATAGGCGCGTGTTCAGTACCAGTTTAGCGCAGCCAAAGCCCAGTCAATTAGCTGACCAATCACATCATACTTTTTAAACGGTTGCCGTTTTGAAAGCATTCGGAACAGACAAAAGGATAGCTGTTTGGAGTTATCTGCCCCTATCTTCTTGCACCGCTTGCTTTTGTTGGTCGTCTTCAGATTGGTTAACTTAATTGCGTCAGAACATGCAAGCCTACGGGCTGTTATCAGACGGTTTTGCGGGGAAACGATATGAGTTCGTATCACGGTAGTGTCACTATTTTGCAATATTTATTCCTCGGAAAACCATCGATTTAAATCAGACTGGGGGACCCATCAAATTAACATGATTACAAGGTTATGCCTTATGTATGGCAGTAATATCTCCATCATCCACAGATTATGATTTCAACCTCTCTCTCTCTCTCTCTCTCTCTCTCTCTCTCTCTCTCTCTCTCTCTCTCTCTCTCTCTCTCTCTCTCTCTCTCTCTCTCTCTCTCTCTCTCTCTCTCTCTCTCTCTCTCTCTCTCTCTCTCTCTCTCTCTCTCTCTCTCTCTCTCTCTCTCTCTCTCTTACCTCCTTTATCAGGTTCAGGCACGGGTCTTTGTTCCTTTAACAGGAAAATATGGCATTTAACTTTCAAACGTGATGTTGCTTTAACGTCATGTGCAAATCAGCGAATTCTGTTTCCGACAAATATACATCCCTTTGACTTTTAATAACTTAATTTATAGCGCCTGTAGATGTACGTTAACCAATATTCTCAGTGAATGAGAAAATATTCTATGTATATGTTTTTGACATCTTTTTAAAATATGACGCTATATGTAATACTCACCAATCTAAGATCCAGTTTTCCATGCAAAACAAGAGACAAGTTGTCGACAGCCATCTTTCCTCTTTAAGGCGAATTTAGCTGTGGAAAGAGAAAATTCAGTAAGGTAATACACGAGTAGGAAATCTCAATTAACGTTAGTCCTACTCAGGGATGCTTACTTTGCGCACCGATTTATACTCGCCACTACTTGCCGTACACGCGCTGTATATGAATGTATTTTTATCGAAACAAATACCGTAACAGTCTGTTTTGTTTTAAATGGTAATGGTTTCTTATCATGATAAAAATAAGAAATGGATCGGTATACCAGCCATAGGCTTATGTATGTAAGAAAACATACACAGTACGTATAGGCCAATTCATATATCATTTTGTAAATGACCAAAGTACAATTGTGATGATTTTGCAAATATTTGACATGTGAATAGCAAACTACATTGTGTGATTAGAATAACGAACCTGTTTTCATCATGAGCTAGATAATCCATGCACATCGTTGTATAACACCCAAAGTTGCCTAATTGTTGTCAAGTTAACGTCTGCTTATAGAGATAGTGACCGTGAGTACTCGTCCAATGATACGGTTTTATTCAAATGAGTGTCAAACAAACAAAATACAAACTATCATCCTATTCCTAAATTCCATTGGTCGAATATATGTTCCTAACTTTGATTGGCTGACAATATCTGGACTGAATGTCGCATTAATGTGTATTTGTTGTCATGATCAGCATTGTGTCACCAAGACCGAACATTTGACAATTAACATGTCTATTGACATGCCGGTCACTGAGATGACATTTGTTGTGTAATAGAACCGGTCCAGTAAACTTGTTATCTGTAAAAACATAATAATTACACTCGAGGCTCCTCCTTCCTTCTCACCTGCTCAGCTTATTTTATTTTGTTCAGCATAATTACGTAAACTAATTTGCTGTAACAACACTTCTCCCCTCTTTGATCTTGAAGAAACATCTAAATGGTACGCTAAACTGATCATTTGATTTGGAACGGCAAGTAAATTCTATCAGCGTATTTGCCAATCCGTGTCGTTTTCATTTACGAGATGTACAGTAAGTTGCGTTTGGTAAAAAATGTATTTCATTCGATCTTGTTCGTTGTCTATAAATGTGTATAATCACAATGACTTATGTAAATGCCACTCAACAATGTAACAATCTTCATGGAAAATTTCAGTGAGCTTGTTCAGTTGTTGACCAATCCAGTTTATGTATTTATACATGAAATACATTTTGAAACTCATATAGCAAGTGAAAAAGGTTTGCATTACATTACGTCATATAGGGGCCTAAACAATATTTTGATCGACAAACATGAACTATTGTAAACTTTGATAGACAGTGTTACTTCCACTTTTGGATATACTTTGTCACTGATATCAAACGTGACAGCAACAAAGAAACGTTGAATGAAATGCGAGTCGTAACCATGATATTTTCACCAAACACGTACACATCTATCCAGGAAATCGATGTCGTAATATTACCTCTCTTATGCATCTATGAAACCATTTAGTAGCATTTAAATTATATTATTGGTATTTAGAAGCTTAGTAAACTACGACTTTCTCTATGGAACATTGTAACAAACTTGTTGAAATCACAATCCTGGACGAACATTACATGCAGTATAGCAATGATAAATTACTTATATATATATATATATATATATATATGTACCTGTAACTCTGTTTGTCAACCCCCCTTTCCATTTATCATCGTGAAATACATGCCATTTAAGTAATATATACGTGTACTTACATTTACATTTAATCCCGTATGTGAAGTTTTAATGTAGAAGTAGCCTCCGAAAGATTGTATCAACAACCTGTCATATAATTTCCAGTTGAAAATAGTTCTATTAATTATGTTTCAAAATGTTATATTGTCAGTAATAATAATATTAATATAATGTATAAAAATTTACTCTTCAAATACGAAATCTGAAGCGTGAACAACTCGGGACAAGGTGTACCTATCGGTAAGCGGTGAGATGAAACAGCCAATCAGCGATCGCGTGTCAAAAGGGGAAATCCCCTGCCTCGGCAAAAGCCCAGTTTGATTCATGTGACCGTGTTACCCATAAAATCAATTACGTAACGGGCTCGTTAGCGGCGGTCAATTTGGGATGAGACTCGTGCGAATAGTGAGAGATGATGTTTATTAAAGTCTCACTTTCTGTACAAAGTCAATGAATTAAAACACAATTTTACATGGAATAAAAGTACAGAAACCACCTGGTAGGTTATGAGAGACTAAATAAAAATAAGAAACTATTCAAACATTGTACACATACATAATATTAAACGAATAAGTATTAATTAACAATGGAGTATAAACCACCATACATTCATACAATCACACTTACAGCGTACATATAACAACCTTTCATTCATACAAACATAAATACATTCATATACATACACACTAGAATATAATCCCGGACACATGGGCATACACATATTCAAAGCAATATATAACAAGGTACACACAAACACGAAAACGTTACATACATAAAAGGTACATGCACATCAACATACAATCATACATACAAACATATATGCATGCATGCAAAACACACATTCATAACATTCACATAATACTTAGGTGCACATGCATACATACGTACAGACAGACAGACAGACAGGCAGACAGGCAGACAGGCAGGCAGGCAGACAGAGACACACAGACAGACAGACAGACAAACAAACATATAAACATACATACCTACATATACACGCATATATACACATACATATACATACACGTATAAACACTTCAATCATACCCATATACATACATACATACATTCATACATAAATACATACTTATATAAATACATACTTACATACTCTCATACAAACGTACACTCAGAAATAGACATACATCACAGTGTAAATGCACAACAAAAATAACATTCTTAACAAAGCATACACACATACCAGAAGTGGATATATAACTACCATTCATGTTGCATTCATACCATACAAATTTACAAAGCATATATAACATAACATAAAAAAGCACACAGCATACTTACAAGAATATACATATAACATTCATACAACATGTGATACATTCATACTATAATAACTAAGGGGAATAAAAGTAAATTAAAACTACAAATAATAAATGGGTTAAAGTAATGACTGGCGGCGTTTATACATGTTGGTAACTGTATCACACAGATGATGCACTATGTCTGGAGTATTCAGAAGGTGTGTAAATTTGGTAACTGATGATGAGTTGTTGAAAAGTGGGGATATATCATAATGCTGCATTCCTGAGAACAGGTCGTAACGCAGGTCGTCATACATGTCACAGCGCCCCTTTAAAAGTAGGTCAAGGGAAAGAGAGAACACACGGGAACGAACGAATTAATCGTGCTTGACCTAGTTTTATTGCTTTAGCTGGAGTTATCTGGGTTTTCTTCCTGGTCTGTTCAAGCGCTTAAATTGGGTTTACATAACAGGAGTCACCATACCATTTTACCATTTACTACTATTAATACTAATACTAAAACTAATAATACTATCAAAAGCCAAAAACCCATTAAATGAATTGTGGGTACGAGTTCACTTTGCTGTTGTGGGTTAGATTTTTGGTGGGAATGAGGGATGGGGATGTCAGTCTAATTGTCATGTATGCATGTCCTAAATGTAAGGATGTTTATCATCGGGGATATAAGCGATAAATATCCTTACGTCTTAATAATGATTGCAGGTCATGTTTTATCCATTACTTAATTATAACTAATTATATCAAAATTGTTGTCATATGTATCAACTAAACTAAATGTCTCGTGAGAGCCAATAAGTAAGTTTTGCATTTAATAAGGCAAACCACAATAACACTTCAAACACCTCTTTTACGATTGTTTCTAACAAGATATATCAACAAAATTAAGGCCATTCGTGAGTTACTTGTCCACTAAATAAATCTTGGTCACCATTCTCATCATAATCACTTTAATACATTTCAACATTTTAAACATTATTTGTAAACACTATGTAATGGATATAAGAGACAAGGCGGATGTCTATGTTAATGGATAAGAACCTTAAAGGCGCTGTAGCACGTTTTTTGCAAATTTTATTTTTTTCAAATTTCTCATTTATAATGATAGTTTATGTCATTTATATTTACTTTAGAGGGTAAAACATCTTATTAAACAAACCAATTATCTGTAGTGGTAATAACGGTGTTGCGCGTAAAGCAACAATTGCATGGCGGCCATTTTATTGTGAACACATTTTATTATTTTGAATGACAAAAAACGATTCCCATGGCTTTACGGAATCATGTACACTCATTTTTAACTTGATTTTCCGAAGAGAGAAGGGTGTTTTACTATTGGTGACATTATTTTTCAAATACATTTCATCGACTTATTTCAGCGAAAAAACGTGCTACTGCCCCTTTAAATTGTTGTGTAAAGAATGAAAGAAGAGACAATTGTATGGTGTAAAACTTTAAATTGTTTTATAGGAGACGTTTTGACACTGATTCTAATGTCAGTGTCAATGTCAAGCAAGGGGTGATATCGACATAACCTTATGGCGATTAAATAAAATCTATATATGTCAAAAACGTCGCTGACAAAGACAACAGATTCGACAACAAAAGAAAGTACACACCTCAGTTGGTTTTGATTAATTCAATATTGAAAAAAATCAAATGCATTTGACTATCGCACGATACAATAATACTTATCTGCAGTAGTTATGAATTAATTGGTGACTGTGGTTAAATTTTAGTTAAAATATCTTTGTTTAATGAGGACATGTAGAAGTATTCTTTGACTGCTGACCAAACGATTACACTATTCAGATTTAGAGTATGACATCGAAAACTTGAGATATTTGCAATTGAAAATCATACATAATTATGATAAAATCAACAGAAGTGCATATTTTCTTTTGCCTGGTAGTTTATATCCGTAACATTGTCTCCTTTCTTCATCATGCCATGTCCACATCTCGAATGCTTATTAAAGAGGCATCCATTTGATTTCATAATATTTTATTGGGCTTTAATACGTGCCAAAATACCATATGTGCTAATTTCAGTTCAAATAATTCACTCAACTTGCATATTAATCCCCAATTGCCAAAATTATCATAATTACTAGTTTTCAATGATAATATAGTAACATCATTATACATGTGAAAACATAGAATTACACGCCACATTGTCATGCACAGTAATTATATGATCTATTTCATTAACCCAAATTTGTTTTTATGTTTGTTGTAAATAATTTTTCAAACTTACGTTTGCTCGTCAGCTCAACATGTTTAATCCGAACCACCCTATTGACTGAATATTTCCAAGCTGGAACCAAGACTTTCCGTTTGGATTGCCTCCCTTGGTTGGCGACATGTGAGACGTGTTGACATCGAGCTCTTAAGAAATGTCCAATAAGTCGAGAATTAAGACGACTTACTGAAAGTGCTATCTGCTTTTAGCTCGGACCTGAACTATTCTATTTCATCATGTGTGATGTAGGTTCATATGAAGGAAGTAGCACTAGCAGGTTAATCGGGTAATACAAAAACTAAGAACGGATTTCACGTCGGAATAGGATTTTAATAATTTATTAATAAATTTTCATCCCACCTCGACTCATTAGTACATCTTGCTTTCATGTAACATGGAAGTGTATTAATGACCGGCCGAACCAACAATGTCTTTGATGACAGTTCACATGTTACGTGACGGCATCTTGTTCATTTTTTGTATGGCTGTGTGAGTTGATTCGTGGAAATGACGCGTCACACATTGAAAAAGCAATGACTTGTAATTATCACGTGATGCAGGGTGACTTCAAAAGCTACAAACATTATTTCCGATTACATGATATTTTACTGGGAAATAAACATCATCGTTGTAAGTTGCATGTAATTTAAATGTAATACATGCCATGAAGCATGCTTATTATGTAAGTGCAACAATAAAAGGTTCAGGGTGGTGAGTAAGGACGTTGTCTTGTTCTGTTTGTCACTGCGTCAGTGCCAATTGGTGATCAAGGGATAAAGGTATTTGAATATATTCCATTTTAACTATATTTACCATATATGAAAACGGATATTCAGTTTCCTTCTAAATGATTAAGTTACATACTTAATGATTCTATTCTATTCCCGTATGTAAGTGCATTTTGTCCATACCCCATTAGAGTGATTTATATCATTTCGTGATATGCGATATCGATGTATGAAGAGAAACAGGCCATGCCTATATACTCTGGTTTTAGCTCGGAAGGGGTAATTTTTCTTAAGGGATTTGTACTGAAATTAGTGACTTCCGAATTATTCGATTCCATGCTTTTTCAAACTCCCCATTTTTAGTATGTTCCCCCCAAAAATGCCGAGCCCCATTTTATTATATATTAGTCCCCAAAAGAAAACCCTTTTCAAGGCAGATACAGAATGTTAATTAAAGGTATTCCTCTTACTATATATACTCTGGTTTTAGCTCGGGAACCCGTCATTTCAGTACATATTCATATTAAACTACCATTTCCGAGCTATTTCCTTCCTTCGTTTATGATTATATTTCCACATTATATGTCACTGTAGGACGTAAGGAAAGTGTGTTTAAGTCTTACAACAACATATTAACTGGAAATATATTGATATTATGAAGAAATGAAATAGCTCGGAAATGGTGTTTTCATATGATGAATATGTAGTAAAATGAGGGTTTTCCGAGCTAAAACCAGAGTATATATAGTAAGAGGAATCCCTCTATTTAACATTCTGCATGCATCTGCCTAGAAAAGGGATTTCTTTGGGGAACTAATATATAATAAAATGGGGCGCGGCATTTTTGGGGGGAACATACTGACAATGGGGAGTTTGAAAAAGCATGGAATCGAATAATTCGGAAGTCACTCATTTCAGTATAAATTCCTTAAGAAAAATGACCCCTTCTGAGCTAAAACCAGAGTATATAGGCCTGGCCTGTTTCTTTTCATTTATCGATATCGCATATCACGAGAGGATATAAATCACTCTAATGGGATATGGAAAAATGCACTTACATACGGGAATGGAATAGAATCATTAAGTATGTAACTTAATCATTTAGAAGGAAACTGAATATCCGTTTTCATATATGGTAAATATAGTTAAAATGGAATATATTCAAATACCTTTATCCCTTGATCACCAATTGGCACTGACGCAGTGACAAACAGAACAAGACAACGTCCTTACTCACCACCCTTAGCTCGGAAGGGGTCATTTTTCTTAAGGGATTTGTACTGAAATTAGTGACTTCCGAACTATTCGATTCCATGTTTTTTCAAACTCCCCATTTTCAGTATGTTCCCCCAAAAATTACCGAGCCCCATTTTATTATATATTAGTCCCCCAAAGAAAACCCTTTTCAAGGCGGATGCACAATGTTAATTAAAGGTATTCCTCTTACTATATATACTCTGGTTTTAGCTCGGAAACCCCTCATTGCACTACATATTCATCATATAAAAACACCCCGTGTGACGACCAGGAATGGGAATATGAAATGAGGGTTATCACCCCCACAGCCACCCCTAAGACCTCCTCACGAGGAAGGGAAATCATAAAGAAAAGTCGCCAATCGTTTGTCAATTAGAGTGATAGTGATTTCGAATAAATTACATACATACATACAGAATTTTATTTCGTTTACCTCTTTTTCCTGTTAAAAACCGATCCGCAATTTAGTAAAAACTCATTTCCATAAGAAATGTATCACCAGTTGAATAATTTATTATATGGCGTACAAATAGTTCGGGTCCGAGCTAAAAGCAGAGTATGTCATGTAAGTTGATACCACATGGAACATACATTTTGTATCTACAACATTATATGTTATAAACATTGACTTTATAAACGCCGCCCGAACATTTTTTTTCCACTGTACTTCAGTCGCCGAGGTCAAGGGTCAACCCGTGCTTTCCGTGCAAGTGTCAACCAACCGCTGCTGCTACTGTTTTCTACTTTACCACGTT
Organism: Gibbula magus; assembly: GCA_936450465.1. Lineage (NCBI taxonomy): Eukaryota > Metazoa > Mollusca > Gastropoda > Trochida > Trochidae > Gibbula > Gibbula magus. Next base: position 42,123,940 of record OW388289.1, read on the forward strand.
GTAAGTAACTTTTAAACCTTTAAAGGCGCTGTAGCACGTTTTTTGCAAAATTTATTTTTTCCAATTTCCCATTTATAATGATAGTTTATGTCATTTAAATTAACTTTAGAGGGTAAAACATCTTATTGCACAAACCAATTATCTGTAGTGGTAAAAACTATGTTGCGTATAAAGCAAAACTTGCATGGCGGCCATTTTATTGTGAACACAATTTATTATTTTGTATTACAAAAACTATTCCCAATTGCTTTAGCGAAACATGTACACTAATTTTAAACTTTATTTTCCGAAGAGAGAATGATGTTTTACTATTGGTGAAATTATTTTTCAAATACATTTCATCAACTTTTTTGAGCAAAAAAACGTGCTACTGCCCCTTTAATATGGGCCCAAAAAAGGATAACAGTAGGCCTACAGAATTGGCTGAAATTCAAAAAATGCTTTAAGAAATGCCTTAGAGGTCTGAATTAAAAAATTACATTAAAGATGGCGTTCAGACGATAATTGACTCTCTTCGCCAGATCCTCAAAGAAGAAATTAAAAAAGAGATTTGCCATGAACTCGATGTGGACAAAATGTCAAATGAACTCTGCTCCTTAAAACAAGACAATTCGAAGTTATTCAGCGAGTCGGAAACTAAGACCAAACAAATAGACGAATTGAAAGCCAAACTGGACAACTCATCCAAAACAGCCATATCATCCTTCAGTCTGGCTAACCAAAACGAACAATTCTCCCGTAAAAACAACATCAAGCTGTTTAACCTACCAGAAAGTAAGGATGAGAATTTATCAGAAACTTTCATCACGACTATGAAAGATAAAGGAGGAGTTATTCTATGTGAAACTGACATCCTCGCTATCCACAGGATCGACCACAGAGACAAAACTATCATTAAACCTGTGCTAGTGAAATTATCCTCAACAGCTGTGAAAATGAGGGTTATGAGGGCCAGGAAGCAATTAAAGCAAAACCATTTATTTCGTCTCTCTGATAACGTCACCAAAGCAAATGTTTTGCTCATTAACAGACTCAATGCGCATCCACTTATCGATAGCGCATGGTATTTATTACAACGACAGAGTGTACGGCAAAAACAATCAGGGGAAAAAGTTTAAGTTTTATCCCTACGACGACATAGACGCCGTTCTTAAGCGATAGCCTAACGAAGAAGTGATGGTCTCATTCTCACACACTCCTATTTATTTGATGGACAGTTAATGCGAATACATGTGAACTCAGCTGTACATACCCTACTCAAAATGAGACATGAGAATGTGCAAAACAGATGTACTCATATACACAATACTATGAGTGGTTATCATATCTGTGTTAATTCTAACTCTATAACTACTCTATAATGTGATGCTACAGTACATATTCTTATCATTTCTATGTAAACTGTACTCTGTACGATGTCACAGTTAGCAAGAAAACATGACCACTCTCGGAAATTCATACCCACTGGTTTTGTTTTTTAGATTTAAAAAAAACAAACCGCCTATTTATTTTGTGAGGAACTACTGAATTTTTTTACATTTTGAGATGATGGACAAATCGGCTAATTTCTTGCATCTGTTTTTGCAATATGCGAGAGAGCAATGGCCACTTACGTCCTGAATTCTAGATACACTGACTGAAGCTTCCCAACACTCAAACCTTACCTCTAGACTGCCTTTAAATTTGTTTGTGTATGATATTTTGTTGTCCGCAATTTTTTAGTTCTTTGAAGATTTTTTAAAAAACATCTTTTTACAGATTTATTTTTTGAAGATCAAATCTTATGTAACTTGTCAACTTTTCTTAAAGCAATTTACGAATGCCTCAGGTTATCATGAATCCTGTTGACATGATTCACTACAAGTACCTTCATTTATGTTTACTTTTTGATTTATTAGTAATATGTAAGCAAAGTCTGCTGCATCTCTTTTTTATGAGTTATATTTACAAACCGATGACTTAATTTTTCTTTTTAATATCATTCTCGCGAAATTGCTTTCAGTTTCTTTCTTTTACCTCCCCACAGAAATCGTAAATATTATTTTGATGTATCAGGACAAATCATGTATTGTCCCCAAAGGAAGGTTAATCAGTACGCTCTTTTTTTTATGTTTATCTCTCTGCACCCAGTCTTTTCTTCCCTCTCTCTCTTTTCTCGCACTCTATATTATAAAAACTCTGTTGACAATCACCCATACTACACTCTTACTTATTTACATTACACTACCACTGCATACACATCTCCCAGTGTTAATATAATATATACTTCTGATAAATATGGCTGATTTTGCAATTATTTCAATGAATGCTCGGGGTCTCCAGTCGGATGCTCTGAAAAGAAGAGACTTATTTAATTTCCTTAAAAATAATATTTTTACAAGAATCTCACAGCACAAGCAGTCTGATTAAAATCGACGGTTTTCCGTGGAATAAAAATTGCAAAATAGTGCATCTAAAGGGATACGAACTCGTTCGTTGGTTTCCACGCCAAACCGTCCTTGTGGCGAGGAATCTACAGAACCTGTTCGTATCCCGGCAGATCCAAAATTTTGCCAATTTTATTCCTCGGAACAAGGTCGATTTTAATCAGACTGACAGCACAAGTAATAATGAACAGACCTGGGCGGCAGAATGGGGATTTCGCGCGTACTTTTCACATGGTACAAGTAATAGTGCCGGCGTTATAATATTAATAAAAAAAACAATTTCGAGTATCACGTGCACGAAATAATAAAGGATTAAAACGGCCACTTTATTATTTTAGACATCGACATTGAAGGTACACACCCGAATTCTTTATACACCTCGTCTCAGAATTGGTCCAACTTCCAGGAAGCCCAATCCTCGCTGGGGACTGGAACGTTGTCCAAAATTATGAACTTGATACATTCAATTACAAACATAGAAATAATTTACAAGCGCACACTGCCATTAAACAAATGAAAGATACATTAGAACTAATTGATCCATGGAGATCCCATAACCCGGATAAAGTTCAGTTCACGTGGAGACAAAAATCCCCTATTAAACAAAGTAGACTAGACTATTTCCTTATATCAGAAGACCTTTTACCAATAGCTAAAAAAAGTAGTATAGGAATAAGTTATAAATCTGACCACTCATATATATCGCTTGAATTATCTTTTAAACCTATGGAACGTGGGCCGGGCTACTGGAAATTTAATTCTTCACTATTACATGCTACTCAATATGTACAATTAGTTAAAGATACAATCGTTGAAACTGTTGATGAATGTTATGACTCTGGAGACCCATCATATTTAGAAAATACTAAATTTACAATAAACGACCAATCGTTTATTTGAGCTATTGAAGATGAAAATTCGGGGAGAAACCATAGCATATTCTATTAAAAGAATAAGGAGAATATTTAAAAAGAAAAAGCTCTAGAAAAATGTATCCACGAATTAGAATCTAAATCTCATATCTTAAATAATGAGAAAAAAAAAACTAAATTAGAGTCTAGTAAAGACATCCTAGAAAACCTCGGAACTGAAAAAATAAAAGGAATAATATTCAGAAGTAAGGCGAAATGGTCAGAAGATGGAGAAAAAAGTACAGAATATTTTCTTAATCTTGAGAAAAGAAATTATATGAATAAAAATATGTCAGAGCTTATAGTTGATAGCAATGCAATTTTAACCTCTAAAGAAGACATTTTAAAGGAATCAGCGAGATTCTATCAACGACTCTATTCCACAAATCAAAACCCAAATTGGGCTGACGATCTCAACAATTTTACAGATATAGACACGAAGCTGTCTGATGACCAGAGAGAATTATGTGAAGGAAAAGTAACCTCAGATGAATGTCTAGCGGTATTGAAAAAAATGGAAAATAAAAAGAGCCCTGGATCAGATGGATTCACTGCTGATTCTTCTGGAAAGATATAAAATCGCCTTTGTTGCGTTCCATTCAATATGCATATATACATGAATCCTTTTCTGAATTTCAAAGGCAAGGTATAATAACTTGTGTACCTAAAGACGGCCGTGATCTTAGATATTTAAAAAAAATGGCGTCCTATAACGCTTCTTAATGTCGACTATAAGATAGTGGAGTTATAGCTAATAGAATTAAACATGTTCTACCAGATATCATTAGTGAAACCCAAACAGGATTTCTAAAAAATAGATCTATTTCAGATAATACTAGACTATTGTATGATTTAATCAATCACTGTGAAGTAAAAAAAATATACCAGGTTTATTGGTTACTGTAGATTTTGAAAAAGCGTTCGATACCATTGAATGGAATTTTATTGACAAAGCATTAGAAACATTTAATTTTTGCGAATCTTTCAGAAAATGGATCAAACTTTTTTAACATAATTGTACAAGTGCAGTAATAAATGCAGGCAGTGTTTCTGACTACTTTAAGTTGGGAAGAGGCTGTAGACAAGGGTATATTTTTATCATTTGTGCCGAATTACTTTCCACTTGTATCAAGAAAAATAAAAAAATAAGAGGAATAGACATCAAAGGAGTAGAATATTGCATTTTCCAATATGCAGACGACACGAATTTCACGCTTGATGGCTCGGAAACAAGTTTATCGGAACTGATTGATATTCTCCGAAAATTTGCTGCATGCTCAGGTCTAAATATAAATTATGATAAAAGCATGATGATATGAATAGGATCTAAAAAGACTAGTATTGAAAAACTTTGTCCACACATTCCATTACGCTGGTCAAAAGAGCCATTTAAAATACTTGGCTTCATCTTCAACCTCGAACTGCGTAAAATGACTGACACACATTTTGAAAAACAATTTGAAAAAGCTAGAATTTTGTTATTTTCATGGTCTACAAGAATACTCACTCTTAGAGGAAAGGAGACTATTATCAAATCTCAAATACTATCGCTTTTTACACATTTATTCACCTCCCTTCCAAACCCCGATGACACCTTTTTCAAACGATTAGATACTTTGATTTACAAATTTATCTGGTCGGGTAAACGAGACAAAATAAAGCGAAAAATGCTCATTAACGACTACCCAAATGGCGGGCTCAAAATGACCGACTTCCGTAATTTTAACAAATATATCAAACTTAAGTGGATTAAACGACTATCAACAGAAGGCATCTGGCAAACGCTATCAAAATTGTCTTTATATCCGTGTAACGATCTTTCTGTATTTAACTTAAAAAAAAGAGCTTTAGCTAAAACCAGCAAAAACACAAACAACTTATTTTGGAGAGATGTAATTTCAAGCTATGTAGACTTATAAAATGATGATATAACTTACCCCAGTGAATTCCTTCAAATGCCATTAATGAATTTTATTCCTGAAAAAGACATACGGTTATTTTTTCGATGGCATGAACAAGGATTAACACACGTCTACCAAATCTTTACAAAAAGAGGTAATATAAAAGATTATAAAGAATTAATATGTGAATTCAAAATCCGTGATACATACCTTCTTTATTTCAAGTTGCTCAAGCATCTTCCACAAGAATGGCTTTTGATTATCAAAAATCTTAACCAAAATTATCCCCTTATTACAAACTCGAAACACTGCGATCTATTGCTGCGTATACTTAATTCAGATGGTTGTAAATTTATTTACAAATTATTGTGTGAACAAAATCAGATTTCGCTGGAAAGGTTGTGCAATAAATGGGAAAATAAGATAAATTGTAATATTACGCAAGATCATTCATCTAAATGCTTTGCAATCAATCAGAAATCAACTATTGATAATCCAACTCGAAATTTTCAATACAGATTACTTCACCGGATAACATCAACAAAATCCTTCCTCTATAAGATCGGACTTAGCGATGATCAATATTGTTCTTTTTGTGAAACGGAAATTGAAACTCTTGAACACTTATTTTTCCAATGCTCCAAAGTGAAAAATCTAATCAATAATTTCCTTCAATGGTTTGAAAATGAGACTACTCACAACATTGATGCTAACTTCTCATCCTTTCTACATGGAGACCCCGATGGAAGCATTTTAATAAACCACCTGTTTACTATTCTTAAGAAGTACATATACAAATGTAAACATGCACTTGTAGACTTAAATTTTGATCACGCACTTCAGGTTATAAAATATCATTACAACATAGAAAGATATATATTTGGTAAAAATGATGAAACTTTTATTAGAAAATGGTCCGGTTGTTTCTCAACATAATCTATTATCTCACTCTCTCGTCTCTCTCTTTAACTTTATCTTTAACTCTATCTTTATCTCTATCTTCTCTCTCATTTATTTTACACCATCCCTTTTCCCCATTATCATTACTTTACATTGCAAAATTAAGTATTGTACCCATTGTAACATTTTCCTAGAAGAATGACATGCGATGCCCCACCACGTGGTATCGCAATAATATTGTAAAATCGTGGTACCTCTTTGTAATAAATGATTTTGGAAAAAAAAGAAAAAAAGGTTTTTCCGTTTGCGAAGTGTTGGTGGGTCAATAAGCGATAAGGAAGTTTTCTGCAAACATGTTGACATGATCTCAAACAATTCACCAACAAGCACGCTTTCATATTAACTCTCATTCCTACAAATCAACCTTAGTGCACCTCGATAATCTTCTTTTCAATGTTCTGCTCCAGTTTCCGGAGAACAAAACAGGAGAGAGCAGCTTCCTTGTCTGATGAGCAGGATATAATGGCTGATGATACCACTATAACCTGGAGCAGATGTTAAGTTATCATGGTGTTGTCGATGTGAACTGTAGAGTAGTATCATTGTATAACCTGATGGAATTGCTGTTACTTATCTCAAGATATATCTATATACAGCTGCATTTGTCTTTCCAAGAATATCAGAAAAGGTGAATAGAATAATCCATAGTAATGCGTATTGTATGAGTTTTGTAGATTTTACAAACAGATACATTTTATCTGACACGCAAATTATTTATTCATAACAAAATTCAGTCGTGTTATGAATTTTTCTTGAATAATAGACAGAAGAGACGCAATTGTTATTTACAGTGTAATTTGAAAGTCTGTTAGCAGTGTAGAAAACTCACGAAAATCCGAGCCTGACAACCAGACTGGAAACTGAAATAAACTAGATGAGCGTTTGCGGGATACCGCAAAAGCAGAGCAGCTCCGAAACTTTGGGTCTTGCCTTTCCCTGTTCCGCCTTCTCCTCAGCATCAATAAAATGGGATTTTTTTTGCACAACAATTTGTTTATTATTCAAGTTATTCTAACAAGTTGAATCATCACCGGGGTCACTTTTCACAAACTTGTTCCTGAAACCTATTTCTGATTTCAAAATTGGATCAAAGGATTAACATGGCCTTAACCAATATCTCATGACCTTGACCTTTGACCTTCAAGGTCACACCATCAATGATTACTTTTCATTGTGTATAACAATCATGCAATGACTCAAAGTGTTCATTGTTAACATAAGGCATATTCACAAGACCATGCTTAAGTTGTGACCATGCTGTGACCTTGACCTTTGACAGATTTTAGCGAAAACGTTTTCAGATCTTGGTCTTTCTCCATAATTGATATATACCAAATAAGAGCCTGACAGCACAAAAATGTTTGAAGTTATCATGTCTACAAGGATTATTGTAGTGAGTTAAGAACTCATGACCTTGACCTTTGACCTTGAATGTGAACATGTCAAAATCATTCACCAGATTTATAAGAAAGAAGCTATGTATATGAGATGTTAATAGCTTCTTGGAAAAAAGTTATTTACAGATTTCAGAACTGGTCACCATGACCATATCTCATGACCTTGACCTTTGATATTCAAGGTCACACAGTCAATGATCAATTTTTAATTGTGTATAACAATCATGTAATGATTCAAAGTGTTAATAGTTAAAATAAGGCGACCTCGCTGTGACCTTGACCTTGGACAGATTTGAGCGAAAACCTTTTCAAATCTCAGTCTTTCTCCATAATTGATATACACCAAGTAAGGGCCTGATAGCACAGAAGTTGTTGAAGTTATCGTGTTTACAAGGATTTTTTTAGCGATTTCAGAACTCGTGACCTTGACCTTTGACCTTGAATGTGAACATGTCAAAAAAATTCCCCAGGGGTATAAGTAAGAAGTTATGTATATGAGTTCTCAAAACCTAATAGGAAAAAAGTTATAGCGAATACAAAACGCGGCGGCGGCGATTGAAACTGCACAAAAACTGATAGCAGCTCCGACTTAGTCAGAGCTGCTAATTACCAGTCCGGAAGAAAACCTACCTGTCCGATTTTCAACAGTCACATATAGAACTTACCGCAAGTACCAAACATTTGTTATGCATCTGGTTGAACATGTTTCTCGTATTTCACTAATCAACAGCTGGCCAATTTACTAAATGTCAGCCAAATTTTCATTTGATCATATATCATCATGTTGAATCATCAGTACTTCTTTGAAATTTTTTAAAACTATTATATCGGCTAATATGACATGACATCAGGTCGACAATTATAAGAATGTTCGATTACATTATAATTAATTACACCGGTAGTTGACCATCGACGCAATTAATTATTTCTTGAAATTGACGAGCCATTTTAAAAATATACTAATATAAATTACAATTGATAGTATGCTGATATATCCAACTTAACTCATATTTATTTGTATCGTTATATTTACTGAAACACGGCACATTTTACAAAAAATGCCCATATATGCCTTTCAAACGATGACTTTGGTTTTTGATACATTGTTCATGGAGTTGTCAAGTTAATAAAGAATATAAAATATGCATTCGGCAAAGTGCCTGTGGGTAAGATCTAGAATGTTGAAACTAACTAAATGTTTATACATTTATTTTGCGACAGACTTTTCATTTTACAAGCAAGACTACCGCTTTTTAAAAGGCAGTGCAAAGAGTTTATATATAAAGCGTTCAGTAACGCTGGTTGTCGTTATTTTGACTTAATGTTTTACAATACAATTACACCATAGACTGACATATTACCCTGCCTGTTATTGTGAAAAATATGTAGTAAAATACTGAAATATCTACCCGACCACCGGACAGGCTGCTTTTGAAATTTCACCGTCCGACTGGAAAAAAAGATCGTCTCGGGCGGTCGGATTGGCGGGAGTTTTCTACGCTGCTGTTGGTATATTTTATTTACTCAGAACAATAAGTAAACGACATCTAAGAAAAACGTGTAAGTGTCCCGTCTGATGTGTTGGTGTGATGCTTAACTAAACTTCACTAAACCAAACGCTAGCCTTCTTGTTCTCAGTATATAAGCATGTATGTATTTACACGGAAATGTATCCATATTTATAGTTCAAGACTACCTTGGCAAGAACATCATCTATAAGTTTGACTAAGGTCAAGGTCGCTATGGCGAATGCAGGCAGCTGAAACGCGCTCCGACTAAAAGGATGCAATTACCGACCAAACTCACCTGTTGAAGAGCCAGGGTAAGGTATATTACCTTTATAAGTACTTATGAACACTTGATCTATATACCTTCATATAAACTCAAACATAAAAGGGCTCACAAAACATTTTCAATACTCGTGCACGAAAACAGGGGATCATGTCGTCACACAAAAGTAAAGACCAGGGTCCAGCTAGTGGTTTGAGGTCCAGCTCTAGTCAACCCAGCCTTGAAGATATCAGACAACTTATTCTGGAGTCAAATCAATCAGTTCTAAAGAAAATCGACGAAGTAAAATCCACCCTGCAGCAGTCGATCGATAAAGTAGAGGCAGAACTTTCAACAATCAAAACAAGAGTGGATGATTTTGAAACTGTCGCGAACATGCAAAACACTCGTATTGACACTGTTGCAGATAAGGTATCAGTGTTACAGGCTGATTTTGACTACAAACTTGGAATGCTGAAACGAGAAGCCATTCAAAAGGAACTCCATGATCGAACAGTAAACTTGCTCTTTAATGGGATCGACGAAGCACAGGGCGAAAATACCGAAGATGTGCTCCGTGAACATTTTACTTCAAAATTAAAACTCGCAGATTCTTTTGTAGATGAAATCAACTTCAAGTCAGTCCATCGCCTTCGCAGACCAAAGTATGCTGATTCCCAAAATGAAAAACCTAGACCCCCTACTATCATTGCTTCATTTGTAAAAATGAAAGACAGAAACACTGTTTTTTATGCAAAATCAAAGCTATATGGGACTGGGTGTAACATCCAGACAGACCTGCCAACATCAATGAAGAAGATCAGGACACATCTGAACAAGGCTGCCTATGATTTAAGAAATAAGTATAACTTATACACCAGAATAAGAGTCAAAGGAATTGACTTGGTATTAGAAATAAAGAAACCTTCTGAACCAAACACTGCATGGAGACGCCACAGTGTTGAGATCCCTCCTTCCCTCAGCCAATACTGAATACTTATTAGTATGAACTTTGAAGTTAATATATATCATATCAATCAGGTGTTCAGCTGCTAAGTTGTGCACAACATTAAGATTAAAATAGATGTGCTTTAACTTACATTAACTAATGTCAAATACACATTGTACCAACTATAAGACAAAAGTAAATATATTGTTGATTGTTCTTATTAGAAATATGAATGCATGGATGCATGATTTGACAAAAGTGATGTCCTGCTAGATATAATTATAGGATTCTGAATTAATAGAAAAGTAGTATGTATGTCAATTTTACAAAAATCATGTTATTATCTAAGCCTTGAATACTACCCACATCAATATTCAATAGAAATACATTAACCAGCTATATTATTTATAATCCTGGAGTGCAAAGTCTACATGCAATAGCCCCTCAATATATCACATCAAAATGTATATAACTATCTCCAGATACAGTTTGTACTTTCCTGCTTGTGAGTGTGAAAGTAAAATGTTTTATTAATGAGTTTTAGACAGGTTAAAGCAATTCTGGATGTTTTTGAATGTGTATATGCATAAAGATTATCCAACAAGACATGTGTGTGCATGTATGCATGGATATTTGCATGTAGTATGTTTGTATATATGTGTATGTAGGTATGTATGTATGTGTGTATGTGTGTGTATGTATGTATGTATGTATGTATGTATGTATGTATGTACTATTCATATGCATTTGCATATTTCTTATATATATTTTTGGTATAAGCATGTGTGACAAAAAGCATAGGTGTGGTTGTATTGTATGGATATGTGCCAATTATAGAAAGTTGTATAATGCCCCACCAGCATATTTTCATGTCTAGTATGTGAAATGTATGCATGAACATTGCAATATAGATTTAAATTAAGTATATATATATGCATGATGGTTCTCCAACAATACAAAGATATACATAAATCATGTATCAATAACAACTAAAATAATTCAAAATAGTCATATCCATATCATGACCAACATACAATGCATAGACATGTGTGTAAGTATGTACATGTATGCATGGATGCATGTATCATTGCATATTTATATATTTGTGTACTATTCATATACATGACAATATATTTTACATATGTTTTAGAATGAGCATGTGTGTCAAAATGCATATGAGTGGTTGTATATGTGCACAATGATGAAAGTTGTATAATGCTGCATCTGCTATTTTCATGTCTAGTATGTGAAATGTATGAATGAACACTGCAATGTAGATTTGAAATAATTACACAAAACCAAAACTTTCCATATACATGAATACTTTCATTAAATGTATATGTATCTATTTTCATGTCCTGTATGTGAGGTGTATGAATGAACTCTGCAATGTAGATTTGACATAATCATAAACATTTAAAGTTTATACACATACATATGCACATACTCTGCATTTTGATTCATATGTTACATTCCACTTGGAATGCCTGGGCATGATTGTGTCATAATGAATAGATAATATGTTTAATATCTGTTACTACATTGTTTTTGTCATGTTATTACTATACAATCACAAACTTTCTATATGGGGAATATAGCTTTTTAAATTTGTCCCAAGGTAAACTATACCCACATAACATGTGCACATAATTGTAATAAAGGTATTTGTGTGTGTGTGTGTGTGTGTGTGTGTGTGTGTGTGTGTGTGTACAAATATCAGTTAATGCTGTACTTTTCGGTTACATGTAACAATGTTTTAAATTACATGTGTAAATGTATTATATGATTTCTTGATTTGAAACCACTTTCCTAAATATCAGTTTAGAGTAAACAAAGGTAAAAATACGATGCTTAAAAATATATGGAGATATACAAATAAAACTTACCATTCAAAACCCGTCACCCCAAAAGGTTATCCTCCGTAAAAAAAATAAGTATCCTGACAATGAAAACTGTTCACCTGAAATGTATCATCTTAAATGCAAACCACAACATCAACGCATGGTATGCACGTGTTCTTGAAGAAACACACACGCACGTAAAACACGAGCACTCACCTCTTACAAGCGGCTCACTGTAAAAATCAATATTGCATCCTCACGGTCTCTCCTTCATGACCAATGTTTTTCTCCCATTCTATGTATATATTTATTCTTCTCTCGTTCTCTTTCTATTTGTGTTACTCTGTTCCTTTTTCGCTTACAATGGTACATGTACATACATTTACTCGATTAGAATACATCGCTATAGTGTAAATGAACGGTAGTCTGAAAATTGTCATCTCAAATTGCCAAGGACTTAATAACAAGAAAAAACGCTTGGAGGTATTTTCAAATCTTAAACGAAAGAAGGCAGAAATATACTGTCTCCAAGACACCCATTTCACGCCAGACCTTGAAAAACATATAAAAATGGAATGGGGCTCAACACAATGCTATTTTAGTTCTTATAAGAGCAATGCACGTGGCGTAGCAATCATATTTAGCGAAGAAATTGCTATTAAATTGTTAGACAAAAAACAAGATGAAAACAATGGAAACTATCTCGCTATAAAATTTGAAATATACGAGAAAACATTTACTTTGATAACTTTATATGGGCCAAATACGGACACCCCTTCCTTCTATGAACATGTATTCAAAATTGTTGCAGAATTCGACTCTGACCATTATTCGATCTGTGGAGATTGGAACCTAGTCCAGAACTCAGACATGGATTTATTTAACTATAAAAATATAAATAATCCAAAAGCAAGAGAAGTTATGCTCTCATTTATTGAAGAACACAGTATTATTGATCCATGGCGTCATTTAAATCCAGATAGTAAGCGATACACATGGAGACAGAGTAAACCGATAAAACAATCTAGATTGGATTTCTTTCTATTGTCAAGAGATCTAGAACCGTCTATTGAAAATGCAGATATTGAACCTGCTTATAAATCGGATCATTCAATAAGTTGGGTCAATTTGAAATTAAAGGAAGTCGAAAGAGGAAAAGGTTTTTGGAAATTTAACAATTCACTGCTTTATGAAAAAACATATGTTGAAAAAGTTAAGAATATTGTCAACACAACTAAACAGCAATACCAAATAGGGTCTGATGATAAAGGAAACGCACTATTTGAAATTAACGATCAACTGTTCTTTGAAACTTTACTCATCATGATAAGAGGCTTCACTATTAAATACTCTTCGGAACGTAAACGAGAGAGGGAAAAGAATGAAAATGAATTAAATAAAACCCTTGTGGGTCTAAATAAGAACCTAGACGAGACCAACGACACCATTGATAAGGAAGCTATTCTTAAAGATATTAATGAAGTAAATCTGAAATTGGAGAACATAAATAGTGTAAGAGTCGAAGGTATAATGATGAGATCAAAATGTGAATGGAAAGAAAAGGGAGAAAAACCAACAAAATATTTTTTATCACTAGAGAAAAGAAACTTCATTAATAAGTCTATCTCAAAACTACAAACACAAGATAACAAAATCGTAACTGAGACAAAAGAAATAATCAATGAAGCAAAATACTATTATAATAACATTTACACAAAACATTCATGTACATCAGTTAACTTGGATGAACTCTTCCAAGACTGTGAAGTCCCAAAACTCAATAATTTGGACAAAAACATGTTGGAAGGCGAATTACAATATGACGAAGTTTTAGAATCCCTAAAAAATATGAAAAATGAAAAAAGTCCTGGTCCATCAGGTTTCACAGTTGAATTTTTCAAATTCTTTTGGTTGGACATCCATCCCTACTTGATTCGATCTTTAAATCTGTCCCACAAAACAGGGGAATTGTCTATCTGTCAAAAACAAGGTCTTATAACATGCATCCAAAAAAAAAATAAACCAAAACAGTTCTTAAGTAATTGGAGGCCTATATCTCTACTAAATGTATCATACAAGATAGCATCAGCTACAATTGCAAATCGGATAAAGAGAGTACTTCCAAAAATAATAAATGAAGACCAACGAGGCTTCATGTCATATAGATATATAGGAGAATGTACAAGGCAAATTTATGACATCATGGACTATGCAGAGTGTATGGAAATACCTGGTCTACTTTTATTGATTGACTTCGAAAAAGCTTTTGATTCAGTAGATTGGACCTTTATACAAAATGTTCTCGACTATTTCAACTTTGGCCCAGATATTAAAAACTGGATATACACGTTTTACAAAAACATAAAATCAAGTGTTCTTGTGAATGGTTTTTCATCAGATTTTTTTGAAATAACCCGTGGATGTAGACAAGGCGACCCACTATCGCCATATTTATTTATTATTTGTGCCGAAATTTTAAGCATCATGATACGTAATAATAAAAAAATAAGAGGAATTAAAATAGGGGACAGTGAATACCTCATTACTCAGTTTGCGGACGATAACTCTTTAACTTTAGATGGGTCTGAAGCATGCCTCCAAGCGACACTTCAAACACTGACACAATACGCCTCATTCTCAGGTCTTAAAATCAATACAAGTAAAACACAAGTTATTTGGTTTGGTTCATTAAAACATTCTAAGACGATATTGTGCAAAGATTACAAACTCGACTGGTCAAAAACAGAATTTACAATTCTTGGCATAACTTTCACACACAACTTGGCAGAAATGGTAGAGAGAAATTATAAAGACAAGCTAAAACAGATTAAGATCATTAGAAATCAATGGCTTGGAAGAGATATATCGCCACTTGGAAGGATAACAATTTTAAAAAGTCTTATCCTACCTAAACTAAATAACATTTTCTCTATACTCCCAAATCCTAGTGAAGGCATCTTAAAGGATCTTGAAAAACTCTGTTATAATTTCATTTGGAAAGGTAAACCAGATAAAATAAAACGGAAAATAATAACTAGTGATTATAAAGACGGTGGCCTTAGAGCTCCTGATATAAGAAATACAATCTTTTCACAAAAAATAAGTTGGGTTAAAAGACTTTTCAATTCTGATAGCAACTCAAAATTAAAGAAACTTTTTTATATTAACGTATCTCCAGCATACAGGGAATTTTATCAATATAGTGAAACTACCCTGATCGAAAAGGTGTGTACACCAAGAACAAACGATTTTTGGAAAGACGTCTTAAAAGCATGGGGATGCTTTATTACGCAAAAGGGGTTATTTGCAAAAACCCAATCTGAATTACTCTCTCAGCCAATATGGAATAACGACAACGTAAGAATAAATAACAAGACAATACATTATAAGCACATGTCAAACTCAGGCATTCGTTTCATAAACGACGTAATCAATATAAACGGAAAATTTCTAAATTACATAGAATTAAGTCAAATGTACCAATGCAAAACGAACTTTCTCGAATACGCTGGTATCATCAATGCAATCAAAGTGTATTTAGTCAAACTTAACATTAAAGTAGAGAGAAAACTAGAAATGCCGTTATTCCCATACTTTATTGAAAACATTGCTAGTAAGAAAAAAGGATGTCGGACATTTTACGATATATTACAATATTCAGTAAAAACACCGAGTTGGTACAAAAACAGAAAAAAATGGGAAAGAGATCTCAAATGCCAAATAAACGAAAGTGAATGGAACACAATCAATAAAATGCCTTTTGTGTGTAATCTCTCTTCGAAAACAAAATGGTTTCAATATTCCATAATACATAGAATTCTCCCGACAAATGATCTTTTGTATAAGATGAAGTATAAAGACGAAAATATATGCAACTTCTGTGAGGAAGAGATAGAAACAATAAGTCATCTCTTTTTCGAATGTCCAATTGTGAAAGATATTTGGAGTAAAGTAAAAGAATGGATAGAGACACATACGCAAGCAAACATAAATCTATCAAAAAAAAACATCTGTCTTGAATATCCTGAATATAGGAACAGAATACTTAACACGATAATCACAACCATTAAGTATACCATTTTCAAAACAAAACAAAACGGCTTGAAACCAAATTTAACCTACGTTAAAAATGACATTAAGAAAACATACAATATCGACAAATATAACGCTTATTGTACCTGCAACTACTCCAAATTTATGAAATTTTGGTCAAGTTGCCATTTACTATTTGACTAATTAAAAACATCATTCTATCTTTACCTTTGTTCCTTCTTTAACTGAAAACCCTTACAAAACAGAGGGTTTGATTGCTTAAAATTCATGTGTGTTATTGTAATATGTTGAACTCAGAATGTCACTTGTAAATTGTTATGTGTATGTACCACAAAAAGAAATAAATAAAAAATAAAAAAAAAAAAAAAAAAATCTATAAGTTTGTGTCTATGGATTGTATGTAAACCTCCGTCTCAGTGTTTTACCAATGAAAACATACTAAAACGATACTAAATATGCAATTGGGTTCACGATGCTGTTTATGTAGGGGAGAAAACAGCTGATATCAACAAAATTTTTGTCACAAAATTCAGAAAAGGAGGGGTGCTGTAGAAACTGAAAATTGTTGAGATGGTCATTAGAGGAAGTACACTCATGAAGAAGAGTGAAGTAAGAATTGCGAACACTTTGGTTCCGACTGTGCCATGTGTGTGTTCTCTTGCAGTTGGAACACTAGACCTCTGTCTCAGTGTTTTACCAATGCAAAAATATAAACCCGATAATACAATTGCAATTTCAAGAAATTCAACACCAACGAGGAATGCATAAATAATAGATTGTCCACTAAGCTTGAGGTTGGAGTCGTTATCGGCAACAACTTGTGTCTTCGCTACCCCAACTAGATAATAATTATACTATGGGTGAAGATAATAGGCGTACAAGACACAGTGGTGCATAACTTTGCAGCCAGCAACTTTGTTATCTGTCTGCCATGTGGACAACAGTCTTTCCTGTATCTCTGTATGGCGATAACACAGAAGAGAAACCCGGATGTTTAAGACTAGAAGTGGATCATGAAGATAAGAAACTTTAACATCATCCAGATGTGCAGATTTTAAAGGCCCTGTATAATTTAAAAAAATCAACATCGCCACAATCATCCGGATTGAAAATCACCCTCTTATTCTGTAGCCCTACACCTTGTCTTACATCCACAGTGCAGTGATATATATAGAATACTGAACGACGTCCCGTTTGATAACATGTTTTAAACGAGTGGATGGTTTGGTATTTTAACGAGAGAAAGCGAGTTAAATACCTATGACATTCACGAGTTTCATCAACATGTAATCAAACGGGACCGAGTTTAGTATTTTATTTATTACTCAATAATGTAAATAGTGCTGAATTGCAAGAAAGTCGTTTTTAGTGACGCTTACTTGCAAATAGGTCACCCGCTATTGCAGTCGCGCGGCAAACATTGTGACGTCAACCAAAAACGACTATGATACACGCGCTATTATGACGTTACGGCAGCACGCGGTGGTATCACACATGTGTGTAACCAACTCATTGTTATCCCCCGCCGCGCGTTTAGCGCGAAGCGGGGGATATAGTATAGATATAGTATAGCGTCCGTCCGGCCGTACGTCCGTACGAAATGGAATAACTCAAATACTATTCACTGGATTCTTTTCCTATTTTGCATATGGGTTCATCATGGGAAGAGTAATGTTCATACAGAGGTTTGTGACCTTGACCTTCATTTCAAGGTCACAATGAAACTTTGTCATGTTATCCTTGTCAGCGCGATATCTCAAGAACCATTCGCTGGATTCTCTTCATATCTTACACATAGCTTCTCCAAGGAAAGACGACGAGCTGATTAGATTTTGGTGACCTTGACATTATTCTGAAGGTCAAAGTGGAACTTTGAATTTTTCGACATGATAATGTACTTGTAAAGCTTGTCAGCGGGATATCTCAAGAACCATTCACCAGAATTTCATCATATCTTATACAAAGCACCTCCTAGGGAAGAAGACAAGCTGATAAGATTTTGGTGATCTTGACATTATTCTGAAGGTCACAGTTGAATTTTGAATTTTTTGACATGATAATGTACATGTAAAGCTTGTCAACGGGATATCTCAAGAACTATTCACCAGAATTTCATCATATCGTACACGAAGCACCTCCTAGGGAAGAAGACGAGCTGATTAGATTTTGGTGACCTTGACATTATTCTGAAGGTCACAGTTGAACTTTGAACATTTCGACATGTTTGACAGACGATTTTTGTGATCTTTACATTATTTTTCAATTTTGAAGTATTAATTTGCGGCGGGGGATTATGTCACCTTAGTGACAACTACTTGTTATCTAATGAGTGATCGCACCACGGTTGAGTAATAAAAAGCTCATGCCACTGGTTGAAGTTTGTATAAAGTCAGTATGTCATTGAATAATGTTGTATTTTGTTATGTTGTTTTTTGTTTGTTGTTAACATATTCTGATTTATCTTGTACTGAAACCATTTTTTATCAACACTCTGAGTACATTTAGTAGTCTTTAAATTGATCTTTTCCCATTCATTCTGTTGGAAATATTTGTCAAATGCTTCTTCCTATCTTAAGTGACCAGTTGATTTTTCAAACCTCAATCGGTTAAGCAAATCATAAACCTTTTAACTTGTAAATATGTTTTAAATATTGAATGGATAATAGGAAAAACCTGTATCGGTTCTGTATAATTAAAAGTAATGTTCCTCTTTCTGAGATATTCAGACACTGCTCTCCTAAAACCTTTAAAGGTGAGAACATCTATACAAATGTCATATTTACCATTCAATTCTTCCAAAGACATCATATTTCCGTCATCAGTCATAATATAAGTATGTTATTCCCTTTCCTTCCCATATTTTTAATTAAAAAAAACTGTTTTGCCACCTACCAAAATATTGCTATTATACTACAGATTGATTCAAAACCTCAGTACTTCGAAACTCATTCTGGTAACATATTGTAAGATAATCAGACCATGCATTGAAATAGGGGCGGGAAAGCGCAGTGGCAGTGACGCTCAAGAGGTCTTGGGTTCGAATCCCGCCAGGGGCACGGCAACTTTGTCTGCAGTAGAGAACTGTTCTACACGCAGTAAGGTTTGGGTGTAATGCTACACTGAATCTTAGCGTAGTACCACCGTTAGTTCGCTTTTTTCATCCGATGCTCGCAGGTTTCACCGCAATGCATAGACGCATGGCATTGCGGGCTTTCTCCCTGCCATAATACTAGCAACCACAATATAAACCTCTACTCATCATGCATTCTCTCAACAACCGGGGTAGAGTGTCCGCTCATCACCCGGAAGACCGGGGTTCGATTTCCGGTCGCATCATTCCAAAAGATGTTAAAAGATTATAAGGACAGAACAACGCTTGAACTGGCGCTGCACAGTGGCTGCCGGGTGCAAAATGCACAAACCGAATTTCCGATTTACAATGTATTGAGGACAATAAAGAGTTATTAAAAAAAAACCAACATATTTGATGTTTCCTTTGCGTTCGTTAGATATGTTATACCAGATATCGGACCATGTTTTGCAAAACAGACCCAATGGAAATAAAATCAAGACTTTGCCTTATTAGGCAACACACTGGACACGGAAGGAGAATAAAGCTCCAATTTTAAAGATAATATCTTTGCACAGTTCCGCACTACATCCGTGTGAATCAATTCGTTCACACATACATTAATGTATTCGTGTGTGGTTATCAAGACAACGAGGGTCAGTAATATAAGTGTATTGACGGTTGAAGGAGAACTGAACTGAATCAGCTGAAACTTGAACACCTGTAAGTATATTGTATTTCAGATGTGTTCAAGAAATCATTCTAACATTAATTTGATTTGATAGAGCTTCCTGGAAAATTTTATATTCTAAAATAAATTCTAAAGTATATTTGTTTTAAATCTACTTGATCATACTGTCACCTTTAATCAATCATACAATTCCTGTACTCCAGTGACGTTTCGTGACCCATTAATTTTCAGATTTGGTAAAAAACAAACCTATGCCATGATGACGGAAGATCACGTTGAAATCCCCCAATGGCCTGTGGTATTGTTCCTCTGTGTACTGTTGGCATGTGGATTAATAGGAAACACTCTCATTCTATATGTTTACCAACGACGGATGAAAGCTACGATATTTGGCTTCTTTGTGCAAATCGTTGCTGTTTTGGATTCAACAACAGTCTTAGTGGCAATACCTGGTGTGATTATATATAGGTCAGGACTTGAAGGTCTGGATAAAGGGAGGATGTGCAAGTTTCTTATGTTCATCATCCACTTCCTGTCTTTAACATCCGGCTTTCTCTTCTGTGTTATTGCCGTACAGAGATAAAGGAAAATCTGTTGTCCACATGGCAGACAAATAACAAAGTCTCTGGCTGCAAAGGTATGCCTTGGGGTGTGTTTTGCGGCTTTTGCTGTATCTCTACCAATAGTATATCTGGCTGGTTGGGGAAACAAACGCTCAAGTTGTTGCTGGAAACACAACCATCATTGTACCAGTCTGTGATTACGACATTACCATCAAACTCAGTGGACAATCTATAATTTATGCATTCCTCGTTGATGTTGAATTTCTTGGAATTGCAATTGTATTATCGGGTTTATATTTTTGCATTGGTAAGACACTGAGACGGAGGTCTCGTGCTCAAACTGAACGAGGACGCACACATGGAGCAGTCAGAACCAAAGTGTTCGCAATTCTCACTTCACTGTTCTTCATAAGTGTTCTGCCTACATTGGCCCTCTCAACATTCTTCAGTTTCCTCAGAACTCCCCCCGTTATGAATTTGGGGACAATTACGTTGTTCGGTATCGGCGGTTTTCTGTCCTATACAAATAGCATCGTGAACCCAATTGTGTACAGTTTTAACTCGAGACTATTCCGCCAGGAATGTTTTTCCATGTGGCCTTGTATCCGGAAGCGGAAACCAGAAGAGCGTTCTACTACAAGGGAAGAGGATGATACGCCAACTTGTACAACTTAATAAACTAAATTCTGTATTGACAAGGACACTATTGGCCAATTCTCTGAAATCTTACAATCTTACATGCACAATTGACTAATTCTCTTGGATCCCACATGCACTATTGACCAATTGACTGGGACCTACATGCACTATTGACCAATTCACTGGGACCTACATGCACTATTGACCAATTCTCTTGGATCATTAATTCATTATTGACTGTATTAAATGAATTACGATCTTCACATGATGTCTTGTTGCTTTGTAAAAGTAATTCAGTAAGTTCTGATGTATTACAATCTTACATGCACAATTGACTAATTCTCTTGGATCCCACATGCACTATTGACCAATTGACTGGGACCTACATGCACTATTGACCAATTCACTGGGACCTACATGCACTATTGACCAATTCTCTTGGATCATTAATTCATTATTGACTGTATTAAATGAATTACGATCTTCACATGATGTCTTGTTTCTTTGTAAAAGTAATTCAGTAAGTTCTGATGTATTTTTCATCGGGTCGTTGTCATCGTTTTGGTGTCGACAACGTCGATGATTTTATCACGTTGAAGTGACGTGGTTTGTAGGAGTTTTATGTTGACAGTTAATCGGGGAAATTAGCAGTCACACGGTCGAGCACACTGATTTGCTGGAGGATGCCCCAAAGATAACCTGAACACAGATGAGAGTCGAGATGTGAATGTATTTGCAGCGTAACAAGATATTTGTATTATACAATTTCAAATAATACATTACAATTACAATAGTAAGTTAAGATAATACACAGTAAAAAGTATAAGTTATATAATATAACATTTCTAAATGGTTGATATGGTATAATTACAATAACAGTAATTATAACAGTTTATACAGTAAATACGGTAGGACGCATTTACTTTAAATACGGTAATACAACAATTTCTATAATACAGTAAACACAGTAGGACGCATTTACTTTAAATACGGTAATACAATAATTTCTTTAATACAGTAAATACGGTAGGACGCACTTAGTTTAAATACGGTAATACAATAATTTCTATAATACAGTAAATACCGTAGGACGCATTTACTTTAAAGACGGTAATAAGTTATCGAGCCGAATGCTGACGGACCTCTCATTTTTATACATGAAGAATAAATCTAAGTAACATATGTGAGAACTTGGATGATCTTATTGCTAGCAGACATTTGTATATAATTCACTCATGGTGTTCGATATAAATTGAATGCTCACATAATATAATCATTTGATACAAGTTTTGTACATAGTTAGGACTAAGTGATAGACATAGCCAAGGATGATAGTAAATATACATAGGTAAACAAATCTAGTGATGAATAATTGTTACACACAGTTCAAGTAAACAAGCAGTATTTACATTTGATAATACAATTACAATTTAGACATAAACAAAGTAATATAACATAGCTTACCTGAACACAGATGAGGGTCGAGATGTGAATGTATTTGCAGTGTAACAAGATATGATCTACCTGCAAATACGCTCGACTTATATACCCTCGGACTATGGGAACCATACCTGTGTTCACGTAATTAATGTCATTGAAATATGTAATACTGTAACATTCGATGTCGCCATAAGCATATTCATTGCTAAGTTTACCGAATCTTACTTAATAACGATACTAAATCTCTGTTGCTTGGAGTGCACATTGCCTGAGGCAGCTAACGAACAGTTGGGTCTATCAGCGTTACATCATGCGTGGTCAGCTTGTAAATAATATTGCAATATAGGGGGAGATTCCTATCTATGACAATACCCCTCCGCTTGGGAACTTTCGACCGCGAAAGCTAAAAACAATTCACACATGAAAATGTACATAATCAAACAGTTTACAATCATCTGGGTCAAGATCCAGGAGATGGAAACATTAAATAACATTGTTGAAAATGGAAGTGAAAAACATAAAGGTAGCAAAGCTTTACCTAAGGAGTAATTGCTCAGAACAGAGAAGTTGTAGGGTAACTTGAGGAAGATGCAAGAAATATATGGTTCCAGAAGGTAGGAGTAGTTGAAGAGTATACGAGAAGAGAACAATCATCAGTATGTTAGTCAAAGACCGGTTGGTTTGGGTCAGGATGTGATCAGCATCCCCAAGTACTTTTAAACACAGGTGAACCTGTATGTCTTTCAGTAACTCCAATGAAAGTTGTTTCTCAAGATTAGACGAAATACTATGTACTGTTGTAGGAATAGGAATGTTAATAGAAGTATTTGGGTGTTTGTTGTCGTTTGCGACGTTTGCCTGAATTTGTTTTCCTGATGTGGAAGTCTGCTTTGAGACCTGGACCTACATTCTGTTCTGGTTCCCAACTTGGTGTAGGGAAGTGAAGCCATTTGAGAAGATAATGTCGTACTCCATTTATGAGTTTTGACCTAAGAACCTTTTCTACAGGATAAGCTTCTCTAGAAGGTTCTGGTGCAGATGGTGCAGATGGTGCATTACGTGCAGAAGGTGATGTGCTGGGTGCTGGTTGTGCCGTTTGTGCAGGTGGAGCGGTTTGTGCGCTTGTAGGTTTTTGTGCAGCAGTTGTGCTGGTTGAATAGTGAGCGTTGGTTGAGCTCGTAGAAGGGTGAGCAGAAGAAGTGCTCTTTGGCTTGGTAGAAGGTAAGCCTGATTGTTGATTGCAATCATCAGTTGAAGATGAAGCAGGATCACCATGTGTTGCGCTGGAACGAGGTGAAGAATTGCAGTCAGGGTGCTGACTGGTAGAATTGGAAGCAGGCGCTGATGCTGCTGTACCAGAGGTGTCTGGTTGTGGTTCTGGTGGCCGTTTACCAGCTCTAAGAACCACCAACTTTAGGCGATTTGCATGTACTTGAGATTTGTGTTCAGCGTCGTCTGAACATCTCCGAATCTTGTATGTGTAGTTTGGTCCAATGGAAGTGATGTAGTATGGACCTTTCCATGGTTGTGCCAACTTAGGTGAAAGACCTGTGCCTATTGCTGTGTTGTGAAGGTAGACATGCTGGCCAACCGTGAAAGATGGTTCTTTGGATTTGATGTCTTTGTGCTCTTTGTCAATTTCTTGACTGACTTCCATGTTATCCCGAGCAATTGCTTTTACCACTTTGAGATTATCAATCAGAGTCTTCAAATGCATCTCAGCATCTTTACCTAAAGATGGTTTAGGCAACAAGGAGGTATCAAATGGAAGATGCATTTCTTTTCCAAACATCAGAAAGTGAGGTGAAAAACCAGTTGATTGACAGGGAACATTCCTCATGGCCATCAGAATACAGGGTAGAATATCAGCCCAGTTTTTCTGGTCTGGTTGACAATAGGATGTTAGAGCTTGAGCGATTGTTGCATTTCGCCTTTCAACCATTCCATTGCATTGAGCATGATATGAGCTGGTATGAAGATGTTTGACTTCCAAGATTTCACAGATAGCATTGACCAACTTCGAAGTGAATTGGCGACCTCTATCCGTTAAAAGCGATCTTGGGGCACCATACCTAGAAAAGATCTCATTAAAGAGTATCTTTGCTACCTCAGTTGCTTCTTGGGTCTTCATAGGGAAGGCTTCGATCAGGCGGGAGAATGAATCTACTGCTACAAGAATATATTTGTAGCCCTCGTTGGTTTTAGGAAGCGGACCAAGTATGTCAACATGAAGTCTTGAAAATGTATCTTCAATAGGCAAGGGAACCAATGGCGCTGGCTTGGAATGAGTGAGCCTCTTGGAACGCTGGCAAACATCGCAGGACTTGACATAGTCTTCAATTTCCTGATACAACCCTGGCCAATAGTAATTTGCCATGATGGATTGGCGAGTGGCGTCACGGCCGAAGTGACATCCGCCTGCTTTGGAATCATGGTAAGCGTACAGCAAGTCTTTTCTGTCTTTAGTTGGGACTGCCAACTGTGTTATCATGGGAACACGGTTTCCTTTATCACCTCGGTGTTTGGGCTGAAAGAAGTGATATAGAACACCGTCCTTAAGGTCATACTCTTGGGCACGTCCTTGAAGACCTTTGACTTGAGCAGGAGTGTAGTCTGGTGGAATTTCATCTTTCTCGATGAAATCAATGATGGGTTTCAAGTCTGTTGATTTTCTCTGTCTCTCAGTTAGGTCATTGTCGTTGATGTCTGTATCTACAGCATTGACGAAGGGACCAGGAGATGCTGTCTCCCTGAGATAGACAAAGTCAACTTGAAGTGGTTCAGATTCTGCTGAAGAATATGATAGAATGTCAGTTGTGTACTGATCTGAAGATGATGTGTCATCTGATGCTTGATTAGTAGATTCATCAGAAGTAACAGAGGCTACTTCTTCTGTTCGTTGCTCTGCCGCAAATGAAGAAGTACTGATAGAAGAAATGACAGGTGGAGAAGGAAAGTCATCTGTGATTGGTACAGAAGTAAGAGGTGGGTAGGTCATTCTAGATAGTGCATCAGCATTTGTGTTTGACTTGCCAGGTCGATGTTCAATATCAAAGTCATACTCCTGAAGCATCAAAGACCATCTGGCAAGACGACATGTCTCAGCCTTGATGTTCTTGAGCCATTTGAGTGCACTGTGGTCAGTGTAGACTTTGAACTTCCTGGAGGCAAGATAAACACGGAAGGTGCTGATTCCATCAAGAACTGCTAAGCATTCTAGCTGAGTGATTCCCCATTTCTTTTCTGAAGCATGAAGGGCACGACCTCCATAACAGATGACATGTTCTTTTCATGATGAGTCCTTTTGACCAAGAATATAGCCAATAGCTGATGAAGAAGCATCGGTGGTCAATATGTAAGGTTTTTCAGGATCAGTATAGGCAAGAATAGGAGCTGAAGTTAATGCTTCTTTAAGCTTAACGAAAGATGATTGACAGGATGGAGTCCAATGAAAAGGGGTGTCCTTTTGAAGAAGATTGTAAAGGGGTGAAGCAAGTTTGGAGAAGCTTGGTACAAATTTGCGGTAATAGCAAGCTAGGCCTAAAAAGTGACGAATGTCATGAATATTTTTAGGTTGGGGAATTTTGTTAACAATTTCAATTTTGGCTTGATCGACTTCAATGCCGTCTTTGCTGAAAACATGCCCAAGGTATGTGACTTTTCTGGCTGCGAATCTACACTTACTTGGTTTCAGGGTAAGACCTGCTTCTCTAAGTTTTGCAAAGACACATTTAAGATGATGAAGATGTTCTTTGAAATTTTTGGAAAAGACTATGATGTCATCTACATAGACCAAAATGAACTTCCAATTCATTTCTTGAAGAGCTCTAGAAATTGTTTGTTGAAATGCTGCTGGTGCATTTTTAAGACCAAAAGGAAGACGGTTGAATTAAAAAATGCCTTGCTGCGTAATGAACGCAGATTTATGCTTATTTTCTGGATGTAGTGGTATCTGCCAAAATCCACTAGCACAATCTAGGACTGAAAAAATTTTGCTGTGTTTTTCACCAATGGCATCAATTACATCATCAAAACGAGGAAGAGGAAAAAATACTGGCTTCGTAACAGCATTGAGCCTTCTATAATCTACGGCAAAACGATAAGTACCATCAGATTTCTTAACCATTACAACTGGCGATTGCCATTCTGATGAACTAGGTTCGATTATACCTGCGTCTAACATTTTCTGAACTTGTTTAGCACATTCTTGCTTAACCTCTGGAGATTGCTATAGAAGGTTCGTCTGATAGGAGAAACATCTTCAGTTTGTATACGATGTTCATGAAAATGAGTACGACCTAACTGTGACCAATCTTGTGCAAACACTGACTGTTGAGAACGAAGGAAGCACTCTAGTTGAAGTTTTTGTTCTTCAGTTAAATCAGAATCACTGAGATTGAAGGATAGAGTGTCCGACGAATCAGTGGTAGTTGCAGCAACAGAATTGATCTGAGTTGAAGGTGGAGGCGTAGAAACTAGAGATATGATAGAATCAATATCAACTTGAGAAGCAGAAGCAACGATTTGTCGACAGCTGAGTGTGACAGGAGAATCTGAAGGATTGAGAAATCGCATGCAAGCTTTACCTTTTGTGTTCTGTATGAGACACTTGGCGCCTTGTAGATTCAGCACGTCGAGGCCAGGGCTCAAGTATAACAATCTCATGTGAGGAACATCTGGAAAGCTTGACTGGGACATCTGCTTCAGAGTGAGCTGGGATGATGACTGTTTTGCGTGGTCTGGCGAGACCAACATTGGTCTCCACAAATGACACAGAGTGCAAACCTGCGTGAAGGGTGAGTGTCTTGGAAACAAAATCAATATTAGCTTGGTTAGTTTCAAGGAAATCCATTCCAAGGATTATTGTATGATGTAAGGAAGAGAAGACATGGAATTTCTGAGAGTAGTTAATATTGTTAATCTAAACAACTATGGTGACAGTGCCAAGAACGGAGTGTCGTTCACCTCCCACACTTCTGTTAAGGGAGATTTTTTATAACAATTTTCAAAAATGCCAATTTTGTTAAGGAATTTGGAATGTATACAAGAAATTCCGGCACCCGTGTCCACTAACGCTGTGGTCTTAATGCCGTTTAATTTCAAAGAAATAGTGTTTTTCGTGAGTAGGGTTGAAGCCGATGCAATGTAGACTGGTTCATGTTGTGTAGGAATAGCATTAGAGGAGGAAGAATCAGATGGAACAGCTGGATAGATAGCACTAGGTTGAGGAGTAGAAGCAGAAGAGACATGTGCTTGTGCTAGTCCTGGCCTGACCCCCGGTGTTGGAACCTGAGCGACAGGCGCGAGTCCCTATTGTGAGTGACCATGCGCCAGAAAGGCATGACACATAAAGAGTGAGGATGTCCAGTCTTATTGCAGTATGTGCAGAGAGTGTTGCGATGTGGGCAGTATTTGCGATTGGAGCAATGCCCGCCACATCCTGCACATCTACGAGGAGGTTGTGACTGGGGAGGAGGATTGTAAGCGGGAGGATGAGGGAAGGATGATTGAGGAGGGTAGTTGGGGTAAGAAGATGTTTGTGGATGTGGAGGAAAGGATGGTTGCTGTGGATAGGATGGTTGCTGTGGATGATAGTAAGGATTGTGAGAAGGATATTCTTGTTGAAAAGAATGTTGGTTAGTTGGGGTTTGATATGAGTACTGAGTATGAGCATGAGGAGGTAGAGAAGGTGAATAGGTATGACTATTCTGAGCACAGTTTGGGGCGGGTGAATTTTTATAATGGTGATTCTTTTGATAAGATTTTGTTTTATGCTGAGATCGGTGGTCTGAATGATTATTGAAACTGAGGGATGCGACCTCAGCATTGGTACTTAATAATTTTTCAATTAACATTGTTAAATTTTTCACATCCTGTGCCACATTAATGTGTGTACTTTTTGCTGATGGCTGAGAAGATTCAGCCAATTTAGCCTGTTACTGAACCTCTCTCATAGTCTTGGGTTGCTGCAACTGCACCCATTGCTTAATTTCAGGCAGCAGTCCGTTAATGGTGATGGCCACAAGAAGGTTCTCTGGGATGTCCATGCTGTAGGACCCTTCTTGTACCCTATTAAGGTAGGCCGTCACAGTCTCAGTGGGCTGCTGCTTGATGTTTAAAACCGACAGGTCCGTCTGCAGGTCCTGCCCAAATCGCTCCTGGAAGGCGACCTTGATGTTAGCCCATGTGGTCCGTGTTGCTGCAGGTAGATGCCTGTGCCACTGCTTGGCTGGGCCTTCCAAGTAGAAGGGTAGTATTAAACATGCCCTGTCATTTGTATGTTTTGACAGTTCAAGCCATGCCTCAAAATCTGTCCACCAAGCTGGGCCGTCTTGTGATCCACTGAACTTCGGTAGGTGAAGGGATGTCATGGCTGGCTCAACAGATGGGTTATTATGTTGGGGAGGTTGTTGTATCTGCTGCTGATGTCCTGAGGTAGAGGGCTGCTCTACGACGTCAATGTGTTGATCAGGAGATGAAGCAGATGAAGGTTGAGATGACACACTGGTGTTGTCAGGAGATGATATAGTGAAGGTACTGAAACCCCCTAATGGATGTTGTTGTATGGGCTTGCTTGAAAACCGTAGTTTGTCCCGGTAGTTGGTTGGGGTTGCTCCTCCAGTCGGCATCAGTGCGTCTGGGTCGACGTTCTCCAGCCACCTTTCATCGGGTCGTTGTCATCGTTTTGGTGTCGACAACGTCGATGATTTTATCACGTTGAAGTGACGTGGTTTGTAGGAGTTTTATGTTGACAGTTCTTCCGGGAAATTAGCAGTCACACGGTCGAGCACACTGATTTGCTGGAGGATGCCCCAAAGATAACCTGAACACAGATGAGGGTCGAGATGTGAATGTATTTGCAGCGTAACAAGATATTTGTATTATACAATTTCAAATAATACATTACAATTACAATAGTAAGTTAAGATAATACACAGTAAAAAGTATAAGTTATAACATAACATTTCTAAATGGTTGATATGGTATAATTACAATAACAGTAATTATAACAGTTTATACAGTAAATACGGTAGGACGCATTTACTTTAAATACGGTAATACAACAATTTCTATAATACAGTAAACACAGTAGGACGCATTTACTTTAAATACGGTAATACAATAATTTCTTTAATACAGTAAATACGGTAGGACGCATTTAGTTTAAATACGGTAATACAATAATTTCTATAATACAGTAAATACCGTAGGACGCATTTACTTTAAATACGGTAATAAGTTATCGAGCCGAATGCTGACGGACCTCTCATTTTTATACATGAAGAATAAATCTAAGTAACATATGTGAGAACTTGGATGATCTTATTGCTAGCAGACATTTGTATATAATTCACTCATGGTGTTCGATATAAATTGAATGCTCACATAATATAATCATTTGATACAAGTTTTGTACATAGTTAGGACTAAGTGATAGACATAGCTAATACTGTAACATTCGATGTCGCCATAAGCGCATTCATTGCTAAGTTTACCGAATCTTACTTAATAACGATACTAAATCTCTGTTGCTTGGAGTGCACATTGCCTGAGGCAGCTAACGAACAGTTGGATCTATCAGCGTTACATCATGCGTGGTCAGCTTGTAAATAATATTGCAATATAGGGGGAGATTTCTATCTATGACATATTGTTAACCACTGTATGAGCACAACTGTTAAAAGAAACAAAAAAAGTGTTTCAAACGCTGTTGAAATTCCATTAACATGCAAATGTTGTCAGATTGGTATTTCTCAACGATCTTTGGCTTATTTATGTTTGAACAAGAGTCATCAGAAGACAACATATCAAACCAGTCCTCCAAATATCATAATCAATATTTTTAAAAATATTTAAATGTTTGAAATAGTATAATGGTATCCCTTAATAAATGCCAACCTTACCTAGGTCAATCATCAGTCAAGCACATTGTTCATTTAAAAATGTGACAATCATCGTAACGTTAACAAGGTAGATAAATCTTCATGTCATATGACGATATGGTAAGATTCAAGTCAGTGTTGTGGACGTATCTTGATTTGATTCAGTCATATTAATAATCAAAGTTTATTTAACAACTGTGTTAACACAGAGATCAGACTTGGTTCAACATGTCTGGAGACTACATTTTCACTGTCTGTTATCTGGTTTCGATCACATGGTTACAGATACACCACAGGAAACATGTTTACAATGATATGAAATTCACTTGTATATGTGTGAGGTCATTGATGTACGTATGCCTACAATGATACTACACATATGACATGGACCCGGAACTGTTACGTTGTCCTATTATGTGTAGTTCCACAGGCCCATGATACAGATATTGTGCAGACATGTGTTGTATTACAGAGAGCGATGATAATGAAAGATATATGTTATGTAAGAGGGACATCTTAAAGGAACTAAAGTCTTGCCTTTTCTGCTAAGAAAGAAACTCGAAATATTTCTTAAAATTATGCCCTTTGACAGTAACAATGCGAGCATCTTGTCTGAAGTCTAAAAGTAATATTTTGGAAGGAGCGAAATTCTTAAAGGAACATCCATTGTGTTGTTGGGGTCAAATATGCCAAACGTTATAAATGGTCTTACTTTATCGAGAAGTACCAACTGTTACCGAAAACTACCATTTTCATGATACTCGGCTTAGTATATTGACGATATGAAGGTAAAAGTAGTGATTTCTGATCGAAAACCGGACAATGCACCGCGTGTGGCGCGCGCCAATCAGTCAAACGTAATTTTGGAATCTTATTTAAACCAGATAAAATAAAACATTTGGGTTGATAATGTTTAATAGGTCATATAACTACTGTGCGTGTAAATAGGAAATGCACTTTCGGTTTCTGCGCCTGCATAATGATGTTACTCGGTTTTAATTGGAAACTAGTAATTATGATATATTTGGCGATTGGGGATAAATATGCAACCTGAGTGAATTTACTTGTACTGTAAACAGCAAATATGATGTGTTGGAATGTATTAAAGCCAAATAAAATTTTATGAAACACAATGGATTCACCTTTAAATTATGATAAATTGGACATATTTTAAACAAAATGGTACTTAGTTTCGATGTTTGGAAAATTACAGAATTAGTTAGAAGTTACACAAAAATTTACACATTTACGATTTTATAGTAAATGTGTCCTAAAGAAATCCAGCTTTGTGAAATCCTCTAAATCTACACTCAAAAGAAAGCCCGAGAGTTGTCGCAATAAGGCTGAGTTGTATACCATGTAATATTTTGCCCTACGTGTATCAATGTGTGCATTCACAAACTTGTATTTCTACCTAGACATTTACGAAATAAGTAATGAAAAAGTTAAATGTGTCTCTGCCACAGTTTTTCAAAAGTGATGAGGGCGGTAGGATTTATCTTTATTTTTTGTCTAAAAAATTAATGACGAGGATGGAGTACATTTTTTGTCAGAGATAAAACACGAGGGTGGGGTTTTGGTAGACATTTAAAAACCTGAGGATGGCTGGGAATGAAAAGTAAAACCAAAGGTTTTTGAAATGTCTACCAAAACCCCACCCAAGGTTTTCTCTGACGTATATACCGTCATAGGTTTCAAATACAAAGGTGAAAACAATCGTGTAAATGTTTCAAGCCTTCGTGATCTAAGTTTGAGGCGCACATAAAATATCTCAATGTTGGGAACGGCGTAGAATAGAGACTAACAAACAAGTGTCTTATGATCACCAATCCTCTGTGGTCTAGTGGGATAATCAAATCGATTCCTGCAATGTCAACTATGCAAATTGTAAATTTGGAAGTTTTTGAGAACCTAAGTGAACAGGAGATTGACGTTATTTGGAGTTAGGTCTTACAATTAGATTGTAAAACTTCAGGTCTTACTGAAAGTTGAAAATTAACCTGCTATGAGGTTAACTTTCGACGGTTGGTAAAACCTCGAGTCTGGTAAAACCTTAAAATTCGTGGTGAAACCTGCTCAAAGGTTATTACAATAAATGCAGTTACCTCACAATGTACAGAGATATCCTGAGATTGATTTATACTTGGGGAAAATGACTTTTGGGTATGTTAAACTGATGTGGCAAATTCGTTTAATACTGTTTATTGATCCTAGATTAATTATAAAGGTTTTATACAATTTGTTTATTCTACGTTCAGTAATCATTTACTTGTATGTGAACTGTAGAGTAGCACTGACTGCTATTATTGCCTGACCTGATGGAAATGCTATAACATATCGAATCAAGTTACATCTTCTTTTTTCTTTCTCAGAATATTAGTAATTAGTAATGTATGGGTTTTTGGAGATTTTAAAAACAGAAAAATGTGTATCTGGCATGCAAAGGTCAGTATATGTCATTTATTTATTACAAGACTGCAATCTTCTTTGTATTCACTTGAATAATAGACACAACCTGTATTTACAGTGTAATTGGAAATCCTGTTGGTTTCTTTTGTATACTCAGAACAATAAGTTCACATGACCTCATCGCCTCAGA
The DNA here is from genome assembly GCA_936450465.1 of Gibbula magus. Lineage (NCBI taxonomy): Eukaryota > Metazoa > Mollusca > Gastropoda > Trochida > Trochidae > Gibbula > Gibbula magus. The sequence continues at coordinate 42,157,033 of OW388289.1, forward strand.
AAAACCTGAAGATGTTCCGTCTGATGTGAACTTGGACTGATGTTTTAACAAAACTAAACTAAAAGCAAACTTACTGTTCTCAGTATATAATCACAATATATTTGTCTATTACACTAACATTCATATGTAGTTAGTTATGTTTTAGACTCTTTGGCAAGACCATCATCGATAACTTTGTCTCTATTTCTACATTGACAAACTGAAACCTCCATCTCAGTGTTTCACCAATGAAAAAATACGAATATGAAACACCATGATTATCATTCTTCGCAAGAAATCAGCGCTGAATGATTATTAAAATAGTTTGAGGGTTGTGTCATAATCACAAACTGGTACAATAATGGTGGTGTTTCCAGCAACAACTTGAGTGTTTGTTACCCAAACCGGGTGTACCATTTGTAGAGATAAACTAAAATCTGTACAGTACCCTCAAAACGAGGCATTCAGCGACTTTGTTATATTCTGCTTTGTCGACACTAGACTATCATTGTGAGAAACCCGGATGTGAAAGACATTAAGGGGATCATTAAGATAGAAAACATGCGTTTGATTTGCGGACTTGAACCTCATGTTGTTAAATCAAAGGCAGCCCATGTTTTCAGATCTAAGGATCCAATGCTTAACTTAACATCAAATGTCTTTATATTATATCTTACATGTCTCTCTTCCTGTATATCCATGGCGATAACACAGAAGAGAAACACGGCTGTTGAAAACAAAAAATGAATCATACAGATTATAGAACTTAAACATACAGGTGATCAGATCTTCTTAAAACTAAAAGCAATTGTCACAGTAACAGCTACTTGAACATTGGTTTAAACCACCAGACTTTGTATTTGCAAAAAGAAACCATATAGAATATAGTCGCAAGCGACGATAACGGATTCAATGCATAAATGATTCAATTAATTGAAATATGATCAATTCACACATCTGTCCAATGTTATTCCTCATATTTCAAAACAAGTCGCAAGTCTCAAGCATGTCTGTAGGATTATTGATACCTATATTGTAAAGAAAATTTAAATGGCGCCTAAACCACGTGACCTACGAACTGACCATGATTTACTTTATTTATTGCATGGTTAATGCGCATTAAAAAAAGTTTCAAGCTTCTATCTGCATTTTAAATGTTTTTCACATGTTAAAAATGGAGATTTAGATTCGAACTGGACCTTGAATGACTGGACCGATGGGGCCCAAAAGTTACACACCTTGACTTCATACTGAGGGCTATCAGTACATTTTTCTCAGAATGTTAACTCTCCTAGTTTTGGCTGAAACCGAGTAAAAAAATAATAAGAAGAACAAACAGTCTTTAGCACAAGTTTAAGGGTGTGACCTAAAGCTTTTTGTCTCTCTTGATCAACGTGTGTGAATAGTTTCATGTAGAGCATTTTTGTGCCCAAATAATTGCAATATATTTGTTTAATATGTAAAATAATCACAAATACCTGTTTTGTGATGTCATACACGGAATGCATAAGGAGTAGTGGATTCATTAAATATAATCAACTCGTCACTTTGGATGTCATTGATTATGTTTTACGAACCCACTCCTCCTCATGCATTCTCCATCACATGACTAACTAAGGTATTCAACATATTTTTCCTTTGCATTCGTTAGATATCTTATGTCACATATCGGATAATTAAAGCACGACTTTACCTTATAAGGCAACACATTGAGTTCCCTTAACAAGGAAGTAAAATCAAGCTCCACTATCAAAGATAATATCTTTGCACAGATCCGCACTGTATCCATGTTAAGTTACTTTATAGCAACTTCAATCCATATGCATTGATATATTCTTGTGAGTGCGTTGAAAGAACGGGGATCTAATATTGATGGTTGAAGGAGAACTATTAAAGATGAAACTTGGACACCTGTAAGTATACTGTATTAATGATTTGTTCAATGGTCCCTTTTAACATTACACTTGATTTGATATAGCTTCGTCGAAAATATGATTTCTTAAAATGACAAAATTTAAGCTTACAAGTATATTTGTTATAAACATACCTACTCATACTGTCACTTTTATCTATCAAACAATGACATTTTGTATCATACTTTTTTCAGAACTCATGGAAATCAAACCTATGCAATGATGACGGAAAATCACGTTGGAATCCTCCATTGGCCTGTGTTATTGTTCCTCTGTGTACTGTTGGCATGTGGACTAATAGGAAACACTCTCATTCTATATGTTTACCAAAGACGGATGAAAGCTACGATATTTGGCTTCTTCGTGCAAATGGTTGCAGTTGTTGACCTAACGGCAGTTTTAGTGGCAATACCTGGTGCGATTATATTCAGGTCAAGGCTTGAAGGTTTGGACACCAGGAGGATGTGCAAATTTCTTATCTTCATGATCCACTTTCTGATTTTAACTTCCGGTTTTCTCTTCTGTATTATTGCCACACAGAGATACAGGAAAATATGTTGTCCGCATGGCAGACAGATAACAAAGTCGTTGGCTGCGAAGTTATGCCTTGGGGTGTGCTTTGCGGCGTTTGCCTTATCTGTACCAATAGTATATATTATCGAGGTAACAAAGATCCAAGTTGTTGCTGGAAACACAACCATCATTGTAACAGAGTGTGATTACAACAATACTATCAAGCTCAGTGGACAATCTATAATTTATGCATTCCTCGTTGATGTTGAATTCCTTGGAATTGCAATTGCATTATCGGGTTTATATTTTTGCATTGGTAAAACACTGAGACAGAGGTCTGATGCTCAAACCGCAAGAGGACGCACACATGGCACAGTCGGAACCAAAGTGTTCGCAATTCTGACTTCACTCTTCATCATGAGTGTAGTGCCTCTAATGGTCATCTCCACAGTCCTGAGTTTCTACAGAACGCCTCCTATTCTGAATTTGGTGACAAAAACGTGTGTTGATATCAGCTCTTTTCTCCCCTACATAAACAGTATCGTGAACCCAATTGTGTACAGTTTCAACTCTAAGCTATTCCGTCAGGAATGTTTATCTGTGTGGCCTTGTACACGGAAGAGGAAATCAGAAGACTGTCCTTCTGCAAGGGAAGATGGCGATACGCCATCTTGTACAACTTCCCTTTGAACACTCTGCATTCACAAGGACACTATTGACCAATTCTCTGAGATACTACGTGCACTACTGGCCAATTCTGATTGATCCTACTCGCACTATTGACCGATTCTCATTGATCCTACATGAAGTACATGTATTAACCAATTCTCTGGGATCCTACAGAAACTATTTACCAATTCCCTGGGATCCTAAACGCGCTACTGACAAATTCTCTGGAATGATACGCGCACTACTGACCAATTCTCTGGGATTTTACAGAAACTATTAACCAATTCTCTGGGATCCTAAGCGCACTACTGACCAATTTTCTGGGATCCTCAGCGCACTTTTGACCAATTCTCTGGGATCCTAAGCGCACTATTGACCTATTCTCTGGTATCCTATGTGCACTGTTGACCAATTGTCCAGGATCCTACATTAATCATAGGCCAATTATCTTGAATCTTTCCCTCTCCTTTGACTGTATTAAACGAATCGAGATCTATATAGAAGTGTCTTGTTTCTTTGTTCAAATAATTCACTGAGTTATGATGTATATGGGAATGGCATTGGCAAAACTGTTAAATGAAACAAAACACATAAGCTGTTAACATTTCCATGAAAAGAATGTGAAAATTGGCATCGTATGTTTGAACAAGACTCATCAAAATATTACATAACCAGCCTGTCCTCCATTAACCATAATCTAAACTTCCGTCCAAAAGAATGTATACTATCACTTTGACAAGTAATTAAAAAAAAAACAAAGGCAAGTTAGACGAAATGATTGGAATATTAAATAATAGCGTTTAACTCTGCGTGAAATAAATGTAAACACATTACATCGATAACAAACAATAAAATGTAAAATGGACAGAGACACACTGGGGGTTAAAATATGGGATTTCAAAATGTGTCCGTACACAGAAGGTTATTTAAAACAAAATTTAAACAATGTAGAGGCATTTGGTCTTGCTTTAATATCGAGTGTGACCTCCTCGAGCATTTATACAAGCAAGAATGTGCATGGATGTCGTGAGGCGTTTAATGACGTCCATTGAAATCTGATTCCATTCATGAATCAGACAGAGTTCAAGTTCTTGTACGTCAATATGGTCCGACAAATATTCGATCAGTGTCATGTCTGGGGAACAAGCAGCCCACGCTAAAATATGCAACATGTTGTTGAGAAAATTCTGTTTGAGTCTGGCTGTGTGAGGTCTTGCATTGTCATGCTAGTAGACAATGCCACAGGGCTTTTGGTTGACAACTGGCTGCAGAATCTAATCCCTGTACCTCTGCATATACAGGTTACCATGAATGATTACTAGCCTCGTTTTCAGTTCACCATAAATTCCTCCCAAAACCATCACACCGCCTCCTCCATACGCTGGGACTTCCTGAACACAGTTTGGAGCTAACCATTACCCAGCACGTTTGTAAAGACGTTGACGAGCGTCAGCTCTGAACAAACAGAATCTGCTCTCATCAGAAAAAGGACACATCACCAGTTTTGGACTTGCCAACGTCGAACTTGCATTGCCAAGCGGAGCCGTTACATCGATAATGCTGGATAAGCATAACTCCCCAGTATGGACGCCGTGCACGAATACAATGTTCCCTTTGAAGCCTTGACCCAGGCCGTCGACTGAAGCGATGTCAGAGTGCCATTGCCGCCATTGCTGTTACAGGGATGAAACGGTTTCTTAGTTGGATTCCCCGGATGTAACCGTCCTCCTGGGGTGTGGTCAGCAGTGGTCTCCCACTTCGCGGCCTGTCTGCACTCTGGCCTGTCTGCCGTAACATCAAAACAATCTGGCGATGCATACACAGGTGCAGCCGAACGTTCATTTGATGTGGGCATGTGAATCTCATTCCTGGTTCATTCCTACAGTTATCTCTTTCTGAATTGTGGCCAGGTGTAGCATTTTTCGTCTGTGCTTTTTCATACTTCGACAATGACTTGTCTCTTCTGCTGGTTTTATACTCTTTGTCAGCAAGTGCATTTCATGGAATGCGTGCATATAACTTTGTCGAAAATTATAGTTGGCGAGTTAACAAATAATGTTTTTAACCAAAAAAATATTTGGTATCCTTTTTTTTGGACATCAGTTTATGTTTTTGGTTTGTATTTAAGTGTTTGAAATGTTATTGTAATAAAATGTTAATTAATATTAAAGTTTATACAATATATTGTTACTTTAGAGGGTAAAACATCTCATTACAAGACCCAATAAGCCTTAACCATAGAAGATAGTTATCCGTACTGGAAGAAAATTGTGTGACATGAAAAGCGATAGTTGTGTGGAACTTTTCCGTGTGAGACGTAGATTTGTAGGTCTAATGCGAATTTGAGAGTTCAAATAGCAAGATGAATGACCATCCATCCATTCCATCATGATGCCACAATTGAAATTTTATTATGAGTGTTTAGGTATCGGTACCTTCGAGCGGCCATTTCAATATGAACACATTAAAAAGGCCACTCGAAGGAAATGGAATTGCATGGCTTAACCGAACCATGTACGTTTGTTTTAAAACTTTCTTTATTGGTTGAGGCATATTGTGTAGCAGTTCATGGAATTGCATGGCTTAACCGAACCATATACGTTTGTTTTAAAACTTTCTTTATTGGTTGAGCAGAACGTGCTACAGCACCTTTCAATGCCGACCTTACTTTCTAAAGATATTGACAATCAACATGGAAGAGAACCTCCATATGATGAAAGGGTTTGTTTCAATTAAGTGGTGTGTTTGTATCAGTATTTGATTTAGACACGGAAAGTAATAACATAACAAATGTTATTAATCACTATCAATACTTTGACAAGAGAACAGTTATCCATGTGTTGTGTCGTAAGAATTTGGTGTCTGAATTTGATGTCATGTTATTCATAGAGATGTCAGACATGATGTCCACAGATTAACTGTTATTGTTTTCGATTAATAACATATTTATTTAAAGATTAATTATTGTTGGGTCGTTTTTTTATATCTGATATAATGTTAGGGAAAAGGGCAGATCGTGTTTGTAATCATAGGAAATTGAATCTTTACATATCTCTTAAAAACCAGGATAAATTAATCAAAGAAACTAATACCTATGTTTTGAATTGTTTGTTGATACGGAAATTATACATGTTAAACTGTGAGACGGAACTATGACATTGTTCTCTGAATAATCTAAAATTTCAAGTTATCTCAGGTTACTCACATCCGGACGTCATGCAACTTCCAAACGCAAGGCATAACTCTTGCCAGTCTGCATTACTGGCTGATTTAACCCTTGCGGTATTTCCCTCGCTTTGTTGTGTCAAGATAGTGAATCGCTGCACCAGATATGCATAGCGGGCCTGGATTTCTAAACACAGATTTCTAAAGGAAATAATGCAAGGCCTATATCAGCCAGTAATGAAGATTGGGAAGAGCCTTGCATTGGGAAGTTGGACGTCATGACGTTAGAAACAAGATACAAAATTGCGAGAAAAAAAGTTGCAAATTACTCACGTACAAAATATTCATACCAATACAATATCTTTTTTTTCAAACACAAATAGAATAAGCATGTTTGACATGACATATTAATAACTAAAGTTTATTTAACAACTCAAGAGATCAGACTTGGTTGAACATGTCTACAGACAACATCTTCATAGGAAAGTCTGTTATCTGATTTCGAGCACATGCCTTCAGATACATCACAGGCGTGCCTAAACTAAGACCCGGAACTAAAATAACATTGTCCACGAAACAATCTGATAATCAGTAATCACATATTACTAACATCAACATGTCACTTTTGTTCATTCCTCGAGATTCAAGTCAGAGCATTTAGGGAAAAGGTTGCAGAATTAGAATACATTATACCTGTATATAATATTGGACCGTTTAATGACTTGGCATTTCTTTGTGCTTTCAGTGAATCTGAATATTACAATATTACATTTTGTAAAATATTTAAGTTACACATAAACCAGCGGCCAACAGAAACGCTGTCACGATTCTCAAAAAGAGTCAAAATCAAAATACTGCTACCATACAAAGTCAATCTTGAATGGCTTTGATAAGTATAATGTTTCGTAGAGAATTACTGAACATTTCACTGATCATGGTATGCTACTTTTATGTGTATGCTTGTTCACACAGCGATGGGGTGTTAAAATCGCTATTTCAAGAGGGTTCTTTGGACACAATTGTTTACATTTAAAATTTAAAATTTACAAAATATGCAAATTATGTTAATAACAGGTGTTGTCGACATAATGTAACACCTTTGACACTAATTCGTTGACACTTGGTCACTGTTGGACGTCACAAAGGCCAGCCAAAAAGCAATATTTCATTCTCCTATCTCGCCTAGTTAAGGAGATTCCAAAACGACGACAGTTACTCATTCAAAAAGGCAAAATTAAGGTTTTCCTGATTCTGGACACAACATGTAACTTTGATTTATTGTCTGCAATACAAAGATACATAGGAAATTTGTTTTGTGCATTTGTCCCCGGCAGCTACAGAGCAGTAGCTAAAGCGTCATTCTGTACCTGTAATGCTGTCAAGCAAGGCAGCAACAACTCCCACCTTCTAACGTATTTTGGTATGGCGCGACCAGGATTTGAACTCGGATGATGAGCAAACACTCCACCAAATGAGCTACAACTCCGGTGATATGGTTATAGGCTTAAAAAATATATTTTAAAAAAACCCAAAACAGATGTGTGGATTGTACATAGGTATAGAATTCCATTGAAATAAGACTTAAATCATCGAAATAATCATTTTGGCTTATTTGGTAAATGCTACTCACAAGTCCCCTACACGATTATATCTATTTATATCAAAAGAAACCTCTTCATCAATGTTATTACAATTTACCGCACATATCGTATCACAATTTACCGCATATTTTATCTGAACATTATACCGCATCCCATATTACAATTTACTGCACTCATATGTATTACATGTTACCGCGTTTTTATTACAATTTACCGCAGTATTACATCTTAACACGTTTTTATTACAATTTACCACAGTAATTACATCATAACGCGTTTATTACATAGATAGTTTTGTACGGGTGTTCACGTATCACATTCTGTATCAGCCCGAGAAAACGTACCACTTGAGTGATATTGTCAGATACACAGCAATTATCGTTTATAAAAGGAGCTTCCCAATTGATATATAAAAGAAAGCATGCCATTCATTCATGTTGGGACATCGCAATTTATGTGTATTTAGAATCATTTTATATGGGGAGTGTGATTATTTAATGGATCGTTCTTCAACATTGAGGATCCGGCAACAAATATAAGTCAGAAGTAAGGAACTTAAATCTTGCCTTTTTTGCTAAGAAGAGAAATTTACAAAAATCCCTTATTATATGCCCTTGACAGACTAATGCTTGCATCTCGTCTTAAGACGAGTGTACTTCTTGAATTATGATAAAATGGACATATTTAACCAAAATGGTACTCATTATCAATGTTTGGGACAATACAGAATGGACACAATCTCTTCAGTCTGGGAGAATCCTGACAGGGGCACGTCAACTTTGTCCGCAGCAGAGAACTGTTCTACACGCAGTAAGGTTTGGGTGCAATGCTACACTGAATTTCAGAGTAGTACCACTCATGGTTAGCTAGTTCCAGCCGATGCTCGCAGGTTTCGTTGCGGGCTTTAACCCTGCCATAATACTAGCATATATAACTGAGATACTCTTGAAAGCGGCGTTAAACCCCAACTCACCTCACCTTACCTTCAGTCTGGTAGTATCCCATAAACTGTACGATTCAATTAATAAAAATGTTTTGAGCAGCAAAATCAGATGATTTTATTGATAAAAACTTGGACATTACACGTTTTGAGTAAATCTGTCCTCATGAAATCCAGCTTTGTGAAAGCCTATAAATATACAGTCAAATATAACTCACGGCCGGAGTTGTTGCAATAAGAATGAGTCACGTATACCATGCACCATTTTGTACCACATGCATAAAAGTGTGCATTGACAAACTTTTATTTCTACCCAGACATTTATGAATTACAGTTGCTATCCATATGTATGTGATAAGACTGCATAAAATAGAATTTCAAGAGTGACAAGGGCGGTAGGATTTATGTTATTTTTCTGTTGGAAAAAATAATGACGAGGATGAAGTACATTTTTTTCCATCAAAACATAGTCTGAAAATGGTAGAAGTATACAAAATGAAAGCATATGTGTTCCTGCAGACCCATATTTTTTTCCTTGTCAGCAAAACTGATGTGGCAAATTTTTTTGATTTAGCCTAAATAGAGTAGATATGAAGCTTCTATACAATGTGTTTATTCTACATTCAGTACTCATTTAAATGTATGTACTGTCAAGTATATTATTACAATAGGAGATCAGAATCTCAAATCTAATTTATGAAAATCTTGAGTTGAGATCCCTTAAATTTGAGTGTTTCAAACATTTTCTATCCAACGACAAACCAGATTTAATATCCTGTCCAACAAACAAAACTCAAAACAACCTGAAAGTGTTCAATGGAAAACAATAAATATTGTTCCCATGTCAATAACAATGGGGATAATATAACTCTCTCATCTTCTGTTCTCCCAAAAGAATCTGCACTGATGGAGGTGGATGTTATGTCCAACATCAACATGTTCAGCACTCTGTAGTGTATAAATCCTTTAGCCTGCTCAGAGTATCGGAATACTACCTTCGTGTCTGATTTGATAATATAAAATGGTTGAGAGTTCTCCTGGTGAGAGTTCATCTGTTGTGAAGGACAAAGGGTTGTTCCTTTTTCCTTCAGATAAAACACACTCCTTTTGCCTAAACTTCTTTCTGGTATTTTTTCACCTCTTGAACCATGTTCAGTTTTCCTCGTACGAGCTCTCTGAGGCCCCTCATCAGTTGTGAAGGAAAAAGGGTTGTTCTCTGAGGAAATGTTTGGACAGGTAATAAGCAATGTTTATTCAGAATCCCCCTTTTCTTTTGCGAAGTGATGAGTGGTGAAGAAGCATTGTTTTGCAAGCATCTTGACACGACCACAAACACTTAACCAACAAGAACGCTTTCACATAAACTCTTATTTCTACAAATTGTAGAACACTTCGAACCTTGTTGCACCTAAATTAACTTCTTTTCACTGTTATGTTCTAATTCCGGAGAACAAAACAGGAGAGAGCAGCGTCCTTGTCTGATGTGCAAGATATAATGGATGATGAAATAACCTGGAGCAGTTGTGAGGTTACCATGGTGTTATCAATTTTATCTGGTATGCAAAGGTCAGTATATGTCATTTTTTAATTACAAATCTGCACTCTTCGTTGTATTCACTCGAATAATAGATGCAACCATTATTTACAATATAATTGGAAAGCCTGCTGGGTTTATTGTATATACCCAGAACAATAAATTAACAATACATTAGAAAACGTGTTGGTATCTTTTGTGAATTTGGACTGTTTTAATTAAACTAAACTAAGAGTTAAGTTATTGTTCTCATTGTATAATCTCACTATGTGTGTCTGTTACACTAAATTCATAGATATACTAAGGATAAAGTCACACAACCACATGAGACCTTGTTATCTGTCTGCGATGAGGACAACAAACTTTCCTGTATTTCTGTTTGGCAATAATACAGAAGAGACACCGGAAAGTTAAAATCAGGCAGTGGATCATGAAGATAAGAAACTTACACAAACCCCTGGTGTCCATATCTTCAAACCTTTACCTGAATGTAATCGTCCCATATATGTTAGTAATCCAGTTACCTCGACTAGAAACATGCTTAAATCAACCACGGGTTGTATTTGCACCAATTAACCAAATCATTTGCTTCACTCGTCGTTGGTTAACATAACACATTCAAGTTGTCAGTTTTAACCTTTTGAACTAATTGAGAGTAGGATGTTAGTTATTTATCACTAATACACAAATATATATTAATGATTTCCGTTTTCAATTTTTTTTTTCTCAGTTAATCAGTAATGTAAATGAAAAGATGATGAATATTGCGCATTTTAGTAGAAATAAAAGTACATAAAATCATATTATTTTTATCTAAAGATCTTTTCTAAACGTTTTATGTTAAAAAGTGCTGTTATTTTTATATTCTCGTACCTTTAGCTTGGTACAAAGATGCAAGTATGTGTTTAGACATAAAGGGCGTCTATACATTCAACACACAAAATAATGTGAAAGTGACCCATCTAAATATTTGAATTAAAAGATTTTAGAAGACAAGTGTTACAGGTGTCAACGCTAAAACCCCATCTTAATTCCTGAGGAACGTATTTTTTCACAAAAACAAATCTGGAATTTTTCGAACAGGATTTATATCATCATTGTGAATGAGCCAGGGTTTCGTACATGCTAGATTTCCTTTCTCAAAAAAGCACTTTTATCAATTAGGCTACACGGGTTGTTAGAAATAATAATATTATTTGTCAGTAAGAAACTACCTTCTCTACCAGTCGGGTAAAGCGTTGAACGGACGTAGGAAACACTAAAAAGGCAGAGTTTCGGTTGTCAATCCCATCACTCTGTATGAAAGATTTTTTTTCTGCACTTGCTTGGAAGAAACATGGATCGATCCTTTTTGACCCACATAAGATGAATAAGCACCAACACTTGCAAAATAAGTTATTTTTGTGCCACATAATTGAAATATAATTGTTTGTAATGCTATATAACCATACACGGAATAAGACGGAGGATGTGTTCGTAGCAGTGAAATCCTTAAACATAATTGCTTCTCCAGGGTTTTACGAATCCACTGCACCTCATGCATTTTCTGAGGTTTTCAACATATTTGATGGTTCTATTGCATCTGTGAGATACCTTCCACCACATATCTAACAATGGTTTGCAAAATATATCCAAAGAAATTAAAAGCACGAGGCAACACATTGCATTTCACTAACAAGGACGTAGAATATAGCTCCATTATCTAAGATTTTATCTCTGCATAGTTCCGCACAACATCCGTGTATTAACTTGAATCCATTAGTTCACACATACATTAGTGTATTTGTGTGTGTGAGTCAAAAGAACGGAGGTCAGTAATATCAGCCTATTGATAGTTGAAGGAGCTAAAACTGAACTAAATGAAGATTAAGAACGCCTGTGAGTATATTGTATCTCATATTTTTTCAGCAATTCATTCTAACGTTATACTTGATTTGATAAAGGATATATGATTTTCTGAAATTACCAAATTTAAGCTGACCAGCATATTTGTTTTAAACACACTTGATGGTAATGTCATGTTTAATCAAAGAAACAATGACTGTACTCCAGTGACATTTTGTGACACATTTCTTTTCAGAACTGATGAATATCAAGCTTATGCAATGATGACGGAAGATCACGTTGAAATCCCCCATTGGCCTGTAGTATTGTTCCTCTGTGGACTGTTGGCATTTGGGTTAATAGGAAACACTGTCATTCTATATGTTTACCAACGACGGATGAAAGCTACTATTTTTGCCTTCTTTGTGCAAATTGTTGCTGTTGTGGATGTAACAACAGTTTTAGTAGCAATACCTGGTGCGATTATATTCAGGTCAAGGCTCGAAGGTTTGAACAACAGGAGGATGTGCAAGTTTCTTATGTTCATGATCCACTTCCTGATTTTAACTTCCGGGTTTCTTTTCTGTGTTATCGCCATACAGAGATACAAGAAAGTCTGCTGTCCGCATGGGAGACAGATTACAGAGTTTCTAGCTGCAAAGTTATGCATTGGTGTGTGTTGTGCGGCCTTTATTTTGTCTCTACCCCTAGTACATCTTATTGGGGTAACATACGTTCAAGTTGATACTGGAAACACAACCGTCATTGTACCGGCCTGTGATTATGACACCAACATAAAGCTCAGTGGACAATCTGTAATTTATGCATTCTTCGTTGATGCTGAATTTCTTGGAATTACAATTCTATTATCATGTTTATATTTCTGCATTGGTAAAACACTGAGACGGAGATCTCGTTCTCATGCTGCAAGAGAACACACACATGGCAGAGTCGGAACCAAAGTGTTCGGAATTCTCACTTCACTGTTTGTCATGAGTGTACTACCTCTCCTGGCCCTCTCAACAATTTTCAGTTTCTACAGCACCCCTCCTATTCTGAATTTTGTGACAAAAACTTTTGTTGATATCAGCTGTTTTCTCCCCTACATAAACAGTATCGTGAACCCAATTGTATACAGCTTCAACTCTAGGCTATTTCGTCAGGTATGTTTATCTGTGTGGCCTTGTACTCGGAAGCGGAAATCAGAAGACCGTCCTTCTACAAGGGAAGATGATGATACGCCAGATTGTACAACTTCCCTTTGACCACCGAACTCTGCATTCACAAGGACACTGTTGATCAATTAATGCTACACATATTATTAACCAATTACAGCGGATTTAACACACACTGTTGACCAATTATCTGGGATCCTACATGCATTGTTTATCAATTCTCTGGGATCATCAATTAACTATTGGCTGTATTAAATGAAGTACGATCTTTACATAATGTCTTGTCTCTTTGTAAAAGTAATTCAGTAAGTTATGATGTATCATTAATCAGTGGGAAAGTATGAGCACAACTGTTAAAAGAAACAAAACAAATTGTTTCAAACCCTGTTGAAATTCCATGAACATGCAAAAGTTATCAGATTGGTATTTCTTAGTGGTCTTAGGCATCTTATATTTGAACAAGAGTCATCAGAAGATGTCACCTTGCCCAACCAATCTTCCTTCTTGTATCATAGTGGTTGAAATGGCATTGTGGTATCCATCATGGACTGTCAACCTTACTTAAGCCATGGCCACTCACGATCCAAGTACATTTTTCATTTGATAAATATGACAATCATTGAACAGTCTTTAAATAAATTAAACTTAACAGCCAAAAAGTAATGAAAAGTTAGTTTTATTCAAATGCATAAAAAAACGTTGATACAGTACGCAAACTTGGTACATGAACACATTGATATCCCTTTGCACATGTCAACAATCAACATATTTATCACTGTTGTCAACAGTGTGGCGTTATAGTTAGAATCTAGTCTGACCATCTGTTGTTGCTTGCACTGCAATACATAGATAGAATGAATCTTTGAATTATGTGTTGAGGAATTCTTTTCCATTCTTCCTGCAGCATGTGGAATAACTGTTGAAGGTTCAATGGCGGAATAAGACATCGACTATACGATTATCGAGCTGATCCCAAAGATGTTCAATTGGGCTCAGATCTGGGAAATTGGAAGGCCAGGGGAGAACATTGATGTTAGTATTGGCCATTCTCCCTCTGACGGTCGAAAAGGTGATTGACGTGGGGACAGAGAATCTGGTTGATATATTGATTGGCCGTCAGATTGCCAATCCTGATCAATAAATACATTCAAAATAATTATTGGTTGCGTTCACTAACGCATTTTATACTTAAATATTGCAACAACAATTGTTAAATCTTAAAACGTGATTTATTTGACATATATGTAAACATGTTCAATTCTAATTTTCAGATTTTTGTTTTCGTTTCATTGTTTAAGTATGTATTATAGATAAGCCCTGTTCCCCCTGTGCCGAATTTGACAAAAAATTGAAACAAGACTTTGAAAATGTTCAAATTCGCAAAGGATCATAAGCAATCAGGCCATATGAGCATTCATTTGTTCATTATTGGAGTTCTTCTCTGTTCCGCAGGAACATCGGTAGAGTGAGCAAACTATTTGGCATGTCAGTTTTGTGGTACATTGTTGTCATCACCGTGCCCTTCGTATGGCTATCGAGATGACATCTTATGATTCGTATCATCATGTTTTCACATTCGAAGGCCATACCAAAGTAACAGGAAGCTGACCGAAAGTCAAAAGTCGTCAAGGCAACTGGGTTCATACCTCATACTTTCAAGAAGGCACATGGTAATTATACGATGTCGTATTAACTAGGTAAAGATAACATTTACTAGATCAAAGTCTTTAAGACAAAATGAGACATGTAATGCTATAAAGATTACATATTTAAACCTATGTTATATATGTAACAATACCTCTATATATCACAAAGATTATGAAATATATTAACCAGAGGTATACATGCATCTGGATATTGCTTTTGCACTAAATTTAAGCATGCACTATATTAAAACATGGAAAGTATTCATATAGATATCGTATATATATTGTTTTGTAAGTTTTGAATATATCATTCCATTAGTTCCATTGTGATAACATCGTAATGCTAAGCGATAGTTATACGCAGGTATCAAGAGGATTGTAGATAGTCGTGTTGCCTTCTTATGACAACGGGAAGCACTTTTAGATGGTACCGATGGACAGATGAAGATAATATGATAATGACAAGAAGTAACAAGATGGCATCTCGATGGCCTTACAAAAGGAAAAATTGAGACTCGTGTTGACCACGATACGATTCGTAAAGTGAATTTAAATTTGTCACGTGATTTATGCAGTCACGGCAACTCACCCTTGACTGGTTTCAGCTACTTTATCGACTATATGTTAGCTACATTACTCTCAATAGTGGGGATGGGATAGTCGGGATTCAGGGGTTCGAACATTTTTAAAGATGTAAATTGAAAAAATATATTCGGGACAGTGTGAACCGGCCTATAGGGAAAGTTAACACGGAAGAGAAATGTTCATGTCATACAACGATATGGTATGTATTTGAAAATGTATGTAACATAGAGATAACACTTGATTCAACTTCTCTGCAGCTACATTTTCATAGGAGAGTCTGTTATCTGGTTTCCGACCATATGCCTTCAGACGTATCACTGGAAACATGTTCACAAAATGCACTGGTATATGTGTGCTGGCACTGACGCAGGCTAAAACACAGACACTGGACACAGACTATTACATTGCCCTCTAAATAATCCAATCTCAGATCACTGACATCAGGATGTCACGTTTTTCATTCCTTGAGATTCAAGCATTTAGTGAAAAGGTTTCAGATCTAGAAATATACCTGTCTATGATATATGATCGTTTAATAAATTGGCGTTTCTTTGTGCTTACAGTTTATCTGAAATCTTCAGTACAAGGATTGGTGGTGTTATCATATATCATTATTATTATACACATTAATCTGTAATTGTAGTTCAGCAGTTGATTTTGCAATATAAATATTTACATGATGTGTTGCTAAATATGTAGAATTATATGTAGATTTCATTCGTTTTCACATAATATAGGTTCATGTCCGAGTAATTAACCATTCATAAAAAATGCCTTTATTTTTTAATTGGAACAACCCGATCTGTGAACTCTGCCAACAATATTTATGAACTATGATTTATTTTTATTTAAGGTATAATGTGCCATTTCCTTTTGCGAAGTACAGAGTCATTCAATATTTAGTAGATCGATCTTCAATTATGAGGATCAGGCAGCAATTCTTTAAAATAATGCCCTTTGACAGAAATAATGTTTGCATTTTGTCTGAAGTTGGGTTTACCCAGTAATATTTTGAAAGGAATGACCTTCTTAAATTGCTGGGTTTACCCAGTGATATTTTGGAAGGAGTGAACTTCTTAAATTATGATAAAGGTACTTATCTTCAATGTTTCAGACAATACAGAATGGACACAATCTCTTCAGTCTGAGAATATTCCAACTCCTGCACGATTCAATTAGTAAACATGATTTGAGCAGCAAATTCAGATGAAATTAGTAATATAAACCTAAACATTTACCGTTTCGAGTAAATCTATCAAAAGAAATCCAGCTTTGCGAAAGCCTCTAAATCTACACTCAAATAGAAGTCAGAGTGTTGTTGCAAGGATCAGTCTCGTATACCATGTATCACTTTGCCCCACATGCATAAATGTGTACATGGGCAACATTTTATTTCTACCTAGACAATTATCAAACAGTTAATAAAACAGTTGTTATTAATATGCATGTGATATAAGGCTGCATAAAAAAAAATGTTTCTCCGGCTCATCTGTTTCAAAAGTGACGAGGGCGGTAGGATTTATTGTTATTTTTTTTTGTCGAGTGGATTACATTTTTTACATCAAAACATAGCCTGGAAATGGTAAAAGTATACAAAACGGAAGCATATGAGAGGAGGGAATGACTTTTGGATATCAGCAACAGTGACATGGCAAATTCTTTTTAAACTGTTTTTATTTATCCGAAATAGATTAGATATGAAGGTTTTATACATTTTGTTAATTCTGCATTCAGTAATCATTTAAATGTATGCACTGTCTATTGTTACAATATGAGATAAGACTTTCAAATTGAATTTTTGAAAATCTCTTCAAGATGAGATCCCTAGATTACTATGTTTCAAATATTTTCTATCCAGCGATTTTTAAAAAAGATTAAATATCCTGTCAAACAAACAATGAATCAAAGAAACTACCTGTGAACGGAAAATTTTAATTGCTTGAGTTGATATTTGAGCTGAGTCGAATTTTGACACTGTGAATCAACATGTGAGTCATGTTTGTAGCGATCTTTCAGAATGTCAGAAAAGGTAATTCGAATAATCATCCATAATAATAAGTTATGTATGAGTTTTGGGAGGATATAATGTTTTATTATGTGAGCATATTTCTCAAGCAATATGATTGGTCGAGAAGAGGTCATGTGACCGCCGACAGAAAAGCATATTGACTCCAGCCGAGTCCGACCAAAAGTTGTATTGACTTGAGTGACGTCAACACATTGTTGGATGACGTCAAGTGATTGTTGCATGACGTCATATGACTGTAATCACAACTGTGCAAAGCAACTAACAGTTTTTACTGCATTTCATTGTTTTCCTTTCGTTTCTGTAATAAATACATAATAAAACAATTATGGACTGGTGATTCAATCAATACATGTTTTTATGGACCCGAGAAAACAATATTGACTGCGGACTTCGTCATTGATCAATATTGTTTTCTCGGGTCCATAAAAACAGGTATTGACCGAATCACCAGTCTATAATTGTATAAAGTTGATACTTGTATCTGACATAAGATGTTATGTTGAAAAGGGTTGGATTCTTAATACTGATCAGCTCTTACATATAATCGGTACACAGATTCTAGTATGTGTTTGGAGTTATAAGCATCTATTCCTTGAAAATAGAATCTAAAGATTTGAATTAAATATAAGGTGTTACATTGTTCCATGTGTCACTTTTTAACTGCCTAAATAACAATACGAAGATACGTGGTATAAATTAGCAACCATTAAATGCTATTATACATTCCTGGAAGTTTTTCAGGGGACAGTGTAAAGATTAATTCAATATTCACTGAAATATGCAAAACTATCTTTCCATGTGCTTTAATCACTCATTTACCTGTTTACTCCATTTATGAACTTATGATCTATAAGATGATGTCAGTAATTATCTTCACAATTATGTAATGCCATATCAATTTAAAGACATGTTTATGTTGAATAGTGAAACTGACAAGAATTCCTTTTATCTGATTCATAGCTGAGTGTCACAAATCAGATGAAAAAGCACCTATATTTCCAAAGTAAGTTATTTTTGTGCCAAATAATTGAAATGTATTTTTTTAATATGCTTAATAGCCTCAAATGGCTGTTTCGAGATGTGAATTTTACATGGATAGAGAATGCATTCTTTGGAACAGTGGATTCATTGAAAATAATTCGTTGAATACAAGGACGTAGAATCTAGCTCCTTTATCAAAGAAAGTATCTTTGCGGTTCCGCGGTTCATCCGTGTACTTCCTTTTAAGGAACTTTAAGCTATCACTTCATACAAAGATTGAAGTATTCGTGTGCATGTGTCATAAGAACGGGAGTCTATTTATTGTTGAACGAGGATTGAACTAAACCAGATGAAACTTGAACCCCTGTAAGTATATTGTATTTCGGACTTGTTCAACAGTTCATTCTAACGTTAAATTTGATTTGATAAAGCTTCTTGGAAATATGATATTCTAAAATGACCAAATTTAAGATGACAAGTATATTTATTTTAAATCTACCTGATCATACTGTCACCTTTAATCAATCATACAATTCCTGTACTCCAGTGACGTTTCGTTACACATTAATTTTCAGAATTGGTGAAAATCAAACCTATGCCATGATGACGGAAGATCACGTTGAAATTCCCCATTGGCCTGTGGTATTGTTCCTCTGTGTACTGTTGGCATTTGGATTAATAGGAAACACTCTCATTCTATATGTTTACCAACGACGGATGAAAGCTACGATATTTGCCTTCTTTGTGCAAATAGTTGCTGTTGTGGATGTAACAACAGTTTTAGTAGCAATACCTGGTGCGATTATATTCAGGTCAAGGCTCGAAGGTTTGGACAACAGGAGTATGTGCAAGTTTATTATGTTCATGATGCACTTCATGATTTTAACTTCCGGTTTTCTCTTCTGTGTTATTGCTATACAAAGATACAGGAAAATATGTTGTCCACATGGCAGACAGATTACAAAGTCTCTACCCATAGTATATCTCGATGGGGTAACAAACGCTCAAGTTGTTGCTGGAAACACAACCATCATTGTACCAGTCTGTGATTATGACATTACCATCAAACTCACTGGACAATCTATAATTTATGCATTCCTCGTTGATGTTGAATTTCTTGGAATTGCAATTGTATTATCGGGTTTATATTTTTGCATTGGTAAAACACTGAGACAGAGGTCTCGGGCTCAAACTGCAAGAAGACACACACATGGGGCAGTTGGAACCAAAGTGTTTGCAATTCTCACTTCACTGTTCTTCATAAGTGTTCTGCCTACATTGGCCCTCTCAACATTCTTCAGTTTCCTCAGAACTCCTCCTGTTATGAATTCGGGGACAATAACGTTGTTCGGTATCGGCGGTTTTCTGTCCTATATAAACAGCATCGTGAACCCAATTGTGTACAGTTTTAACTCGAGACTATTCCGCCAGGAATGTGTTTCCATGTGGCCTTGTATCCGGAAGCGGAAACCAGAAGACCGTTCTACTACAAGGGAAGAGGATGATACGCCAACTTGTACAACTTAATAAACTTAACTCTGTATTGACAAGGACACTATTGGCCAATTCTCTGAAATCTTACAATCTTACATGCACAATTGACTAATTCTCTTGGATCCTACATGCACTATTGACCAATTCACTCGGACCTACATTCACTATTGACCAATTCACTTGGACCTACATGCACTTTTGAGGAATTCTCTGGGACCTACATGCACTATTGACTAATTCTCTTGGATCCTACATGCACTATTGACCAATTCACTGGGACCTATATGCACTATTGAGGAATTCTTTGGGATCCTACATTCACTATTGACCAATTCTCTGGGATCATTAATTCATTATTGACTGTAGTAAATGAATTACGATCTTCACATGATGTCTTGTTTCTTTGTAAATTTAGTAAGTTCTGATGTATTGTTAACCAGTGTATGAGTACAATTGTTAAAAGAAACCAACAAAATAATTTCAAACGCTGTTGAAATTCCATTAACATGCAAATGTTGTCAGATTGGTATTTCTCAACGATCTTTGGTTTATTTATGTTTGAACAAGAGTCATCAGAAGACAACATATCAAACCAGTCCCTCCAAATATCATAATCAATATTTTTTTTAATATTTAAATGTTTGAAATAGTATAATGGTATCCCTTAATAAATGCCAACCTTACCTAGGTCAATCATCAGTCAAGCACATTGTTCATTTAAAAATGTAACAATCATCGTAACGTTAACAAGGTAGATAAATCTTCATGTCATATGACGATACGGTAAGATTCAAGTCAATGTTGTGGACGTATCTTGATTTGATTCAGTCAGGGAAAGGAATAACATAACACAGTCATGTTATTAACCGCTTTCACAAGGGTGTTATGCCCAATAGGATTAAGGGTCCCAATAAGACATATTCCAAGGAAAATGTTATTGATCTTAATTACCTGTAATGAATTTTGTAGAAAGATAGCACTTTTAAATTATTTAGTAAACTTTAGGAAAAACGTTTTATTCACCTTAAGCATACATATTTTATAAATAATGTCCATAGATGAAGTATTATTCATTTATTTGCTTTGGAAAATAACATTTTTATTTAGAAACCAATACCTATGTTTTGAATTGATTATTGATACGAAAAATATACATGTTAAACTGTAAAACAGAAGTATGACATCGTTCTGTAAGTCATCGAACATCTTCAAGTTCTCTCAGGTTACTCTCATCCGGACGTCATGACGTTAGAATCAAGATAAAGAATTTTGAAAAAAAGTTGCAATTTACAGGCGTACAAAAGAAACATATCAATACAATTTCTAATATGTCATACACATATTAATAATCAAAGTTTATTTAACAACTGTGTTAACACAGAGATCAGACTTGGTTCAACATGTCTGGAGACTACATTTTCACTGTCTGTTATCTGGTTTCGATCAAATGGTTACAGATACACCACAGGAAACATGTTCGCAATGATATTAAATTCACTTGTATATGTGTGAGGTCATTGATGTACGTATGCCTACATTGATACTACAAATATGACATGGACCCGGAACTGTTACGTTGTCCTATTATGTGTAGTTCCACAGGCCCATGATACAGATATTGTGCAGACATTTGTTGTATTACAGAGGGCGATGATAATGAAAGATATATGTAATATAAGAGGGACATCTTAAAGGAACTAAAGTCTTGCCTTTTCTGCTAAGAAAGAAACTCGAAACATTTTCTTAAAAGTATGCCTTTTGACAGTAACAATGCGAGCATCTTGTCTGAAGTTGGGTTTTCCCAGTAATATTTTGGAAGGAGCGAAATTCTTAAATTATGATAAATTGGACATATTAAACAAAATGGTACTTAGTTTCGACTTTTGGAAAAATACAGAATTAGTTAGAAATTACACAAAAATTTACACATTTACGATTTTATAGTAAATGTGTCCTAAAGAAATCCAGCTTTGTGAAATCCTCTCAATCTACACTCAAAAGAAGGCCGAGAGTTGTTGCAATAAGGCTGAGTTGTATATCATGTAATATTTTGCCCCACATGTATCAATGTGTGCATTCACAAATTTGTATTTCTACCTAGACATTTACGAAACAAGTAATGAAAAAGTTAAATGTGTCTCTGCCACAGTTTTTCAAAAGTGATGAGGGCGGTAGGATTTATCTTTATTTTTTGTCTAAAAAATTAATGACGAGGATGGAGTACATTTTTTTCCGTCAAAAGAGCCTGGAAATGGTATAAGTATACAAAACGGAAGCATACGTGTTCCGTTAGTCCCATCTTTTGTCAGAGAGAAAACACGAGTGGGGTTTTGGTAGACATTTAAAAAACCTGAGGATGGCTGGAAATGAAAAGTAAAACCAAAGGTTTTTGAAATGTCTACTAAAACCCCACCCAAGGTTTTTCTCTGACGTATATACCGTCATAGGTTTTAAATACAAAGGTGAAAACAATCGTGTAAATGTTTCAAGCCTTCGTGATCTAAGTTTGAGGCGCACATAAAATATCTCAATGTTGGGAACGGTGTAGAATAGAGACCAACAAACAATTTTTCTTATGATCACCAATCCTCTGTGGTCTAGTGGGATAATCAAATCCGAGGGTTGCTTGTTCGATTCACGCAATGTCAACTATGCAAATTTGAAACTTGGAAGTTTTTGAGAACGTAAGTGAACAGGAGATTGACGTTATTTGGAGTTAGGTCTTACAATTAGATTGTAAAACTTCAGGTCTTACTGAATGTTGAAAATTAACCTGCTATGAGGTTAACTTTCGACGGTTGGTAAAACCTTAAAATTCGTGGTGAAACCTTCTCAAAGGTTATTACAAGAAATGCAGTTACCTCACAATGTACAGAAATATCCTCAGATAGATTTATACTTGGGGAAAATGACTTTTGGGTATGTTAAACTGATGTGGCAAATTCGTTTAATACTGTTTTTTTATCCTAAATAGATTAATTATAAAGAGTTTATACAATTTGTTTATTCTACGTTCAGTAATCATTTAATTGTATGTACTGTCAATCTTGTAAATTGTTATTTCTAATTGAATTTCTGTTAAATTACAAAGTTTCAAACATTTTATATCCAACAACAAAAAGGAGTTGATATCCTGTTCAATAAACAACGACTAAAAAAACAACAACCTGAAAGTGTTAAGTTGAAAACTCTTAATATTTTTTCCCATTTCCAAAACAATGGAGATAATGTAACCCTCTCACTGTAAATATAAATGGACATTTACAATTCAAAGACAAAACGTTTTCTGATAGACAAAACCACCACGTATCTTTTTTGATATATACCCTGTAATATCAACTTTATAAATGTCTTCACTAAATATGTAAAAGAAGTGTTGGTAGTAACACATGCACCTTGGTTGTTTTACCATCAGAGTACCACAAACTTTTGGTGGTGATACTAAATCGACAAAGATGCCTCCTTTCCAGACTAAAAATATAACCCTCGATAAGAAGAATTCCATCAGCAACCTTTCTTCGGACTTTTTCAGCATGTATTGCTTGTAATATAGGGAACCCTTCTCGTCCACCCAGTACAGCAACTGAGATACAGTATCAACGAGGAACGTTCGAAACGTAAATTATAACACAAAACTGAAGGAGTTTTCTTACATACCAGAGCAACATTGTTCCTTTGCATCAAAGGAAAGTAGCTTTATATCATGGCCTATCCTGCCTCGAAACAGCGACAAAACGTATTTGCCGTTCATGCAAACTGACTTTAGATCTCCTCTCCTGTTCTCCCAAAAGAGTCTGCATTGATGAAGGTGAATGTTATGTCCAACATCAACACGTTTCAGCACGTTGTAGTGTATAAATCCTTTAGCCTTCTCAGAGTATCTGAAGAGTTTCTTTGTATCTGATTTGAAAATATAAAAGTGTTGAGTGTTCTCCTTGTTTAAACGCCCCTTATCAGTTGTGTTCGGACAGTCACATGTCATGGACAAAGGGTTGTTCCCTTTTCCTTCAGATAAAAAATCCATCTTTTGTCTAAACTTCTTTCTGAGGTGTTTTTCACCCCTTGAATCGGTTCGGTTTTCCTCGTACGATATCTCTGAAACAATTGGATAGGTAATAATCCATGTTTATTCAGAACCCCCAGGCTAGGTACCAAAACAAGTGAAGACGTATTGTTTTGCAAGCATCTTGACACGACCACAAACATTTTACCAACAAGAACGCTTTCACATTTACTCTCATTCCTACAACATTAGAACCTTGATGCACCTCGGTAGTCTTCTTTTCAATGCTCTGTTCTAGTTTACCGGAGAACAAAACAGAAGAGAGCAGCGTCCTTGTCTGATGAGCAAGAGATAATGGCTGATGATATCGCTTTAACCTGGAGCAGTTGTGAAGTTATCATGGTGTTGTCAATGTGAACTGTAGAGAAGCAGTGACTGGTATTATTGACTAACCTGATGGAAATGCTAAAACATATCGAATCAAGTTACATCTTCTTTTTTCTTTCTCAGAATATTAGAAACGATGAATCGAAGACGGATCAATAGTAATTAGTAATGTATGGGTTTTTGGAGAATTTAAAAACAGATAAATCTTTATCTGGCATGCAAAGGTCAGTATATGTCATTTATTTATAACAAGACTGCAATATTCCTTGTATTCACTTGAATAATAGACACAACCTGTATTTACAGTGTAATTGGAAATCCTGCTGGTTTCTTTTATATACTCAGAACGCTCACCTCATCCGTCTGATGTGAACTTGGATTGATGCTTTAACAAAACTAAACTAAAAGCAAACTTACTGTTCTCAGTATATAATCACAATATGTTTGTCTAAATGACACTAAAATTCAAATGTAGTTATATTTTTACTACTTTGGCAAGACATCATCGATAACTTTGTCTCTATTGCTACATTGACAAACTGAGACCTCCATCTCAGTGTTTCATCAATGAAAAAATTACGAATATGAAACACCATAGTAAAATTACAATCACAAGAAATCAGCGCTGAATGATTAAAATAGTTTGAAGGTGGTGTCATAATCACAAACTGGTACAATAATGGGGGTGTTTTCAGCAACAACTTGAGTGTTTGTTACCCCAACCATGTGTACCATGGGTAGAGATAAACTAAAAGATGTACAGTACCCTCAAAGGAAACACTTTAGCATTCAGCGACTTTGTTATCTGTCTGCTCTGTCGACACTAGACTATCATTCTGAGAAACCCGGATATGAAAAACATTAAAAGGATCATTAAGATAGAAAACATGCGTTTGATTTGCGGACTTGAACCTCCTGTTATTAAATCAAAGGCAGCCACTGTTTTCAGATCTAAGGATCCAATGCTTAACTTAACATCAAATGTCTTTATATTATATCTTTCATGTCTCTCTTCCTGTATATTCATGGCGATAACACAGAAGAGAAACACGGCTGTTGAAAACAAAAAGTGAATCATACAGATTATAGACCTTAAACATACAGGTGATCAGATCTTCTTAAAACTAAAAGCAATTGTGACAGTAACAGCTACTTGAACATTGGTTTAAACCATCAGACTTTGTATTTGCAAAAAGAAACCATATATAATATAGTCGCAAGCGACGATAACGGATTCAATGCATAAATGATTCAATTAATTGAAATATGATCAATTCACACATCTGTCCAATGTTATTCCTCATATTTCAAAACAAGTCGCAATTCTCAAGCATGTCTGTAGGATTATTGATACCTATATTATAAAGAAAATTTAAATGGCGCCTAAACCACGTGACCTACGAACTGACCATGATTTACTTTATTTATTGCATGGTTAATGCGCATTAAAAAAAGTTTCAAGCTTCTATCTGCATTTTGAATGTTTTTCACATGTTAAAAATGGAGATTTAGATTCGAACTGGACCTTGAATGACTGGACCGATGGGGCCCAAAAGTTACACACTTTGACTTCATACTGAGGGCTATCAGTACATTTTTTTCAGAATGTTAACTCTCCTAGTTTTGGCTGAAACAGAGTAAAAAAATAATAAGATGAACAAAGGAATTGCGACTTTTACACAGTCTATAGCACATGTTTAAGGGTGTGACCTATAGCTTTTTGTCTCTCTTGATCAAAGTGTGTGAATAGTTTCATGTAAATAGCGACGAAACCATAATACTTACGATATCGTCATGATTGACTTTATTTATTGTACTGTTCCTGTCTCTCATATAAAAAAAATCTGCAAGTGCATTTTGAAAAAAATCCCCATTGTTAAAATTGTCAGTGTTATCATCTGTAATTTTTTTACCCGTTCTCACAATCGGAAATAACGGCTCAGCTTCGATTTTGTTGTTGATTCATATAGACTACTGTCCTGATTTACTCTCCTGAACAAATCTTTAAATTCATCGGTTAAGTTTTTGAATTATGTCCCCTTAAAGTTTAAAATTTTGAGATCTAAATTTGAGAGCTCCCTGCGTAAAAAGTATTAGGAACTGCAATGAGCAAACTATAATATACAATGCTTCAGCTACATTATGTGTAAATATGAGCGTTCTTATGCTGGTATCTTCAGAAAAGAAGATTGTTGCATGGGGTCCGAAGATTTTAAAAAGTGTTTAAAATCACAATGACGGATGAATCACGTGACCTACAAATTCGGCGTCATTTACCTTTCTACTCGTGTCCTCATTTTAAAAAAAAGGTTTCAAGATTCAAAGTGTATTTTGAATTTTTCCCCATGTTAAATTCGATTTCTAAGGGGGTTAACTCAAATACCAGATTAAGATTCAAAATTCGGCCGACGTGCAGAGTGAGATCTCGACGCGGGCTATCATCCCTTAAAATGTCATGCCAATCAGTTCAGCTGTTAGATCTGAATCGTTTACACAAAATCGGTGGAATAAACAAAATACCCACCAATAACAAAGGCACTTTAGCACACTTTTCGACAGTATTTTGGACAGTCCAGGACTTATTATGCCTTGTGTACCCCTTAAGCTTTCTACTAATGCAATAAGATAATCACAATTCGCTTTCATTAACCTGTAATCGATAATGAAACTGTCAAACTGGATACACTCATCGCTTGCGCTTACGATTTTGCGCATGCTATCTCTTTCATGTATTTTGGTGGTTGTCATAGTTGGGTTTTTTTTTTAAAAGTCATTAGCTAAAAAATAACCAGCACATTGTATTATCAATTTACAAAAATCTCAACGAAATCGAGTTGAGTTCCAATGAAACTACCATTAATTATTCAGTCACAATATTTTTTATAAAAGACAAACATTCTCAAAATGTTAGTACCGATATAAAAAAAGCTGTACAATGTTGTTGTTTTAAAAAAAAAAAAGAACCCTGGCCAATTATGATTTAATTTATTGTTGACAAACTGTACATAACTCTAACTCTACTAACTCTTATAAATGTTCCAATTTTCAAATAAGCAAGTTATACTAATTTGAATATTCTTATTCAATACGACGATTTGTATTCAAATTTTTAAACTTTGTTTGAACCAGGGTATTTTCTCATTTGCATATGAACTATAAATGTCTCTGTTATAAATTTAACAATCAACCAATAGTGCTCAATGTCTCGCATTTGGTCTTCTTTATAAATCAGCATGTTTATGATAATATATCTTCATGGATTTAAAGACTACACAGCGAGTATTGCAATGTACAAGAAGAAACGTTTACCCAACGTATGTTTCTAAAAATAGCAATTATAGTTTGAAAGTTTTATTATGAAGCTGGGTCCTGTCTTAGAGTAAAATTCATTGAGGAGTATGAGAGTTTTGCTTTGCGAATGCTAACTCCATAGGTTTCGCTTGGACAACAGAAGCTTGGAAGCTTCCTTGATTATTGTTTTTGAGTATTCTTGACAGCACTACGCTTCTTTAACTCTGTACATTATTTAAAAAAGCTTGCTTTGACATAGTGCTTTTAAGTTGTTGATGTCATCAGTCGTTGAATGACAACAGTATACCAAGGAACAAGGAGCCGTTGAAGAATTACTTTGTGATTTCCTTCTGTTCAGATAATATTAAAAGTAAGATTTGGAAATGCTAACAGATGGAAAAATACTAGTCAGGTCAAAATATTGTTTTAAACAATAATCAATAATTTGAATGGTCACCAGAACACTAACATTTGTAATTTGTAATTTATCGTTGTGAGAGTTGATAATTTTGAGAGATCCTTTTATTCCAAACAATAAGTAATTGTTTTCCAAATGATATATCCAACACTGTTATCTAACAAAGAAGTAAATAGTTTTGATACATAACGAATTTGCTGAACGTTACAGTTAAGCCAATTGTGTAGTTATTCCTTTAAAAAAAATAGAATTATTTAACTTCTTATATAAAATATATAATATTGGTGTTGGTAGTAACAAATATCAAGTGAGTGTTTTACCTGAAAAAGTTTGGATTTTATTACCTCGTATGTTTAGTTGGTACACGGATGCTAGTATGTGTTTAGACTTATAAGGCGTCTTTACCTGCAAATATACAATAATGTGAAAGTGACGAATCTAAAGATTTGAATTAATTGAAAGGTTTTATAAGATCTATTTTTACATGTGAAATAATTTTTTTAAAACCCTGTATGCATTCCTGGGGAATGGGCTTTTCACAAATGTCGTGAAAGTGTATTAGCCAGGATTCGTACATGCAACCTTTCTCTCCACAACTCCATTTATCCATTAGATTACAAAGGGCTGTTAGAAATGATAATATCGTGTGGCAGTAGGAACCCTGCATTATTACACACATGTGAGTGTGAGCACTTCGAGATATTGTTGGTATCCAACGTATGTAAGATACTGCGAGAGACGCATCTGATTGGTCGCTCCATGGTGATGACCCGAGGTCACGAGGGCGGGACTACTTTTGCCATTCATAAGTCAACAAATTACTAAAATTTGTAGGAATCACAAACTGAGCACAATCTGGAATATTATATATGAAACAACGACAAAGCCGAATGCGCTCGTCCCAACGTAACCTGTGCCGTCACACACATCAGCTGCGCATGTGAGTTGTCTCCCTTCAACCGTCAGTTGCGTCACAACGTCGACCGGGTCAAGCTCGCCTCGCTGTAATACTTGCTACTCACTCCATTTCGAGACGCTCCAATACACGTATACGGGAAACAATCACACAAACGTCTTTGGTTATAATGATCCCGATGCAAAGCGACTTCGTTTTACCGAAGGTGAGAACCGTAACAAGAACTGACTTGTCGTTGCCAAGTTTATGAGCTCCTGTTCGTAAAATTGCGAACTGACAGTGTTTTTCACAAGTAAATCAGAGTTCAAGATTTGAGTTGGCTTTTATCAGTGTTTTGTTTTCCTTAATACTCGGGAACACGTTATCAGGTTATTCAAAAGTTCAATTCAATTGGTTCATAACTTAGCACGCCAATTAGCGCTTAATTCAAAGATTATGTTTGTGTGCGGCATTAGACACTCTTTACCGTTACACATTGTGACGTCACTGACGTGAAAGTGAACTGTATTACTACGCGCTTCAACAGAACGTCTAGAATTTTTTGTTTAAAACTACTTAAATCATGTTGTTTATATGTGTGTAATAAATAAAATACCAAACCCATTCCCTATGAATACCGTATTTATTACAACTCGTCACTTGTCAAACGTATTTAACTCGCTTTCGCTCGTTAAATACGTTTACAAGTAACTCGTTGTAATAAATACGGTATCCATAGGGAACTTGTTTGGTATTCTCTATTTCTCCACTGAGCGGGTAAACTGTGAAACATGTTAATGGCAGATTTGAAATGCTCATAGGTGCACGAAATAATCCAGTTTATAAAGGGTGTAGCTTATTATCCTATATTTGATGAATGGGCACTGGTATATGATAATTAAGTAATTTTTGTGCCCAAATAATTGCAATATATTTGTTTAATATGTAACATAATCACAAATACCTGTTTTGTGATGTCATACACGGAATACGATGGAGAATGCATTAGGAGTAGTGGATTCATTAAACATGATCAACTCGTCACTTTGGAGGTCATTGATTATTTTTTACGAACCCACTCCTCCTCATGCATTCTCCATCACATGACTAACTAGGGTATTCAACATATTTTTCCTTTGCATTCGTTAGTTATCATATATCACATATCGGATAATTAAAAGCACGACTTTACCTTATAAGGCAATACATTGAATTCCCTTAACAAGGAAGTAAAATCAAGTTCCATTATCAAATAATAATATCTTTGCACAGATCCGCACCGTATCCGTGTTCTTACTTTAAAGCAACTTAAATCCATTTGTTCACATATGCATTGATGTATTCTTGTGAGTGCGTCGAAAGAACGGGGACCAGTATAATATCAGCCTACTATTGATGGTTGAAGGAGAACTATTAAAGATGAAACTTGGACACATGTAAGTATACTGTATTAATGGTTTGTTCAATGGTCCATTTTAACATTACACTTGATTTGATATAGCTTTCTCGAAAATATGATTTCTTAAAATGACAAAATTTCAGCTAACAAATATATTTGTTATAAACATACCTACTCATACTGTCACTTGTATCTATCAAACAATGACATTTTGTATCATATATTTTTTCAGAACTGATGGAAATCAAACCTATGCAATGATGACGGAAAATCACGTTGGAATCCTCCATTGGCCTGTGTTATTGTTCCTCTGTGTACTGTTGGCATGTGGACTAATAGGAAACACTCTCATTCTATATGTTTACCAACGACGGATGAAAGCTACGATATTTGGCTTCTTCGTGCAAATGGTTGCAGTTGTGGACCTAACGGCAGTTTTAGTGGCAATACCTGGTGCGATTATATTCAGGTCAAGGCTTGAAGGTTTGGACACCAGGAGGATGTGCAAATTTCTTATCTTCATGATCCACTTCCTGATTTTAACTTCCGGTTTTCTCTTCTGTATTATTGCCACACAGAGATACAGGAAAATATGTTGTCCGCATGGCAGACAGATAACAAAGTCGTTGGCTGCGAAGTTATGCCTTGGGGTGTGCTTTGCGGCGTTTGCCTTATCTGTACCAATAGTGTATATTATCGAGGTAACAAAGATCCAAGTTGTTGCTGGAAACACAACCATCATTGTAACAGAGTGTGATTACAACAATACTATCAAGCTCAGTGGACAATCTATAATTTATGCATTCCTCGTTGATGTTGAATTCCTTGGAATTGCAATTGCATTATCGGGTTTATATTTTTGCATTGGTAAAACACTGAGACAGAGGTCTGATGCTCAAACCGCAAGAGGACGCACACATGGCACAGTCGGAACCAAAGTGTTCGCAATTCTGACTTCACTCTTCATCATGAGTGTAGTGCCTCTAATGGTCATCTCCACAGTCCTGAGTTTCTACAGAACGCCTCCTATTCTGAATTTGGTGACAAAAACGTGTGTTGATATCAGCTCTTTTCTCCCCTACATAAACAGTATCGTGAACCCAATTGTGTACAGTTTCAACTCTAGGCTATTCCGTCAGGAATGTTTATCTGTGTGGCCTTGTACACAGAAGAGGAAATCAGAAGACCCCCCTTCTGCAAGGGAAGATGCGCCATCTTGTACAACTTCCCTTTGAACACTCTGCATTCACAAGGACACTATTGACCAATTCTCTGAGATACTACGCGCACTACTGGCCAATTCTGATGGATCCTACTCGCACCATTGACCGATTCTCATGGATCCAACATGAAGTACATGTATTAACCAATTCTCTGGGATCCTACAGAAACTATTTACTAATTCTCTGGAATCCTAAACGCGCTACTGACCAATTCTCTTGAATGATACGCGAACTACTGACCAATTCTCTGGGATTCTACAGAAACAATTAACCAATTCTCTGGGATCCTAAGCGCACTACTGACCAATTCTCTGGGATCCTCAGAGCACTTTTGACCAATTCTCTGGGATCCTAAACGCACTATTGACCTATTCTCTGGTATCCTATGTGCACTGTTGACCAATTGTCCAGGATCCTACATTAATCATAGGCCAATTATCTTGAATCTTTCCCTCTCCTTTGACTGTATTAAACGAATCGAGATCTATATAGAAGTCTCTTGTTTCTTTGTTCAAATAATTCACTGAGTTATGATGTATATGGGAATGGCATTGGCAAAACTGTTAAATGAAATAAAACACATAAGCTGTTAAAATTTCCATGAAAAGAATGTGAACATTGGCATCGTATGTTTGAACAAGACTCATCGAAATATTACATAACCAGTCTGTCCTCCATTAACCATAATCTAAACTTCCGTCCAAAAGAAAGTATACCATCACTTTGACAAGTAATTAAAAAAACAACAAAGGCAAGTTAGACGAAATGATTGGAATATTTAATAATAGCTTTTAACTCTGTGTGAAATAAATGTAAACACATTACATCGATAACAAACAATAAAATGTAAAATGGACAAAGACACACTGGGGGTTAAAATATGGGATTTCAAAATGTGTCCGTACACAGAAGGTTATTTACAACAAAATTTACACACTGTAGAGTCATTTGGTCTTGCTTTAATATCGAGTGTGACCTCCTCGAGCATTTATACAAGCAAGAATGTGCATGGATGACGTGAGGCGTCTAATGACGTCCCTTGAAATCTGATTCCACTCATGAATCAGACAGAGTTCAAGTTCTTGTACGGGTCTGCTCCTAATCTGTCTGTCAAGATGGTCCGACAAATATTCGATCAGTGTCATGTCTGGGGAACAAGCAGCCCACGCTAAAATATGCACATTCATGTTGTTGAGAAAATTCTGTTTGAGTCTGGCTGTGTGAGGTCTTGCATTGTCATGCTAGTAGACAATGCCACAGGGCTTTTGGTTGACAACTGGCTGCAGAATCTAATCCCTGTAACTCTGCATATACAGGTTACCATGAATGATTACTAGCCTCGTTTTCAGTTCACCATAAATTCCTCCCAAAACCATCACACCGCCTCCTCCATACGCTGGGACTTCCTGAACACAGTTTGGAGCTAACCATTACCCAGCACGTTTGTAAAGACGTTGACGAGCGTCAGCTCTGAACAAACAGAATCTGCTCTCATCAGAAAAAGGACACATCACCAGTTTTGGACTTGCCAACGTCGAACTTGCATTGCCAAGCGGAGCCATTACATCGATAATGCTGGATAAGCATAACTCCCCGGTATGGACGCCGTGCACGAATACAATGTTCCCTTTGAAGCCTTGACCCAGTCTGTCGACTGAAGCGATGTCAGAGTGC
Organism: Gibbula magus; assembly: GCA_936450465.1. Lineage (NCBI taxonomy): Eukaryota > Metazoa > Mollusca > Gastropoda > Trochida > Trochidae > Gibbula > Gibbula magus. The sequence goes on from OW388289.1 coordinate 42,190,371, forward strand.
CATTGCCGCCATTGCTGTTACAGGGATGAAACGGTTTCTTAGTTGGATTCCCCGGATGTAACCGTCCTCCTGGGGTGTGGTCAGCAGTGGTCTCCCACTTCGCGGCCTGTCTGCACTCTGGCCTGTCTGCCGTAACGTCAAAACAATCTGGCGATGCATACACAGGTGCAGCCGAACGTTCATGTGATGTAGGCATGTGAAGCTCATTCCTGGTTCATTCCTACAGTTATCTCTTTCTGAATTGCGGCCAGGTGTAGCATTTTTCGTCTGTGCTTTTTCATACTTCGACAATGACTTGTCTCTTCTACTGGTTTTATACTTTTTGTGAGCAAGTGCATTTCGTGGAATGCGTGCATTTAACTTTGTCGAAAATTATAGTTGGCGAGTTAACCAATAATGTTTTTAACCAAAAAAATATTTGGTATCCTTTTTTTTGGACATCAGTTTATGTTTTTGGTTTGTATTTAAGTGTTTGAAATGTTATTGTAATAAAATGTTAATAAATATTAAAGTTTATACAATATATTGTTACTTTAGAGGGTAAAACATCTCATTACAAGACCCAATAAGCCTTAACCATAGAAGATAGTTATCCGTACTGGAAGAAAATTGTGTGACATGAAAAGCGATAGTTGTGTGGAACTTTTCCGTGTGAGACGTAGATTTGTAGGTCTAATGCGAATTTGAGAGTTCAAATAGCAAGATGAATGACCATCCATCCATTCCATCATGGTGCCACAATTGAAATTTTATTATGAGTGTTTAGGTATCGGTACCTTCGAGCGGCCATTTCAATATGAACACATTAAAAAGGCCACTCAAAGGAAATGGAATTGCATGGCTTAACCGAACCATGTACGTTTGTTTTAAAACTTTCTTTATTGGTTGAGGCATATTGTGTAGCAGTTCATGGAATTGCATGACTTAACCGAACCATATACGTTTGTTTTAAAACTTTCTTTATTGGTTGAGCAGAACGTGCTACAGCACCTTTCAATGCCAACCTTACTTTCTAAAGATATTGACAATCAACATGGAAGAGAACCTCCATATGATGATAGGGTTGGTTTCAATTAAGTGGTGTGTTTGTATCAGTATTTGATTTAGACACGGAAAGTAATAACATAACACATGTTATTAATCACTATCAATACTTTGACAAGAGAACAGTTATCCATGTGTTGTGTCGTAAGAATTTGGTGTCTGAATTTGATGTTATGTTATTCATAGAGATGTCAGACATGATGTCCACAGATTAACTGTTATTGGTTTCGATTAATAACAATATATTTAAAGATTAATTATTGTTGGGTCGTTTTTTTATATCTGATATAATGTTAGGGAAAGGGCAGATCGTGTTTGTAATCATAGGAAATTGAATCTTTACATTGTGTCTTAAAAACCAGGATAAATTAATCAAAGAAACTAATACCTATGTTTTGAATTGTTTGTTGATTCAGAAATTATACATGTTAAACTGTGAGACGGAACTATGACATTGTTCTCTGAATAATCTAAAATTTCAAGTTATCTCAGGTTACTCACATCCGGACGTCATGCAACTTCCAAACGCAAGGCATAACTATTGCCAGTCTGCATTACTGGCTGATTTAACCCTTGCGGTATTTCCCTCGCTTTGTTGTGTCAAGATAGTGAATCGCTGCACCAGATATGCATAGCGGGCCTGGATTTCTAAACACAGATTTCTAAAGGAAATAATGCAAGGCCTATATCAGCCAGTAATGAAGATTGGCAAGAGCCTTGCATTGGGAAGTTGGACGTCATGACGTTAGAAACAAGATACAAAATTGCGAAAAAAAAGTTGCAAATTACTCACGTACAAAATATTCATACCAATACAATATCTTTTTTTTCAAACACAAATAGAATAAGCATGTTTGACATGACATATTTATAACTAAAGTTTATTTAACAACTCAAGAGATCAGACTTGGTTGAACATGTCTGCAGACAACATCTTCATAGGAAAGTCTGTTATCTGATTTCGAGCACATGCCTTCAGATACATCACAGGCGTGCCTAAACTAAGACCCGGAACTAAAATAACATTGTCCACGAAACAATCTGATAATCAGTAATCACATATTACTAACATCAACATGTCACATTTGTTCATTCCTCGAGATTCAAGTCAGAGCATTTAGGGAAAAGGTTGCAGAATTAGAATACATTATACCTGTATATAATATTGGACCGTTTAATGAATTGGCATTTCTTTGTGCTTTCAGTGAATCTGAATATTACAATATTACATTTTGTAAAATATTTAAGTTACACATAAACCAGCGGCCAACAGAAACGCTGTCACGATTCTCAAAAAGAGTCAAAATCAAAATACTGCTACCATACAAAGTCAATCTTGAATGGCTTTGATAAGTATAATGTTTCATAGAGAATTACTGAACATTTCACTGATCATGGTATGCTACTTTTATGTGTATGCTTGTTCACACAGCGATAGGGTGTTAAAATCGCTATTTCAAGAGGGTTCTTTGGACACAATTGTTTACATTTAAAATTTAAAATTTACAAAATATGCAAATTATGTTAATAACAGGTGTTGTCAACATAATGTAACACCTTTGACACTAATTCGTTGACACTTGGTCACTGTTGGACGTCACAAAGGCCAGCCAAAAAGCAATATTTCATTCTCCTATCTCGCCTAGTTAAGGAGATTCCAAAACGACGACAGATACTCATTCAAAAAGGCAAAATTAAGGTTTTCCTGATTCTGGACACAACATGTAACTTTGATTTATTGTCTGCAATACAAAGATACATAGGAAATTTGTTTTGTGCATTTGTCCCCGGCAGCTACAGAGCAGTAGCTAAAGCGTCATTCTGTACCTGTAATGCTGTCAAGCAAGGCAGCAACAACTCCCACCTTCTAACGTATTTTGGTATGGCGCGACCAGGATTTGAACTCGGATGATGAGCAAACACTCCACCAAATGAGCTACAACTCCGGTGATATGGTTATAGGCTTAAAAAATATATTTAAAAAAAACCCAAAACAGATGTGTGGATTGTACATAGGTATAGAATTCCATTGAAATAAGACTTAAATCATCGAAATAATCATTTTGGCTTATTTGGTAAATGCTACTCACAAGTCCCCTACACGATTATATATATTTATATCAAAAGAAACCTCTTCATCAATGTTATTACAATTTACCGCACATATCGTATCACAATTTACCGCATATTTTATCTGAACATGATACCGCATCCCATATTACAATTTACTGCACTCATATGTATTACATGTTACCGCGTTTTTATTACAATTTACCGCAGTATTACATCTTAACACGTTTTTATTACAATTTACCACAGTAATTACATCATAACGCGTTTATTACATAGATAGTTTTGTACGGGTGTTCACGTATCACATTCTGTATCAGCCCGCGAAAACGTACCACTTGAGTGATATTGTCAGATACACAGCAATTATCGTTTATAAAAGGAGCTTCCCAATTGATATATAAAAGAAAGCATGCCATTCATTCATGTTGGGACATCGCAATTTATGTGTATTTAGAATCATTTTATATGGGGAGTGTGATTATTTAATGGATCGTTCTTCAACATTGAGGATCAGGCAACAAATATAAGTCAGAAGTAAGGAACTTAAATCTTGCCTTTTTTGCTAAGAAGAGAAATTTACAAAAATCCCTTATATTATGCCCTTGACAGACTAATGCTTGCATCTCGTCTTAAGTCGAGTGTACTTCTTGAATTATGATAAAACGGACATATTTAACCAAAATGGTACTCATTTTCAATGTTTGGGACAATACAGAATGGACACAATCTCTTCAGTCTGGGAGAATCCTGACAGGGGCACGGCAACTTTGTCCGCAGCAGAGAACTGTTCTACACGCAGTAAGGTTTGGGTGCAATGCTACACTGAATTTCAGAGTAGTACCACTCATGGTTAGCTAGTTCCAGCCGATGCTCGCAGGTTTCGTTGCGGGCTTTAACCCTGCCATAATACTAGCAGCCGTGATATAACTGAGATACTCTTGAAAGCGGCGTTAAACCCCAACTCACCTCACCTTACCTTCAGTCTGGGAGTATCCCATAAACTGTACGATTCAATTAATAAAAATGTTTTGAGCAGCAAAATCAGATGATTTTATTGATAAAAACTTGGACATTACACGTTTTGAGTAAATCTGTCCTCAAGAAATCCAGCTTTGTGAAAGCCTATAAATATACAGTCAAATATAACTCACGGCCGGAGTTGTTGCAATAAGAATGAGTCACGTATACCATGCACCATTTTGTACCACATGCATAAAAGTGTGCATTGACAAACTTTTATTTCTACCCAGACATTTATGAATTACAGTTGCTATCCATATGTATGTGATAAGACTGCATAAAATAGAATTTCAAGAGTGACATGGGCGGTAGGATTTATGTTATTTTTCTGTTGGAAAAAATAATGACGAGGATGAAGTACATTTTTTTCCATCAAAACATAGCCTGAAAATGGTAGAAGTATACAAAATGAAAGCATATGTGTTCCTGCAGACCCATATTTTTTTCCTTGTCAGCAAAACTGATGTGGCAATTGTTTTTCATTTAGCCTAAATAGAGTAGATATGAAGCTTCTATACAATGTGTTTATTCTACATTCAGTACTCATTTAAATGTATGTACTGTCAAGTATATAATTACAATAGGAGATCAGAATCTCAAATTTAATTTATGAAAATCTTGAGTTGAAATCCCTTAAATTTGAGTGTTTCAAACATGTTCTATCCAACGACAAACCAGATGTAATATCCTGTCCAACAAACAAAACTCAAAACAACCTGAAAGTGTTCAATGGAAAACAATAAATATTGTTCCCATGTCAATAACAATGGGGATAATATAACTCTCTCATCTTCTGTTTTCCCAAAAGAATCTGCACTGATGGAGGTGGATGTTATGTCCAACATCAACATGTTCAGCACTCTGTAGTGTATAAATCCTTTAGCCTGCTCAGAGTATCGGAATACTACCTTCGTGTCTGATTTGATAATATAAAATGGTTGAGAGTTCTCCTGGTGAGAGTTCATCTGTTGTGAAGGACAAAGGGTTGTTCCTTTTTCCTTCAGATAAAACACCCTCCTTTTGCCTAAACTTCTTTCTGGTATTTTTTCACCTCTTGAACCATGTTCAGTTTTCCTCGTACGAGCTCTCTGAGGCCCCTCATCAGTTGTGAAGGAAAAAGGGTTGTTCTCTGAGGAAATGTTTGGACAGGTAATAAGCAATGTTTATTCAGAATCCCCTTTTCTTTTGCGAAGTGATGAGTGGTGAAGAAGCATTGTTTTGCAAGCATCTTGACACGACCACAAACACTTCACCAACAAGAACGCTTTCACATTAACTCTTATTTCTACAAATTGTAAAACACCCCGAACCGTGCACCTAAATTATCTTCTTTTCAATGTTATGTTCTAATTCCGGAGAACAAAACAGGAGAGAGCAGCGTCCTTGTCTGATGTGCAAGATATAATGGATGATGAAATAACCTGGAGCAGTTGTGAGGTTACCATGGTGTTATCAATGTGCACTGTAGAGAAGCAGTGACTGGTATTATTGCATTACCTGATCATACTACATATCGAATCAAGTTACATCTTCTTTTGTCTTTCTCAGAATATTAGAAACGGTGAATCGAAGAATGATCAATATCAGTTATTAATGTATTGGTATGCAAAGGTCAGTATATGTCATTTTTTAATTACAAATCTGCACTCTTCGTTGTATTCACTCGAATAATAGATGCAACCATTATTTACAATATAATTGGAAAGCCTGCTGGGTTTATTTTATATACCCAGAACAATAAATTAACAATACATTAGAAAACGTGTTGGTATCTTTTGTGAACTTGGACTGTTTTCATTAAACTTAACTAAGAGTTAATTTATTGTTCTCATTGTATAATCTCACTATGTGTGTCTGTTACACTAAATTCATAGATATACTAAGGATAAAGTCACACAACCACATGAGACCTTGTTATCTGTCTGCAATGAGGACAACAAACTTTCCTGTATTTCTGTTTGGCAATAATACAGAAGAGAAACCCGGAAGTTAAACTCAGGTAGTAGATCATGAAGATAAGAAACTTACACAAACCCCTGGTGTCCATATCTTCAAACCTTTACCTGAATGTAATCGTCCCATATATGTAAGTAATCCAGTTACCTCGACTAGAAACATGCTTAAATCAACCACGGGTTGTATTTGCACCAATGAACCAAAATCGTTTGCTTCACTCGTTGTTGGTGAACATAACACAACACAAGTTGTCAGTTTTAACCTTTTGAACTAATTGAAAGTAGGATGTTAAATATATATCACTACTGCACAAATATATATTAATGATTTCCGTTTTCAAAATTAATTTATTTTTAGTTAATCAGTAATGTAAATGAAAAGATGATGAATATTGCGCATTTTAGTGGAAATAAAAGTAATTAGAGCACAGTCAAATGCTTTCGTCCAATCATATGAGTGTATTGTGGTCACGTGGAGTACATTTATATCCCGATAGATGTACGGTTGTCTGGTTGCGTTCGGGTATCATGCTCATAAACTGGTTCACAGACTTTCATAAAAACAACAAACAATGTCAACTGATTGTTTTATTTATGGAGATTAAACACTTATTACATTGACAAATGACCTGCTGTGTTCCCTTTCCGAAAGGAAATAGTGGCTTCCGTTGATGAGGGTCTTCTATATTAAGAAGCTTGATATTCCTAAAAGAAGAATAAAAGCATGTAAATAAAGCAAGTAATGTGAGGTCAATTGGGATTGTTCAAGTGTATTTCATTTATATCAAGAGTAAGTGAAACAATGACAAACATCAAACCATGTTACCAATGTTTTATATATTTTCAACAACGATATAAAAAATAATATCAAAAGTTATATAGAACGACATAAAAATGAGAAATAAGAAAGTGATATAAAATTACCTTCTTGGACTGTTAGAGGATGGAGACTGCATTGTCGTCTCACTGAAACTCCTGTATCGTCACACAGCCTCTGAGCGATGTCCAGTACGACGTTACATTCTTGCCTACAGACAGTTCGAGTTCCTTTGCTGCAGTAACCTGAAATAATGTATATGCAATATAGACGGGATGCACACTAGCATATGCAACAATAGATATAACAACTCGCATATTGATAAATACTGCTCAACAAACAAAAATATTTGAAATACAAAAGACAATAACTTTTATTAAATAACCAAATTTAATGTAATTTACTTTGAGGAGTAAGGAGTAAAAAAGTAAAGTTACCTTTCCTGAAAGAATAGTGTACTTGTCCTTGGACTGTCCATGATGAAGCCATTGTGTGAACTGATTCATTCCACAAACCACTCAGTCTTTATAGGCAATGAAATGTATTACTGCTCAATGTTGCTGAATAAAAACGTGCTTAAATCATGCATGTGCGTGATTCAAGCACGACGCTTATGCTGTAGCACGACTCGTACGCTTTATATAAAATGTGCGCCTCATGCACCTCGGACAATTTCAGAAATTCAGTGCTCACAGTGCCGAAGATGACGTCAATGTCCCTAACATTTGCATATGAAAATGAGAGATGTCAATGTTTTGCATGTTGTGTTCGAGAGAATGTTTCCCAAATTTGTTGACGAAATATTTGAAATAAATTCATTTTAAGGCATTTTCTTGACGACTCAAGCATTTGACTGTGCTCTAAGATAGATAGAGAACTCGCAGCAGTACATTATCGGGATATAAATGTACGGGTTTGAGAGGGTTAGGCTCGGCTGACGCCTCGCCCAACCCTCTCAAACCCGTACATTTATATCCCGATAATGTACTGCTACTCGTCCTCTATCTATTACATAAAATCATATTATTTTTATCTAAAGATCTTTTCTAAACGTTTTATGTTAAAAAGTGCTGTTATTTTTAAATTCTCGTACCTTTAGCTTGGTACAAAGATGCAAGTATGTGTTTAGACATAAAGGGCGTATATACATTCAACACACACAATAATGTGAAAGTGACCCATCTAAATAATTGAATTAAAAGATTTTTGAAGACAAGTGTTACAGTTGTCAACGCTAAAACCCCTTCTAAATTCCCGAGGAACGTATTTTTTCACAAAAGCAAATCTGGAATTTTCGAACAGGATTTATATCATCATTGTGAATGAGCCAGGGGTTTGTACATGCAACCTTTCCTTTCTCAAAACAGCACTTTTATCAATTAAGCTACACGGGTTGTTAGAAATAATAATATTATTTGTCAGTAAGAAACTGCCTTCTCTACCAGTCGGGTAAAGCGTTGAACGGACGTAAGAAACACTAAAAGGCAGAGTTTCGGTTGTCAATCCCATCAGATTTTTTTTCTGCACTTGCGTGGAAGAAACATGGATCGATCCTTATTGACCCACATACGATGAATAAGCACCAACACTTGCAAAATAAGTTATTTTGGTGCCACATAATTGAAATATAATTGTTTGTAATGCTACATAACCATACACGGAATAAGACGGAGGATGTGTTCGGAGCAGTGAAATCCTTAAACATAATTGCTTCTCCAGGGTTCGTGATTATTTTTTACGAATCCACTGCTCCTCATGCATTTTCTGAGGTTTTCAACATATTTGATGGTTCTATTGCATCTGTGAGATACCTTCCACCACATATCTAACAATGGTTTGCAAAATATATCCAAAGAAATTAAAAGCACGAGGCAACACATTGCATTTCACTAACAAGGACGTAGAATATAGCTCCATTATCTAAGATTTTATCTCTGCATAGTTCCGCACAACATCCGTGTATTAACTTGAATCCATTAGTTCACACATACATTAGTGTATTTGTGTGTGTGAGTCAAAAGAACAGAGGTCAGTAATATCAGCCTATTGATAGTTGAAGGAGCTAAAACTGAACTAAATGAAGATTAAGAACGCCTGTGAGTATATTGTATCTCATATTTTTTCAGCAATTCATTCTAACGTTATACTTGATTTGATAAAGGATATATGATTTTCTGAAATTACCAAATTTAAGCTGACCAGCATATTTGTTTTAAACACACTTGATGGTAATGTCATGTTTAATCAAAGAAACAATGACTGTACTCCAGTGACATTTTGTGACACATTTCTTTTCAGAACTGATGAATATCAAGCTTATGCAATGATGACGGAAGATCACGTTGAAATCCCCCATTGGCCTGTAGTATTGTTCCTCTGTGGACTGTTGGCATTTGGGTTAATAGGAAACACTGTCATTCTATATGTTTACCAACGACGGATGAAAGCTACTATTTTTGCCTTCTTTGTGCAAATTGTTGCTGTTGTGGATGTAACAACAGTTTTAGTAGCAATACCTGGTGCGATTATATTCAGGTCAAGGCTCGAAGGTTTGAACAACAGGAGGATGTGCAAGTTTCTTATGTTCATGATCCACTTCCTGATTTTAACTTCCGGGTTTCTTTTCTGTGTTATCGCCATACAGAGATACAAGAAAGTCTGCTGTCCGCATGGGAGACAGATTACAGAGTTTCTAGCTGCAAAGTTATGCATTGGTGTGTGTTGTGCGGCCTTTATTTTGTCTCTACCCCTAGTACATCTTATTGGGGTAACATACGTTCAAGTTGATACTGGAAACACAACCGTCATTGTACCGGCCTGTGATTATGACACCAACATAAAGCTCAGTGGACAATCTGTAATTTATGCATTCTTCGTTGATGCTGAATTTCTTGGAATTACAATTCTATTATCATGTTTATATTTCTGCATTGGTAAAACACTGAGACGGAGATCTCGTTCTCAAGCTGCAAGAGAACACACACATGGCAGAGTCGGAACCAAAGTGTTCGGAATTCTCACTTCACTGTTTGTCATGAGTGTACTACCTCTCCTGGCCCTCTCAACAATTTTCAGTTTCTACAGCACCCCTCCTATTCTGAATTTTGTGACAAAAACTTTTGTTGATATCAGCTGTTTTCTCCCCTACATAAACAGTATCGTGAACCCAATTGTATACAGCTTCAACTCTAGGCTATTTCGTCAGGTATGTTTATCTGTGTGGCCTTGTACTCGGAAGCGGAAATCAGAAGACCGTCCTTCTACAAGGGAAGATGATAATACGCCAAATTGTACAACTTCCCTTTGACCACCAAACTCTGCATTCACAAGGACTCTATTGATCAATTAATGCTACACATATTATTAACCAATTACAGCGGATTTAACACACACTATTGAGGAATTCTCTTGGATCCTACATGCACTATTTATCAATTCTCTGGGATCATCAATTAACTATTGGCTGTATTAAATGAAGTACGATCTTTACATAATGTCTTGTCTCTTTGTAAAAGTAATTCAGTAAGTTATGATGTATCATTAATCAGTGGGAAAGTATGAGCACAACTGTTAAAAGAAACAAAACAAATTGTTTCAAACCCTGTTGAAATTCCATGAACATGCAAAAGTTATCAGATTGGTATTTCTTAGTGGTCTTAGGCATCTTATATTTGAACAAGAGTCATCAGAAGATGTCACCTTGCCCAACCAATCTTCCTTCTTGTATCATAGTGGTTGAAATGGCATTGTGGTATCCATCATGGACTGTCAACCTTACTTAAGCCATGGCCACTCACGATCCAAGTACATTTTTCATTTGATAAATATGACAATCATTGAACAGTCTTTAAATAAATTAAACTTAACAGCCAAAAAGTAATGAAAAGTTAGTTTTATTCAAATGCATAAAAAAACGTTGATACAGTACGCAAACTTGGTACATGAACACATTGATATCCCTTTGCACATGTCAACAATCAACATATTTATCACTGTTGTCAACAGTGTGGCGTTATAGTTAGAATCTAGTCTGACCATCTGTTGTTGCTTGCACTGCAATACATAGATAGAATGAATCTTTGAATTATGTGTTGAGGAATTCTTTTCCATTCTTCCTGCAGCATGTGGAATAACTGTTGAAGGTTCAATGGCGGAATAAGACATCGACTATACGATTATCGAGCTGATCCCAAAGATGTTCAATTGGGCTCAGATCTGGGAAATTGGAAGGCCAGGGGAGAACATTGATGTTAGTATTGGCCATTCTCCCTCTGACGGTCGAAAAGGTGATTGACGTGGGGACAGAGAATCTGGTTGATATATTGATTGGCCGTCAGATTGCCAATCCTGATCAATAAATACATTCAAAATAATTATTGGTTGCGTTCACTAACGCATTTTATACTTAAATATTGCAACAACAATTGTTAAATCTTAAAACGTGATTTATTTGACATATATGTAAACATGTTCAATTCTAATTTTCAGATTTTTGTTTTCGTTTCATTGTTTAAGTATGTATTATAGATAAGCCCTGTTCCCCCTGTGCCGAATTTGACAAAAAATTGAAACAAGACTTTGAAAATGTTCAAATTCGCAAAGGATCATAAGCAATCAGGCCATATGAGCATTCATTTGTTCATTATTGGAGTTCTTCTCTGTTCCGCAGGAACATCGGTAGAGTGAGCAAACTATTTGGCATGTCAGTTTTGTGGTACATTGTTGTCATCACCGTGCCCTTCGTATGGCTATCGAGATGACATCTTATGATTCGTATCATCATGTTTTCACATTCGAAGGCCATACCAAAGTAACAGGAAGCTGACCGAAAGTCAAAAGTCGTCAAGGCAACTGGGTTCATACCTCATACTTTCAAGAAGGCACATGGTAATTATACGATGTCGTATTAACTAGGTAACGAGAACATTTACTAGATCAAAAGCTTTATGTCAAAATGAGACATGTAACGCTATGTTATATATGTAACAATACCTCTATATATCACAAAGATTATGAAATATAGTAACCACAGAGGTATACATGCATCTGGATATTGCTTTTGCACTAAACTTAGACCCATAAGCATGCACTATATTAAAACATGGAATGTATTCATATAGATATCGTATATATATTGTTTTGTAAGTTTTGAATATATAAAAAAAAAACATAACACATGATATCAATCACTAAAAATCATTTCTTTGAAACAGAAGGGTTCCGAATTAGACAAATTCCAAGGAAAATAAGTATCAGTGTTAGATGGTCTTTAATGAATGTTGTAGTAAGGGATCAAAATGATTTAGTAAAGTTTAGAAAAACGTTTAAATCACGCTAAATGTTAAAGATTTGATAAATACTGTCCATAGATTAATGTTATTTGAATTGTATAATAACAAATTTATTTATTTAAGATTATTTATTGTTGGGTCGTTTTTTATATTTAATACAATTTTAAGGACTAGGGAGGATCGTGTTTGTAATCATAGGATATTGAATCTTTATATTGTGTCTAGAATACTAGGATAAATTAATCAAAGATTATGTTCTGAATTCTTTATTTATACGAAAAATATAAATGTTAAACTGTGAGACGGTACTAGGACATTGTTCTGTGAGTCAACCAATATCTTCAACTTATTTCGGATTTCTCACACCCGGAAGCTAACGTCATCAAGATAAAGAATTATGAAAAAAGTTGCAAATTACTCACGTTCAAAGAAATATATGAATACAATTTCTATATGGCCATACCCTAAGGGAATACGCATGTTTGACATGATATATCAATAATCAAAGTTTATTTGAAAATGTATGTAACATAGAGATGACAGTTGATTCAAATTGCCTGCAGCTACATTTTCATAGGAAAGCCTGTTATCTGGTTTCCGGCCATATGCCTTCAGACGTATCACAGGAAACATGTTCACAGAATGCACTGGTATCTGTGTGCTGGCACTGACGCAGGCTAAAACACAAACACTGGACACAGACTATTACATTGCCCTCTAAATAATCCAATCTCAGATCACTGACATCAGGATGTCACTTTAGTTCATTCCTCGAGATTCAAGCATTTAGTGAAAAGGTTTCAGATCTGGAAATATACCTGTCTATGATATGTGATCGTTTAACGAATTGGCGTTTCTTTGTGCTTACAGTTTATCTGAAATCTTCAGTACAAGGATTGGTGGTGTTATCATATTTCATTATTATTATACACGTTAATCTGTAATTGTAGTTCAGCAGTTGATTTTGCAATATAAATATTTACATGATGTGTTGCTAAATATGTAGAATTATATGTAGATTTTATTCGTTTTCACATAATATAGGTTCATGTCCGAGTAATTCACCATTCATAAAAAATGCCATTATTTTTAAATTGGAACAGCACGATCTGTGAACTCTGCCAACAATATTTATGAACTATGATTTATTTTTATTTAAGGTGTAATGTGCCATTTCCTTTTGCGAAGTACAGTCATTCAATACTTAGTAGATCGATCTTCATTTATGAGGATCAGGCAGCAATTCTTTAAAATAATGCCCTGTGACAGATATAATGTTTGCATTTTGTCTGAAGTTGGGTTTACCCAGTAATATTTTGGAAGAAATGACCTTCTTAAATTGCTGGGTTTACCAAGTGATATTTTGGAAGGAGTGAACTTCTTAAATTATTATAAAGGTACTTATCTTCAATGTTTCAGACAATACAGAATGGATACAATCTCTTCAGTCTGAGAATATTCCACCTCCTGCACGATTCAATTAGTAAACATGATTCGAGCAGCAAAATCAGATGAAATTAGTGATATAACCTAAACATTTACCGTTTCTATCCAAAAGAAATCCAGCTTTGCGAAAGCCTCTAAATCTACACTCAAATAGAAGTCAGAGTGTTGTTGATACCATGTATCACTTTGCCCCACATGCATAAATGTGTACATTGGCAACATTTTATTTCTACATAGACATTTATCAAACAGTTAATAAGACACTTGTTATTCATATGCATGTGATATAAGGCTGCATAAAAAAATAAATGTTTCTCCGGCACATTTGTTTCAAAAGTGACGAGGGCGGTAGGATTTATTGTTATTTTTTTTTGTCGAGTGGATTACATTTTTTACATCAAAACATAGCCTGGAAATAGTAAAAGTATACAAAACGGAAGCATATGAGAGGAGGGAATGACTTTTGGATAGCAACAATGACATGGCAAATTCTTTTAAAGCTGTTTTTATTTATCCGAAATAGATTAGATATGAAGGTTTTATACAATGTGTTTATTCTGCATTCTGCATTTAAATGTATGCACTGTCTATTGTTACAATATGAGATAAGAATTTCAAATTTCAATTTTTGAAAATCTCTTCAAGATGAGATCCCTAGATTACTATGTTTCAATTATTTTCTATCCAACGATTTAAAAAAAAGATTAAATATCCTGTCAAACAAACAATGAATCAAAGAAACTACCTGTGAACGGAAAATTTTAATTGCTTGAGTTGATATTTGAGCTCGAAGAGTCGAATTTTGACACTGTGAATCAACATGTGAGTCATGTTTGTAGCGATCTCTCAGAATGTCAGAGTTTTGGGAGAATATAATGTTTTATTATGTGAGCATATTTCTCAAGCAATATGATTAGTGACCGCCGACAGAAAAGCATATTGAGCCGAGTCCGACCAAAAGTTGTTTTGACTTGAGCGACGTCAACAGATTGTTGCATGACGTCAAGCGATTGCTGCTTGACGTCATATGACTGTAGTCACAACTGTCTAAAGCAACTAACAGTTTTTACTGCATTTCATTGTTTACCTTTCGTTTCTGTAATACATACATAATAAAACAATTATGGACTGGTGATTCGGTCAATACATGTTTTTTATGGACCCGAGAAAACAATATTGACTGCGGGCTTCGTCCTTGATCAATATTGTTTTCTCGGGTCCATAAAAACAGGTATTGACCGAATCACCAGTCTATAATTGTATAAAGTTGATAATTGTATCTGACATAAGATGTTATGTTGAAAAGGGTTGGACTCTAAATACTGATCAGCTCGTACCTATATTTGGTACACAGATGCTAGTATGTGTTTGGAGTTATAAGCATCTATTCCTTGAAAATAGATTCTAAAGATTTGAATTAAATATAAGGTGTTACATTGTTCCATGTGTCACTTTTTAACTGCCTAAATAAAAATACGAAGATACGTGGTATAAATTAGCAACCATTAAATGCTATTATAAATTCCTGGAAGTTTTTCAGGAGACAGTGTAAAGATTTAATTCAATATTCACTGAAATATGCAAAACTATCTTTCCATGTGCTTTAATCACTCATTTACCTGTTTACTCCATTTATGAACTTATGATCTATAAGATGATGTCAGTGATTATCTTCACAATTAGGTAATGTCATATCAATTTAAAGACCTGTTTATATTGAATAGTGAAACTGACAAGAATTCCTTTTATCTGATTCATAGCTGAGTGTCACAAATCAGATGAAAAAGCACCTATATTTCCAAAGTAAGTTATTTTTGTGCCAAATAATTGAAATGTAATTTTTTAATATTTTTTATAGCCTCAAATGGCTGTTTCGAGATGTGAATTTTACATGGATAGAGAATGCATTCTTTGGAACAGTGGATTCATTGAAAATAATTCGTTGAATACAAGGACGTAGAATCTAGCTCCGTTATCAAAGAAAGTATCTTTGCACAGTTCCGCGGTTCATCCGTGTACTCCCTTTTAAGGAACTTTAATCTATCACTTAATACAAAGATTGAAGTATTCGTGTGCATGTGTCATAAGAACGGGAGTCTATTTATTGTTGAACGAGGATTGAACTAAAGAAGATGAAACTTGAACCCCTGTAAGTATATTGTATTTCGGACTTGTTCAACAGTTCATTCTACCGTTAAATTTGATTTGATAAAGCTTCTTGGAAATAAGATTTGCGAAAATGAAACAATTTAAGCTGACAAGCATATTTGTTTTTAACCTACCTAATGATGTCGTCACGTTTAATCAATCAAACAATGAATGTACTAGAATGACTTTTTGTGATACATCGTTTTTCAGAACTGATCAAAATCAAACCTATGCCATGATGACGGAAGATCACGTTGAAATTCCCCATTGGCCTGTGGTATTGTTCCTCTGTGTACTGTTGGCATGTGGATTAATAGGAAACACTCTCATTCTATATGTTTATCAACGACGGATGAAAGCTACGATATTTGCCTTCTTTGTGCAAATAGTTGCTGTTGTGGATGTAACAACAGTTTTAGTAGCAATACCTGGTGCGATTATATTCAGGTCAAGGCTGGAAGGTTTGGACAACAGGAGGATGTGCAAGTTTCTTATGTTCATGATGCACTTCATGATTTTAACTTCCGGTTTTCTCTTCTGTGTTATTGCTATACAAAGATACAGGAAAATATGTTGTCCACATGGCAGACATATTACAAAGTCTCTGGCTGCAAAATTAAGCCTTGGGGTGTGCTTTACGGCTTTTGCTTTATCTCTACCAACACTATATCTGGTTGGGGTATCTAATACTCAAGTTGTTGCTGGAAACACAACCATCATTGTACCAGTCTGTGATTACGACACTCACCTCAAACTCAGTGGACAGTCTATAATTTTTGCATTCCTCGTTGATGTTGAATTTCTTGGAATTGCAATCGTATTATCGGGGTTATATTTCTGCATTGGAAATACACTGAGACAGAGGTCTCAGGCTCAAACTGCAAAAAGACACATACATGGCGCAGTTGGAACTAAAGTGTTCGCAATTCTGACTTTACTGTTCATCATGAGTGTAATGCCCATAATGGTCATCTCAACAATCTTCAGTTTCTACAGAACCCCTCCTGTTCTGAATATGGTGACAAAAACATTGTTTGATATCGGTGGTTTTCTGTCCTATATAAACAGCATCGTGAACCCAATTGTGTACAGTTTCAACTCGAAACTATTCCGCCAGGAATGTTTTTCCATGTGGCCTTGTATCCGGAAACGGAAACCAGAAGACCATCCTTCTACAAGGGAAGAGGATGATACGCCAACGTGTACAACTTCCATTTGATCACCAAATTCTGTATTCACAAATACACTATTAACCAAATCTCTGAAATCTTACATGCACTATTGACTAAATCTCTTGGATACAGCACACACTATTGACCAATTCACTGGGAATATTCTACATGCACTATTGACCAATTCACTGGGAATATACTACTTCCACTATTGACCAATTCACTGGGATTCTACATGCACTACTGACCAATTATTTTACTTAAATCCTGCATGCACTTTAGACCAATTCATGGGATCGTTAATTCATTATTGACTGTATTAAACGAATTACAATTTTCACATGATGTCTTGTTTCTTTGTAAAAGTAATTCATAACTTATGATGTATTATTAACCAGTGGGAGAGTATGAGCACAACTGTTGAAAGAAACAAAACAAATCGTTTAAAACGCTGTGTTGAAATTCCGTGGACGTGCAAAGTTGTCAGATTGGTATTTCTCAGCGATCTTTGGCATCTTATGTTTGAACAAGAGTCATCAGATTATGACATATACAACCAGTCCTCCATAATCAATGTTTGTGTATTTAAATGTTTGAAATGGTATTGTATTATCCCTTATTAAATGTTAACCTTACTCAGGCCACTCATGAGTCAAGCACATTGTTCATTTGATAAATCGTACTATAGATTGTGAAAGAGAAATTTTGTCACGCGACGATACGATTGGATTTCGGTCAGTGTTGTGTTTATGTCAGTGTTTAATTGAACATGCCGCCAAGCTCTACGTATCAATGCTCTAGCTTTGTACATCTTACAGAGGGGAGATGTAGCGATATGCTGACCCTTCAGGAATATAAACATTTCCAACTGTACACAGATGTTTCTGCAATTTCCATGAATCTATATCAAACTGCACAGAACGTTACAGTATTATCTCTTATTAAATGCCAACCTTACTTAGGCCACTCATGACTCAAGCACAAAGTTCATTGGTTAAATGTGACAATCACTGTGCTATAGAAAGTGATAATAAACAAGGAAGAGAAATCTTCATGTCACACGACGATAGATTCGGATTCAAGCCAGCGTTGTGTATGTATCAGTATTTTATTCAGACAAGGAAAGGAATAACACATGTTATCGATCACTTCCAATACAACCTGTGTTGTGCCCGATAAAAAAGTGAAGGGGGGGGGGGGGGGGGGGGGGGGGGGGGGGGGGGGGTTAATCTCCCTATAGTCTCCCTCTGGATCTGCACTGCACACAAATGAGGAGAATGTTGACTAATTCCAAAGAAAATATGTATCAATGTAAGAATGTCTATAATGAATGTTGTAGGAGAGCACTTTTAAATTATTTAGTAAACTTTAAAAAAACGTTTTACTCACGTTAAACGAAGCGATTTATAAATAATGTCCATAGATTAAATGGTGTTTGCTTCGAATAATAACATATTTATTTATCCAAAGATAAATAATGGTCGGGTAATTTTTAAAATTTGATTCAATGTGAAGGACAAAGGAAAATCGTGTCTGTACATCATTGGAAATGAAGCTTTACATTGTACAAGATAACGAATTGAGGCAGAAACTTGCAAATGACTCATGAACAAAATAAACATATCAACACAATTTCGAATAGGTCAAAGCATGTTTGACATGACATATTAATAATCCAAATTTATTTAACAACTCTGTGTTAGACTTCATTTTCATAGGAGAATCTGTTATCTCGTTTCGACCACATGCCTTCAGAAGATATATCACAGGAAACATGTTCACAATGACAGAACATGCACTGGTATACGTGTGATGGCACTGATATTTGCCTTCATTACCACTCAAACTATGACATGGAAACAGAACTATTACATTGTCCTCTAAACAATCCGATAATCAATAATCTCAGATCACTAAATCAGGATGTCATTGTGTTCATTCCTCGAGATTTAAGTCAAAGCATTGAGAGAAAACTCATCTTACACGTGTATATGATATCGGATCTTCTAATGAGTTGCCATTTCTTTGTTTTTACAGTTTTAACTTTTATCTACAATCTTCAGTATAATGATTGGTGGTTTTAATCATTATGTTTTCACAGTTTATTTTGCAATATAAATATTAACATGATGTGTTGCTAAATTAAACTATTTGTAGAATTATATGTTGATTTCATTCGTGTTTACATATAGGTTTCTGTCCGAGTAATTCGCCAATCCTAAAACAATGCCATTTTTTTAGCGGTTTCCTTTTGCGTAGTACAGAGTCATGCACTATTTAGTAGATCGACCTTTAATAATGAGGATCAGGCAGCAAATGTAAGTCAGGGAATTGTTGCAATTGTAAGGATGAATCAAGTATACAATGCATCACTTTGCTCCACATGCATAAATGTAGGAAATGACAACAACTGTACATTTATCAAATTCTTTCGTTATGAGCCACAGGCCTATTATATACAGATATTGTGCAGACATGTTTTGTATTACAGAGAGTGATGATAACATAAGAAAAAAAGAGGGACATCTTTAAGTAAATTCAGTCTTGCCTGTAGAAGAGAAATTTACTAAAACGCCTTAGACCTATGCCTTTTGACAGAAATAATGTTTGTTTTTTGTCTGAAGTTGGCTTTTCCCAGTAATATGTTTGAAGGAGTGAACTTCATTAATTATGATGAAATGGACATATTAACCTAAATGGTACACAGAATCAATGTTTAGGACAATGCAATATAAACACAATCTCTCCAATCTGGGAATATTCCACCTCCTTCACAATTCAATTAATAAACATGATTTGAGCAGCAAAATCAGATTAGTAATTAGTAATTAGTAATATAAACTAAAACATTTACTGTTTCGAGTAAATCTGTCCTAGAGAAATCCAGCTTTGTCAAAGCCTCTAACTCTACACTCAAATATAAGTCCAAGTGTTGCAATTGAAAGAGAGAGACGTATACCATGCAAAATGTTGCCCAACATGCACAAATGTGTGCATTCACAAAACATATTTTTTCCTAGACAAATAATTAATAAATCAGTTGCTATTCGTATGTAAAAGACATAAGGCTACATAAAAAGTTAAATGTTTCTCGGGCACATTTGTTTTCAAAAGTTGCGACGGCGGTAGGATTCATTTTTATTTTTTTGTTGGAGAAAATAATGACGAGGAAGGAGTACATTTTATTTTTTCATCAAAACATCACTGGAAACTGTAGAATCATAAACGGAAGCATATGTGTTCCTGCAGACCCATATTATTTTAGGAAAAATGGATTTTGGGTATCATCAAAACTGATGTGGTAAATTCTTTTAAACCCTTTAACTTGTTTTATTTTGTCTTAATAGGGTAGATGTGAAGGTTTTATATGTTTATTCTACATTCAGTAATCATTTAAATGTAATGTACTGTCAACCATGCTAGTTGTTACAATATGAGATCAGAATTTCAAATTAATTTTATTTTTAAATATCTTCAAATTAAGATCCTTAAATTACAATGTTTCAAATATTTTCTATCCAACCACATAAAATGTAAATATCTCACTGTATCTATTAATGGGAATTTCATCACTTCAAAGACAGAACGGTTTCTGATTGACAAAACCACCACATAACTTTTCAGAGATATGCCCAGTAATATCAACTTTATAAATGGTTTCACCAAAGAGGTAAAAGTGATGTTGGTAGTAACATATGTCATGGGTGGTCCACCGTTAGACAACCACGAAGTTGTTGAACTTTTGGTGATGATACTAAATCTTCCTTTCCAGACTGTAAATATGACCCTCGATAAGAAGGAGTTTGATAATAGGAAATGACAAAGTACTTTTCATCAACAGCGTTTCCTTGTACTTTGGCAGTATGTAATGTTTGTAATAGAGGGAACCCTTCTCGTCCACCCAGTACAACAACTGTGATACAGTATCAACCAAGAACGTTTGATGCAGCAGATGTGTGGTTGAGATATCGTTTCTGATATGTTTGAAGCGTAAATTATAACACACAACTGAAGCAGTTTTCTAAGATACGAGAACAAACACAACACATTGTTCCCTTGCATCAAAGGAAAGTGATTTTATTTTATAGCCTTTCATGCCTCTAAGAAGTGAAGAAACTCCCAAAAGAATCTGCACTGATGCAGGTGAATGTTAGGTTCAACACGTTTCAGCACTTTGTAGTACATAAATCCTTTAGCTTGCTCAGAGAACCGGAATAGTTTCTTTAGCCCTGTTTACAAGGTGAACTTTGCACATATGCAATATTGCTTATGGTATTAATATATACACGTGAGTAAAAGTAAATTGATTATGTGTTCATACGTGTTTAATTTCTGCCTAAGCAAATGGGCTTCCAAATCTTTTAATATATGAATAGATCATTCCTAAACCATGCCAATTAATATTTATTAGATGTAAACTAAATTAATGACATTAATTTATATCTGCCAACATTATGTTGACTATATAGCCCTAATTATGATGAAAATCGGATATAGTCAGATGGATTTCGGAGAAGGAGATTATCCAATATTGAGAATTTGAAAAACAATATTTGAGTTTCTAAAGTTCTTTGATATATTTTCTCAACCTATGTGAAGTCACTCTGTCTGTATACGACGAACTAGAATGGTGAAAATACCATATTTACTCACGGTAGGAAACATTTGCACCTGCCCCTGACTAGGCGCAAACTTGCTTACGGTAGTGAAAAATTTGCTAACTGTAGTAAAATAAACATATTTGCAAATGCGTCCATACCGCGAATTTTGCTCATATGAGCAAATTTGCATATGTGTAATGCTTTGCTCATATGCAAACGCTCGCCGTATAACCAGAGTTTAAGTGTCTGATTTGAACATATAAAAGGGTCGAGTGCCCCTTATCAGTTGTGTAAGGGACAGTCACATGCCATGGACCAAGCGTTGTTTTTTCCCTTTTCAGCTACAACATCAAACTTTCCCTTAATCTTTTTTCCAGTTCTTTTTTCATATTTTAGATTGTGATGGGTTTTCTCTTTATGAACTAGTTGAGATATATTTCGGATTCGTGATAATCTACGTGACCGAATCATAATTGATGTACCATTTCTTTTGATAACCTTTCCAGGCGGTTGAGCTTTGTTTTATACTCTGTTAGCTGACCTCGTGAAATTATATCTTTACCAAACGAGCCACTTGTAGCAAATATCTGCTTCATCCCGGTCTGTATCTTTGAATAATTTAAAACATGCTGCATTGGCATCAATACTGGACGGTCAGCCACCTGATTAAACAGTTTATTTTGAGTCCTCCTAACTTTGTTTATAGAATTTCCTACCAAAACTTTCAGTTTTACGAAGGGGTGGCGGGTAAAAGAAAGATAAGATTTTTTGCTGCAAGCATCTTGAGATGACCTCAAATGTTTTTTTCAACAAGAACGCATTCGCATTTACTCTCATTTTAACAAATTGTAGCACACTCTGAACCTTGGTGCACCTCGATAATCTTCTTTTCAATGCTCTGCTCCAGTTTCCGGAGAACAAAACAGGAGAGAGCAGCGTCTTTGTCTGATGAGCCAGGATTCGTACATGTAACATTTCTTTCCTAATGTAATTGTTAAATATGCAAAATAATCACAAATGCATGTTTTACATGTCATACATTAGATGAGATGAACATCGCATTGGAACAGTGGATGCATTAATGATCATCAACTCGTTACTTCGGAGCTCATTAAAAACCTTTTTTATGAGTCCACTACTCGTCATGCTTTACGTAACAGCTTACATGTATATTCATTATATAAAAAAGTTTCCTTATTAGAAGGCACATTGTTATTATCTATCAAGGAAGTTGAATAAATCTCCCTTATCAGAGAAATTATCCACGCACATTTTCACAGTAGATACATGTTGTTTACACATATATTCATTCGTTCAAACACACATTTACTCTCATTTGTGAGCCCATGCTCTGAACCTTGGTGCACCTCGATAATCTTCTTTTCAATGCTCTGCTCCAGTTTCCGGAGAACAAAACAGGAGAGAGCATGCGTCTTTGTCTGATAAGCAGGATATAATGGCTGATGATATCACAATAACCTGGAGCAGTTGTGAAGTTATCATGGTGTTGTCAGTGTGAACTGTAGAGTAGTACTAACTATTTATTAAGGAAGCTGAATAAATCTCCCTTATCAGAGAAATTATCCACGCACATTTTCACAGTAGATACATGTTGTTTACACGTATATTTATTCGTTCAAACACACATATATGTATTTGTGAGCCCATGCAACAGAAAGGGAATCCGTAATACTAGTCTGTTATTGGTTGAAGGGGAACTGAACAAAAACAGACGAAATTTGAACAACTGAAAGTATATTGTTTTTCAACAAGGTTAGATATAATGCTTTCATTTTAACGTTTCACTTGATATGATATAACTTCTGGGAAAACCTTTTTTTCTAAATTGAATTTTTGTCGTCAGTTTAAATTAAAAATCAATTAAAATTTGTTTGTACTCCAGCAACAATTTGTGATGCCTTTCTTTTTCAGAACTGATGAAAATCAAGCCTATGCGATGATGAATGAAAATCACATTGAAAACCTCTATTGGCCAGTGTTATTGTTCCTCGGTGTACTATTGGCATGTGGATTAATGGGAAACACTCTCATTCTATATGTTTACCAACAACGGATGAAGCCTACGATATTTGGCTTCTTCGTGCAAATACTTGCTGTTGTGGATTCAACAACGGTTTTAGTGGCAATACCTGGAACAATTATATCTAAATCAGGATTTGAAGGTCTGGACACCAAAAGGATGTCCAAGTTTCTTATGTTCATGATCCACGTTCTGTCCTTAACATCCGGTTTTCTTTTCTGTATTATTGCCATACAGAGATACAGAAAAATCTGTTGTCCACATGGCAGACAGATAACGAAGTCTCTGGCTGCAAAGTTAAGCGTTGGGGTGTTCTTTGCGGCCTTTGCTTTATCTTTACCAATAGTATTTCTGGCTGGGGTAACAAACATCAAAGTTGCTGCCAGAAACACAACCGTCATTATACCAGTCTGTGATTACGACATTAACCTCAAGCTTAGTGGACAATCTATTATTTATGCATTTCTTGTTGATGTTGAATTTCTTGGAATTGCAATTGTATTATCGGGTTTATATTGTTGCATTGGTAAGACACTGAGACATATGTCTCGTGCTCAAACTGAACAAGGACGCACAAATGGCACAGTCGGAACCAAAGTGTTCGCAATTCTCACTTCACTTTTCTTCATGAGTGTACTACCTCTGCTGGTCATGTCAACATTATTTAGTTTCTACACAACCCATCCTATTCTGAATTTAATGACGAAAACCTTGTTTGAAATTGGCGGTTTTCTGCCATATATAAACAGTATTGTGAACCCAATTGTGTACAGTTTCAACTCGAGACTCTTCCGCCAGGAATGCTTTTTCATGTGGCCTTGTATCCGGAAACGGAAACCAGAAGAGCGTTCTACTACAGAGCAATATCATGAGACGCCAACTTGTACAAATTCACTTTGACCATCGAAATCTGATTTCACAAGGATGGGTTGTGTTATCATTAAATAATTCTTGTAAATAACAATAATTTCAATTCAAATAATAGAGATACTTGATGCAGTCACGGCATAATGTAAAAAAGAAAAAAACCCAAAACAAACATATCTAAACACTGTATAGCTAAGAAATCATTGTGTGGAGCCATTTCTTCCTCATTACTTCACATATATATATAATTTATGTGAGTGACAATGAACATGCTAAATAGAGATGATCTCAATGTCAATGTCAATAAATGATGAAAAATGTTGATACATGTAATGTTACAAAATGATACAAAGAGAAAGTGATTTGGAGGTAACTAACAGTTAATCCTATGACTCAATGACAGGTCGCTTCCCTCCCAAAGCACATGAGATTGCTAAATACACACCATACATTGACTGCTGTAATCTCTTATGCAATACCAATGTCGGTTTAGAGAGCGTGAATTTGCACTGAAAGCATGCTTTGGGACCGGATTTGAGTGTCAGAATTCGGAATAGAGTTATGTCGGATAAGAGGGTGTTTCTTATATGATTTTATAAGGGGACAGTTTCGGGACCAAATAATTATGTCGGTGTGGAGGGAATGTCGGATTGAGGGGATATCGGTTTGGGAGTCCACTGTATTTTTATTTACACCTTATAAAAATATCTTGTTTTGAGTGTGTAAAGTGTTAATTCAATGTTAGTGGTGAATTATCATGAGGATTTGTGAATACCCATCGTTTGCTACGTTGTACCGTGTATTTATCTCACATATGATGAAAACTATGTTTTCTTAAAGGGCAGTAGCAAGTTTTTGGTAAATATAATTTTTTCAAATTTCCTATTTATAAAGGAGGATTCACATTAATTAAAAACTAAAGGAGACATAATTTCATTTCGTAAAAATATAGGTCAAGTTGCACGTATTCATATTTCCGAATGTAAAACTATTGTTTACAAAACTTCGATTTAAAGCTTAAGAACGTCTTGAAAAGCTTAGAAAAGGTTCTGAAACACTTGATATGGAATATGATGCCATTCATCAACAAGAGCGTTAGCGAGCTCATTTAGGGTTGTTGGTGACAAGGCACATTTTGAAATTCAACCTTGAAGCAGGTTTGGTAGAGTGAGGCTAAAATTGTGAAATTTCAAATTCGAAAAATAGTGTCAAAATAAACAAAATAATCAAATGGTCCCTTACATTCTTGCTCAGTATATATAATCTGAATATATATGCATTTAAAAGTTATCTATATTAATATTTCTAAACTACCTTTACAAAAGACCGACAACAGTTGTTCTAGTCACGCTGTATTCCTTGTATGTCCATGTTAACATTTAATTGATTCATAAACTCAGGGGCAAAAGAAACTATACCAAAATATTGTATGTTTTCAAAAGTTGAAACTAGTATTTCAAATCGATTTTTTATTATCAAACTATGTCACAACAACGCAACTTCATAATTACCGAGAAAAAATTCATGCTTCTAACCAAATATGGACTTTGTCACACGTTTTTCGAGCAAAATGGTATGCACGTGCATCACGTTAATATGGTACCAAACTGTATAAAAACCACGAATCTGATTGCTTTGGACCTCAGTCGTAACGAACACAACAAGTGACAACCCGAAACTTACCACAGAGGGACGAGAAAGAGCGATTGGTGAGTTGCAGTTGGGAGCACGTCACGACCACGTTGCTCGTATCTTCAACTGCACCCGCACTGCGATAAGTAGACTGCCGACACGAATGGCACAGACAGATTGGACCCGAGATCGGCCAAGAAGTGGAAGATCCAGGGTCACAAGCGCAAACGATGACCACTGCATCCGTACGATTCACCTACGCAATCATTTCGTCACAGTGACGTCATCAGCAACAATAGCGTTACACCGTGTTATCAGCAGAAGGACAGTGGTCAGACGTCTTCGTTAACATGGCATTCGAGCGTACCGGCCCTTTCGCCGGATGATTCTAAGCCTAAGTGACCGACGTGACCGACGTTAACGTCACCAATGGGCAAGAATGGTACAACGGTCGCAGAACAGGAACTGGCAAAGAATTTTGTTTACAGACGAAAGCAGGTTCCAGCAACACACCGCTAATGGCCGATGGTCGTCGGAGAGGAGAGAGAACGGCCCCGTGTTGTGTTCAGGACGCTGTGCCATTCGGCGGCGGTATCGTCAAGGGACCACACAACAGAACTGGTTGTCTTTGACCGTTATAAGAATGTCAAAGGCTACATCAACACCGTTTTACGTCTTAAAGTCCTCCCTTACCTCCTGAAAAGTCCAAGAGTAACCCTCCAACAAGACAATGCTACCCTCACATAGCCAGGGTACCTAGATACTTCCTAACGTTAAACAACGTCAACGTTTTGCAATGGCAAGCGTGATCATCAGATTTATCACTGATTAAACACTTGTGTGATCCTTTCAACAGGCAAATAAGGCAGAGAAATCCACCTCCATCAAATCGGCAAACGTACCCAGGCACTTATGGAAGAATGGCAAGCCATCCCTAATGACGTCATCAGGCTCCTTGCAAATTCTGTGTGTAAACGTGTGCAGGCCTTATTCAAAGGAACGGAGGCCATACCAGATATTGACAGTTTTCTAGTGTTCCCTTTCTGAATAAAACCGTTCTCTGTAGGCTCTAAAATGATTTGTTTATTATTGCAAATTGACATTTACCCCCAGTGCCATTCATTGTATTCTACTGCATTAACCGTACGTGCAACATTTTTCAAAATTTCGATCAATACATGGTCAGTTAAATTGTCTTTAAAACGAGTATCAGATTATTTATGTGACATATCTGATAATGTTGATAACAACAAAACAATGTTGGTATAGTTTCTTTTGCCCGTGAGTTTATATAACAATGCATTACACGCATTAGAAATTATAAAAGGGCAGTACGACGTTTTTTTCGCTCAAATACGTTGATGAAATGTATTTGAAAAATAATGTCCCCAATAGTAAAACACCATTCTCTCTTCAGGAAAATCAAGTTAAAAAAATAGTGTACATGGTTCCATAAAGCCATGGGAATATTTTTTGTCATTCGATAATAAATTCGAATAATAAAATGTGTTCACAATAAAATGGCCGCCATGCATATTTTGCTTTATATGCAACAACTTTATTACCACTTCGGATAATTGGTTTGTGTAATAAGATGTTTTAAACTCTAAAGTAAAGTTAAATGACATTAACTATCATAGTACATGCTGTCCTCCCAAGGTTGTTCGCAGTGGAACATTACTTGCGAGAAATGCCGATCCTGTCACCAAAACGCAACCATATCTTAAACTGTATTGATAATACAACCCAAGCTCTATGACAAATTTTATAACAATGACCGAAATGATGATTGAAAACACAAAACTTCACGTTTACTGTCACAGATTTGTTTTGTTCAGAACTTGAAAAAAAAGTGTGATTCCATCTTTTAAAACTAGTTTATAAATAAATTCTCGAGGCTCGGCCAGAGATATCTGATCTGCCGTTCATGTCGGTACTGTTCATGACATGGGCACTATTGCTGTTGGTGATGACGTTGTTGCTGATTGCGTCTTGGGATTGAATTAATGCTCAATGGTTGACTCCATTACAGCAGAGGTTCGCTGTAGAGGAAAACGGGAAACAGTGAAAATTACGAGAGAACAAAATTGGTACAAAAAATGCTCTTATTCCTTTGGCTTTACAATGCCAATTTTCATCAATTATCAGTATTCCTTCTTCTCGGTAAAATAACACCATTTATAACGTTTAGCATTTTTATGTGACTCAAAACATACACTGTGTGCTCCTTTAAAGGTGTTGTTTTTTCTTACTGAAATAAAGTGATCTCAAGAAAATTTGAATAAGGGTTACCAATTACTAAATAATAATCCTGAATCAATAAAAACAGTTCTAAAACAAATGAATTGCCTGATTTGCCAAGGAAAATATCTGCAATATCACATTGATCATTCAACTTAAATAAGTTACAAGTTCCCATTTCCAAGTTTCTTTAACATAAATTTTATCTAAGAGTAAAAAAATATTGATTGTCTTGCTGCTTAGGAAAAACATCAGTTAGTGTCAATCATGGTTGTTGTTCTTGTTTTTTGTCATCTCTTCTCTTACAGGAAATCGCAATACGATTTCAAATAGCTATAGAGTCAAGCCGCGATAATCCGGCCACCGATAATCCGAATCTCGCAGTTTCCGAACGGTAGGAAGATGTAACCAAACTAATCTCTTTAGTAATCCGAACATTTCACTGTCCGAAGGTTTTTGATGAAAAACGGAAGCGTTCGGAATATCGAGGCCTGACTGTATACGAAATGATTATGAATTGGTTGATGATTCTTGATTCTTGATGATTGCCTTGGCCAGAGAATCACTTATTTAATTTTATGATTGAAAGATAACCTTTCATTCCCCGTCATGAGTTGGTAATTGTTTACCATATGTTTGCACGTGTTTGTTGTAGACCTACATGGAGTACAATTTGACCTGACATCCTCTGTCAACTTAATATGTATTTAGACGTACATGAGCAGCAAATTAATCCATGATGATGAGACAGTGTATTCTACTTCTCATTGAGTGTTTATGTCAAGATGGGTGTTGGGTTCAAAGTTAATATTCACTAATACATGGATTGGCAGTGCACATCTTTCAAGTATAAATAGAAAATACGAAACGACGTCCCATTTAATAACATATTTATGAAACGAGTGGATGGTTTTGGTATTTAACGAGCAAAAGCGAGTTAAATACCAATACCATCCACGAGTTTCATAAATATGTTATTAAACGGGACAAAGTTTAGTATTTTATCTATTACACGATCTAAATTAATGAAATATGTAATTAAAGTTTACTATTCATTCATGTAGATGTGCGTAGGGATACATCTCTTACCACTTACGCATGATGTCAGGTGATTGTGACGTCATCCGAATGGGACTGTTTTCAAGCGCAATTCAGTTAGGCTAGTTACAGTTGTATGTAGCTGCAGTTGCTTTGCCAAAATAGGCTCTGTAACACCCTGATGACAATGATACTGGGGAGTAGAGTTACATACAGTTCTGCAGCTAGCGAAATTGTGGGGATCATTGTCCTTGTTGCCGATGAAGTTAACATTGACGGCACAAATTGCACCGCCGAAAATGGAGTTCTGACATTTATATCAAACGTTAAAATTTTATATCAGCATTGATACTTACCTTGAAGCATTTTTATTCATTTATCTTGGTATGTTATAATCTGTTACAACAGACAGACATGAACAATGCCTCCACAACCTTGAAAACTTACATGTCGACATGACGCAAATTTTTTACATTCTAAACAATCAAAACCATTTCTCAAAAGGAGAAGAAAATATCAAAATGTACCTTTAAGGATTACAATGTAGTTGCAATAATACTCAACTGACGACTGTCACAGGATACATGGGTTCAACGTGACGTTTATTCCTTGTGAATATTTACATAAACTGAGGCTAGGTCAAGTTGCATGACGAAGCAAAATGGTGGTCAAATCCCGAAAGCCGTAACGAGATAACATATGTGTCAAGGGAACTAACTCTGAATCAACCAAGCGATACTGATTGACGGTAAATATTAATATTAATCATAACGACGTTGTGTGAAAAAACATGTCCCAAACTATTCCAGTGCAATCCCAAAGGCCATGTGACTACTGGAAAGTAGTTCGGACCGCGATCGCTTTCACGTGCAATGTTTTGCAACAGTGTTGAATAACATTTCGATGTTTCACAACAGTAGTATCTTCAACGAGAGTGTAATAATGTATTTTGTCTCATTTATTTTATTTTATAGGATTATAAAATATATCAACTAGGACAAATTTATGTATGTATCGGATGAGCCAGGATTCGTAATGTAACATTTCGTTCCTAATTCAGCACATGTATCAATTAGGCTACGAAGGGCTGTTTGCATAGATGTTATTATGTATCAGTAGGAATCCTGTTATCTCCAATAGTCGGTTAAAGCGATGAACGCACATGGGGGACGTATCGAAACAGGTTAAAGGCAGAGTTTTAACTATCAATCACCTCACTCTGTGTGGCAGATTCGTATTGGAAGTGTCTATTTAATGAGGATTTTAGCTTAGTGTCTCAAATCCGATGATAAGAACTGACATGTTCAAAGTAAGTCATTTTGGAGGCAAATAATTGAAATATAATTGTTAAATATGCAAAATAATCACATATGCATTTTTTGTGATGTCATACATTAAATGAGATGAACAATGCATTGGAGCAGTGGATGCATTAAAAATCATCAACTTGTTACTTCGGAGCTCATTAAAAACCTTTTATATGAGTCCACTACTCGTCATGCTTTACGTAACAGCTTACATGTATATTCATTATATATAAAAAGTTTCCTTATTAGACGGCACATAGTTATTATTTATCAAGGAAGTTGAATAAATCTCCCTTATCAGAGAAATTATCCACGCACATTTTCACAGAAGATACAATGTCATGTTGTTTACACGGATATTCTTTCGTTCAAACACACACATATGTATCTGTGAGTCCATGCAACAGAACGGGAATCCATAATACTAGTCTGTTGTTGGTTGAAGCAGACCTGAACAAAAACAGACGAAATTTGAACAACTGTAAGTATAATGTTTTTCAACAAGGTTAGATATAATGCTTTCATTTTAACGTTTCACTTGATATGATATAACCTCTGGGAAAACCTTTTTTTCTAAATTGAATTTTTGTCGTCAGCTTAAATTAAAAATCAATTAAAATGTGTTTGTACTCCAGCAAAAATTTGTGATGCCTTTCTTTTTCAGAACTGATGAAAATCAAGCCTATGCGATGATGAATGAAAATCACATTGAAAACCTCCATTGGCCAGTGTTATTGTTCCTCGGTGTACTATTGGCATGTGGATTAATGGGAAACACTCTCATTCTATATGTTTACCA
The DNA here is from genome assembly GCA_936450465.1 of Gibbula magus. Classification (NCBI taxonomy): domain Eukaryota; kingdom Metazoa; phylum Mollusca; class Gastropoda; order Trochida; family Trochidae; genus Gibbula; species Gibbula magus. The sequence continues at coordinate 42,221,863 of OW388289.1, forward strand.
ACGACGGATGAAAGCTACGATATTTGGCTTCTTCGTGCAAATACTTGCTGTTGTGGATTCAACAACAGTTTTAGTGGCAATACCTGGGACAATTATATTCAAATCAGGATTTGAAGGTCTGGACACCAAGAAGATGTGCAAGTTTCTTATGTTCATGATCCACGTTCTGTCCTTAACATCCGATTTTCTTTTCTGCATTATTGCCATACAGAGATACAGACAAATATGTTGTCCACATGGCAGACAGATAACGAAGTCTCTGGCTGCAAAGTTAAGCCTTGGGGTGTGCTTTGCGGCCTTTGCTTTATCTTTACCAATAGTATTTCTGGCTTGGGTAACAAACATCAAAGTTGTTGCCGGAAACACAACCGTCATTATACCAGTCTGTGATTACGACATTAACCTCAAGCTTAGTGGACAATCTATTATTTATGCATTTCTTGTTGATGTTGAATTTCTCGGAATTGCAATTGTATTATCGTGTATATATTTTTGCATTGGTAAGACACTGAGACATATGTCTCGTGCTCAAACTGAACAAGGACGCACAAATGGCACAGTCGGAACCAAAGTGTTCGCAATTCTCACTTCACTTTTCTTCATGAGTGTACTACCTCTGCTGGTCATGTCAACATTATTTAGTTTCTACACAACCCATCCTATTCTGAATTTAATGACGAAAACCTTGTTTGAAATTGGCGGTTTTCTGCCATATATAAACAGTATTGTGAACCCAATTGTGTACAGTTTCAACTCGAGACTCTTCTGCCAGGAATGCTTTTCCATGTGGCCTTGTATCCGGAAACGGAAACCAGAAGAGCGTTCTACTATAGAGCAATATCATGAGACGCCAACTTGTACAACTTCATTTTGATCATCGAAATCTGAGTTCACAAGGATGGGTTGTGTTATCATTAAATAATTCTTGTAAATAGCAATAATTTCAAGTCAAATAATAGAGATACTTGATGCAGTCACGGCATAATGTAAAAAAGAAGAAAAAAACATATCTTAACACTGTATAGCTAAGAAATCATTGTGTGGAGCCATTTCTTCCTCATTACTTCACATATATATGTAATTTATGTGAGTGACAATGAACATGCTAAATAGAGATGATCTCAATGTCAATGTCAATAAATGATAAAAATTGTTGATACATGTAATGTTACAAAATGATACAAAGAGAAAGTGATTTGGAGGTAACTAACAGTTAATCCTATGACTCAATGACAGGTCGCTTCCCTCCCAAAGCACATGAGATTGCTAAATACACACCATACATTGACTGCTGTAATCTCTTATGCAATACCAATGTCGGTTTGGAGAGCGTGAATTTGCACTGAAAGCATGTTTTAGGACCGGATTTGAGTGTCAGAATTCGGAATAGAGGTATGTCGGATAAGAGGGTGTTTCTTATATGATTTTATAAGGGAACAGATTCGGGACCAAATAATTATGTCGGTGTGGAGGGAATGTCGGATTGAGGGGATGTCGGTTTGGAGGGAGTCCACTGTATTTGTATTTACACCTTATAGACTTTCTTGTTTTGAGTGTGTATAGTGTTAATTCAATGTTAGTGGTGAATTATCATGAGGATTTGTGAATACCCATCGTTTGCTACGTTGTACCGTGTATTTATCTCACATATGATGAAAACTATGTTTTCTTAAAGGGCAGTAGCACGTTTTTGGTAAATATAATTTTTTCAAATTTCCTATTTATAAAGGAGGATTCACATTAATTAAAAACTATAGGAGACATAATTTCATGTCTAAACATATAGGTCAAGTTGCACGTAGTCATATTTCCGAATGTAAAACTATTGTTTACAAAATTTTGTTTTAAAGCTTAAGAACGTCTTGAAAAGCTTAGAAAAGGTTCTGAAACACTTGATATGGAATATGATGCTATTCATCAACAAGAGCGTTAGCGAGCTCATTTAGGGTTGTTGGTGACAAGGCACATTTTGAAATTCAACCTTAAAGCAGGTTTGGTAGAGTGAGGCTAAAATTGTAAAATTTCAAATTCGAAAACTAGTGTCAAAATAAACAAAACAATCAAATGGTCCCTTACATTTTTGCTCAGTATATATAATCTGAATATATATGCATCTTAAAGTTATCGATATTAATATTTCTAAACTACCTTTACAAAAATACCAGCAACAGTTGTTCTAGTTACGCTGTATTCCTTGTATGTCCATGTTAACATTAAATTGATACATATATAACAATGCATTACACGCATTAGAAATATTAAAAGGGCAGTAGCATCAAATACGTTGATGAAATGTATTTGAAAAATAAGGTCACCAATAGTAAAACACCATTGTCTCTTCAGGAAAATCAAGTTAAAAAATAGTGTACATGGTTCCATTAAACCATGGGAATAATTTTTGTCATTCGATAATAAATTCGAATAATAAAATGAGTTCACAATAAAATGGCCACCATGCAATTTTTGCTTGATATGCAACAACTTTATTACCACTTCGGATAATTGGTTTGTGTAATAAGATGTTTTACCCTCTAAAGTAAAGTTAAATGACATTAACTATCATAGTACATGCTGTCCTCCCAAGGTTGTTCGCAGTGGAACATTACTTGCGAGATCCTGTCACCAAAACGCAACCATTTTTTCAAACTGTATTGATAATACAACCCAAGCTCTAAGACAAATTTTATAACAATGACTGAAATGATGATTGAAAACACAAAACTTTAACAAATTCACGTTTTACTGTCACAGATTTGTTTAGTTCAGAACTTGAAAAAAAGTGTGATTCCATCTTTTAAAACAAGTTTATAATTAAATTCACGAGGCTCGGCCGGAGACATCTGATCTGCCGTTCATGTCGGTACTGTTCATGACAACATGGGCACTATTGCTGTTGGTGCTGACGTTGTTGCTGATTGCGTCTTGGGATTGAATTAATGCTCAATGGTTGACTCCATTACAGCAGAGGTTCGCTGTAGAGGAAAATGGGAAACAGTGAAAATTACGAGAGAACAAAATTGGTACAAAAAATGCACTTATTCCTTTGGCTTTACAATGCCAATTTTCATCAATTATCAGTATCCGTTCTTCTCGGTAAAATAACACCATTTATAACGTTTAGCATTTTTATGTGACTCAAAACATACACTGTGTGCTCCTTTAAAGGTGTTGTTTTTTCTTACTGAAATAAAGTGCTCTCAAGAAAATTGGAATAAGGGTTACCAATGGCTAAATAATACTCCCGAATCAATAAATACAGTTCTACAACGAATGAAAGTGCTCCGGTTAAGCCATGCGAGGCAATGTTCCATCGAGCGGTCATTTTAAGGTGTTCACATTAAAATGACCGTTTGAAGGTAGTTCAAGTGATCTGACCGGTGAAGTGATCCCTAAACACTCGGAGTAGAATTGTATGGTACAGTGATGGAATGGTCAAAGATTTTGCTGTCTGAACTAAATTCGCATGAGACTACAAATCTACCCCTCACACTGTAGAGTTCCACACCACTGTCGCTTTATATAGCCGCACCACTTTCAAACAGAACTGTTTTCGATGGATATGGCTTATCGGGTCATGTAATGGGATGTTTTACACATTTACATAATATTGTATACATGGCAAATTTCTGTCTGAAACAAGACAGTAAAGTTCTAAAAGAAACTTTATTTGTATATTTATTTATCTATTTATTTCAATCAATTCAGGAAAAGATGCACATTTAGCCAAATAGTTTTAAAATTGTCAAATCCAGCTATTTCAACTTTTAATAAACGTGTGATTTGTATTTATTAACAAAAAGTCTTGAGAATATCGCTTATAGTAACCCTAATGACTAATTTCTGAGATAGGGGATACAATGAAATTACAAAAAACCTTACAAAACATAACTACCTACAAAGTTCAAAGAGCCATCAAGGATGTTGATTACCATATATCGAAATATTTTCAAAAATCGATCTCCTTGAAATATATACACTTAATTTTCACAGATTTTTCGACCCAAAATATGCCGAGAAATTGCACTAATTAATAAAGGTGTTTTCCAGTCTAAATATAGATGATGTCTATTATTAAAAAAGCTCAAAGGTCTAGCTCACAAACTGTATACAAAGACACAAAAGAAAACGAAATATAAGTATATACTTTTTGGCGGTTATTTATTTACCATTTCATTTAAATATGTTTTTTTCTACATATATTGGAATAAATGTTTTACCCAACTAGGTATTTTCCTTGAATTTTATAATCAATGAGAATATATTTGTCATAATTTGCCGGTCTTATCTCAATAAAAAGAACAATACTTTGTTAATTCTCTCGACATTTAGAAACATTATTTATAAAGCAATCGTCACATTCAGTAATGTGTGACAAGGGTAACTTGCAAAATAAGCACATGCAGCACATGGGTTGCTATGGCGACTTGCGCTATAGACGAGCCTTCACGCTTTGGACACGCTTGCTGCTGTGTAGTATGTTTTATGCAATAAAGGGAATTATGTTTATATGACGTCGGATACTCTTTACTTGAAGGGGTACTTCTCTTTTAAACCAAATTCATAACATTGTCGTGATATGAAAATTATTTATTCATATTACATGTCATTTTGTCAGTAAAAGATTTCTCTAGCGATTGACGTATTGTATTTGAAACACTAACATCTTTGATGGCTCTTTAGCATCTAATTGACTTAAATGTACGTTTTCAATGTGATCACAGTAATGAAAATTAATTGTTCGTTCTTCATGTTGACCAATGAATGAAATGTTCTCCGTCTTCGTATTTTATACCGGCAACTTTCCCAAAGTTTAGCACGTGCAAAATTGATTTTTGCCACAACGCCCCACGTTCTCGACTATTTGAAACATCTCAACATTATTGATGCACATGAATTGCATACCGCTTGGTCGAACTTTGTTTTAAGTAGGAGAAAGACCTCAAACTGGAGATTTGTTCATATATCTAAATCCTTGATATTCTCAGTGATCTTTCGTATGTCATGTTTGAATAAGAACAGAAGGTGAGTTATCCCAAACGTAATTGAATTTCAATGTTTGAAAAGTTATTGTGTATTATTGAATGCTAACCTTACTCAGGCCACTCAAGATTTATGCATTCTGTTCATATTATAAATATGACAATCATTTTACTATAGATATGAATAATTAACAAGGAAGAACTAATTCATGCTTTACCACGATAGGGTTGGTTTCAAGTCAGTGTTGTGAGTGTATCATTATTGGATTCAGGAAAGAAATAACATAATACATGTTATCGGTCACTGTGAATACTTTGAAAAGAGAAAGTGAAAGTGTGTGTTAATGTTGAGTTATCTCTTATGAATGTCGTAGAAAGAGAGCACTAACTGATTTAATCTACTTTAGAAAAACTTTCACTCACTTTTAGAAATAATGTCCAAAATTATTGACTTTGAATAACATCATATCATTTGAAGATCATTTATTGAGGGTAATTGTTTTATTTTGATTCAATGTAAATGACAAAGGAAGATCGTATCTGTACATCATTGGAAATTATTTTGTATAATTTCTCTTGAATACTAGGATAAAATAATCAGAGAAACTGACAGCTACATTTTGAATTATATATTCATACGGAAAATATACATGTTAAACTGAAAACGGAACTATGCATTAGTATGTGAATCATCTGATTAGTAAAGGTTATCATGAGAGTGTGGTTTTGGATTGTCAATATCCTGCATTAGGAACAAACATGCGAGTCTTACCTATTACATCTGTTACGGCAATTTACATTTTTACAGGCGTTCGAAATGTTAAGTACACGAGTGTGACGTCATTTTCAAAAGAAGTTCCGTAATTTGACCTATGTAATTTACATCTTTATCCATATATGACCCCAACGGATATAAAAAAAATATCCGTTGCCTTTATCCTGCCGAGAACACCATCTATTTTATGATCATTTTAAGTTATCTAAGATTACTCATATCCGTGCGTCATGAAGAATTCAGAAAAAAGGTGCAAATTACTTACATGAAAAACAAAGATCCAAATAGTTCTAAAAGGGGCACACACAAAGGGAATCCACATGTTTGACAAGACATATACACATAGTAAAAATAGTTGACATCCCTAAACAGAAAATGGATTTCAGCAAATAAAATGCACTGGGCAATTACTATTATTCGATATGATAGTATTTTCGAAATTAAATGATACAAACACATGATGTAAACTAAATAATACTTGCCATGTATGTATTGTGTGCGAATAAGACTCAATGAAAGATGTTGTGTATATTTTGGGTTCAGTAGAATTTCTTTTTTCAAATGCGACTTTTCATTATTTATTATAACCAAAATGAGAACACCCAACCACTGTAACAATATACCAATGCCAAGATCTCAAGACACAAGAAATGAACTTTTTTTAAATAAATTTCATTGTTTATATTCCTCTTTCTTTGGTATTTTAAAGTACATGTGGAGAAATAGGAAATGCTCAAGGACATTCACAAAATACATCCAGTAGTAACATGTTTTACCAAGCAAATAATCGAAACTGACACCTAACGTTGTATATATAATATTTCATTCCTATCACTGTTTGAGGGTGTCAACCATTATTACCATGAATATATTAATATGTTTCAGTGTTAACATAGAGATCAGACACATCCTGGCAAACTCATCCGATAGATAAGTTGTGTATGATTACTTGAACCAGGGAGCCAAAACTATATTTCATCAATAGTCAAAAAAGAAATATCCCAATACAATTTCTAAAAGGTTAAGCAAAAACGAATATGCATGTTTGACGTGATATATTGATAAAGTTTATTTTACAAGTTCGTGTGTTAGCATAGAGATAAGACTTTATTCGACATCCCTGTAGGATAAATTGTCTAAGTATAGTTTATGATCCGGTTTACGACCACATACCTTCAGAAATATCATGGCAAACATGTTTCCAATGACACAAATATATCACTTGTATCAGTGTGATGGCATTGACGCTAGCTGGAATAGCTATTAAAACTGTGACACGGACATGGAAATATTGCATGGTCCTCTTAAAAGGGCAGTAACACCTTTTTAGGCAAATTTAAGTATTTCAAATTTCTCATTTATAATGATAGTTTATGTCATTTATATTTACTTTAGAGGGTTAAACATTGTTTTACACAAATCAATTATCCATAGTGGTAATAACGGTGCTATGTATAAAGCAAAAATTGCATGGTAGCCATTTTATCATGAACACATTTTATTATTTCGAATGACAGAAACGATTCCCATGGCTTTATGGAACCATGTAAAGTCATGTTTTAACTTGATTTTCTGAAAAGTGAAGGATATTTTACTATTGGTGACATTATATTTCAAATACATTTCATCGACATTTTTCAAAGAAAAAACGTGCTACTGCCCCTTTAATGATCAGATAAATCAGTAGTCTCAGAACACCAACATCATGATGTCACTTTAGTTAATTCCTTGAGATTCAAGATAGAGCATTGAGAGAAAAGTTGCAAAACTGGAATATATTAAACACGTATATAATTTTCAAATGAGCTATTTCTTTGTCCTTACAATTTACTATATTCATCCAAACTTTCCAATAACAGGCATTGTTGGTGTCACATTTAGTATTCTTATCTATACAAGTTCATCATTTTGTGTATTGCTGCAGTCGATTGAGCAAAATTGATATTTACACAATGTGTAGCTAAAATATGAACAATGTGGAACTACATGTATATTTTATTCGTTTTTGCATATGGGTTAATGTCCTAGTAATTCTCCATTCCTTCATTTCATCTTCAGGGAGAATGATTCGTTATACAGAAGGTTATGACGTCATAGTCTATATATTATGACGTCATAGCGGGGACAATGTACATTCATGAAATTATGCGTCAGAATTTATAAGTATTCAATTTTGGGTGGTATTTCCTTATGAAATATTATACTTTTAAAACTCTTTTGACTTTATTCGAGTTTTCCATTTGATAGAATGGGAAAATGCTAAATTTTATTTCTCTTCCTTTTGCACACACGTCCAAATGTTCATTATTAAAGTCGAATCATAATAACAATATATATATATATATATATATATATATATATATATATATATATATATATATATATATATATATATTGTTGTCTTGGCTCCTATAGATCGGCTTTAAAACTGCCTGCTAAGCCTTTTGGGGAAGGGAGTGGATGGTATTTTGTGATGTCAGTGATACAGGCAGTTTTTAAATGCAGTCCTTAAGATATCAAGGGAACGTGAGTCGCCGAATTTATAAGGTAAGATGCATCTGTGCCTTTCTACTGTTTTTGTTTTTCTTTGAATGAACAAAAGCGTATACAAACGATGTTCTTTTGTTCACGTGTCAAACTATCATTGATGAACCATTTATCTTTAAATATACCTAACATGATATGATGCACATAGTTGTTTCCAATCAGCTGTAAAACACGGATTTGTTGATTTAATGTAGATATATATGTTAGGCATTATACAACAATATGCCAACATACTAACACAACAGCTACAACAGCAAGGCGATTCCCACTTGATATGTTGCTACAAGGAAACATGACATTGTTTTCATATTGGGACATCACAATGTGATGTGCGATTACTTTGGCGATGTACAGAGTATTTAGTAGATTGATCTTCAATATTGAGGATAAAATAGCTGAAGTAAGTCAATGATACTGTTGCACTTGAAAGGACGAGTCATGAATACTGTGCATCATTTTGCCCCACATGCAGTTATAAATGTGTGCATTGACAAATTTCTACATTTATCAAATAAATAATGAAACAGTTACTATTCATATGCATCTGACATAAATAAATATATTTAAGATATGGAAGTTTTATATAATTTGTTTACTTCAAATAATTATTATTAAATATAATAATAATAATAACTAGGATTGACGTGTCAATACTTAGGTCTTCAAGATTTCTGCTTGACCCTCAGCTCCTTGTTTGATCGAGGAATGTCACAAACATTGATCTGTCAAAACTTCGATTCGTAACATCTTATAATGTACTGAGTAAACCTAAAAAAATCATTAATTTTATTTTAAATAAAAATGGCGCAAAAACACGTGACCTACGATTCGTCATGATTGACGTTTTTGCTTGAAATGTTATTGCCCATCTTTTAAAGAAAGTTTCAAGTCTCTATGTCAATTTTCCCAATGTTAAAAATCGAAATCGTGATTTTCTGTCATTTTTCAGCCTTGATTGTGACCGGAAATGACTGTTCGCGAGCGATTTTATTATTGATTCCTAAAGACACTATATTGATCTAGAAGCCCTGAAAATTTCATGCAATTTTTAGATCGGGAAGTTGGATTAATGTCCCCTTGAAGTTGGTCCTGTGTAACAAGTCGCCAAACTTTGAACAGGTCCCTGTGCGAGAAGTATTAAAGGTACGTTCCTGAAAAAACAACACCATCTATTCACCAGTGCTTCAGCTACATACAAGAATAAATGTCAGATTCGTGGTGCAAGTATCTTCAGAGGAGAAGATTGTCAAAGGTACACGGGGGTCGGACACTTTTAAAAAGTGACAACAATCAAAAACCACGTGACCTAGGGATTCGCCGTGATTTACTTTTCTGCTCGCATTGTCATTACCCATCTTTTAGAAAATGTTACAAGTCTCTAGCTGCATTTTGCTGCATGTTAAAAATAGAAATTTAGAACCGAACTGGAACTTAAATAAAGAACCAAAATCGAAATTCCGCTTCGACACTTTTCCAGATCTCATTGAATTGTACAATCCCTGAACGTTTCATGAACATAGCTCAAGTGGTAAACTCAGGAATCGACACACAAAATATTGCGGAAATAATAATAACAAGGATTCGCATAAAAACAATAGGTCTTCCAGACTTTGTCTTGAAGACCTCATAATAATAATAATAATAATACACAGTTTAACGCCTATTATCCAATGCAAGTACTGTTCACTGGCAGAACATTTTTACCCTGAAGGAATTGTACTTTCGGTGTCGCTACTTAGCGCTCTGGGCGACCATATAGGTCCATACTTTACTGTGTTCAGGTACCCATTTAAACAGCTGGGCGGACTGAGTGCAATGTGGATGAGGTGCCTTGCACAGGGACATAACACAGTATGAGTATTTTTGCTGTCTCCACCGGGATTCGAACTCGGGCCAGCATGCTAACCACTACACCACTGTGCTCCAAGAGATAAGATACAATAATCACTAGACACAATGAACTCCAGGCTCAGATTTAACACAAAACTTTTTACTCTTTCCAAATTATTTCTTGTACTTTCTCACTCTCTTACACACTCTCTTACACACTCTCTCTCTCTCTCTCTCTCTCTCTCTCTCTCTCTCTCTCTCTCTCTCTCTCTCTCTCTCTCTCTCTCTCTCTCTCTCTCTCTCTCTCTCTCTCTCTTCCCTGTTAAGTATCACTATCTACAGGAAAATTATTGTAATATTTATCAACTAAACAATATGTAGACTCACGAGTGGTCTACGAGTAAGGTTGAAATTTCTTACAGGAAATCGCAATAAGATTTCAAATATCTAAATACAAAATGATTATGAATTGGTTGATGATTCTTGTTCAAACGATTGCTGATTGCCTTGGGTAGAGAATTGCCTAATTAAAATGACGAGGGAAAGATAACATGTCTTTCCCTGTCATGAGTTGGTAATTGTTTATATTACCCATATGTATATTCAAAGTAAAAACTTGAATATTAAAAGGCAGCATTTTCTCGTAAAGATCCGATAGGGAGTTGAATCTCACTATTCAGACGTGTGGGACTATGTACTCACGAACTTGAACTTAAAAAATCTAAGAAATGTTTAACTGTTATGAAGAGTTGAATTTAGTTGAGTTATGTTACGTATTCAGACAATTAAAGTTATCAAAATGATGTCACTGATTCATTTCATTTTTTAAAATCTGTGTGAAAACTGACACTGTTTTCCTTATAAACTATACTTAAGCTTCTCTTCCCTTATAAGCTTTACTATTTAAAGGGACACCGCTAATCAGCATAGGTAGATAAATCTGATCTCATATTTTTCCATGTGTCCCGTTAAGCTTCTCTTCCCTAACTGCAAGTGTTTGTTGTAGACCTACATGAAGCACAATTTGACCTGTCAACTTAACATGTATTCGTGAGCAGCACCTTAATCCATCATGATGACACAGTGTTATCAACTTCACATTGGGTGTTTTTGTCAAGACGGGTGTTGGGTTTTGACATTAATATTCACTAATACATGGATTGGCAGTGAATATTTTTCAAGCATAATGTATTTTATCTCAGTATCTCTGAATAGGATTTCAGAATATCTAGGACAAATTTATTTATGTATTGGATGAGCCAGGATTCGAACATGTAACCTTTCGTTTCCTAACCTAGCACATGTATCAATTAGGCTACGAAGGATTGTTTGCAAAGATGCTATTATTTGTCAATAGGAACCCTGTGTTCTCCAATAGTCGGTTAAAGCGATGGACGCACGTGGGGAACGTATAAGAACAGGTTACAGGCCGGATTTTGACTGTCAATCAGATCTAATATCCTATGAATAAGCACTGATATGTTCAAAGTAATGGAATATAATTGTTAAATATGCAAAATAATCACAAATGCATGTCTTGTGATGTCATACATTATATAAAATGAACATTACATTGGGGCAGTGGATGCATTAAACATCAACAATTCGTCACTTCGGAGCTCATAAAAATACTCGTCATGCTTTACGTAACAGCTAATGTTCATTGTATTCGTGAGATATCTAATATCACACATCAGATAATGTTTTGAAAACCCCACCCAAAAGAAACGATTTTCCTTATTAGATGGAACATTGTTTTTATTTATCAAGGAAGTTGAAATAATCTCCCTTATCAGAGAAATTATCCACGCACATTTTCATAGTAGATACATGTTGTTAACACATATATTCATTCGATCAAACACACATATATGTATCTGTGAGCCTATGCAACAGAACAGGAATCCGTAATACTAGTCTGTTATTGGTTGAAGGAGAACTGAACTAAAACAGATGAAACTTGAACACCTGTAAGTATATTGTATTTCAGATGTGTTAGATATACTGCTTTCATTTTAACGTTTCACTTGATATGATATAGCTTCTGTGAAAAAATGTTTTTCTAAAATGGCCAAATCTAAGCGGACAAGGACATTTTCACTTTTGATCAATTTAATAAGTTTTTTTACTCCAGTGATATTTTGTGATACCTTTCCTTTCCAGAACTGATGAAAAACAAGCTTATGCAATGATGACGGAAAATCACATTGAAAACCTCCATTGGCCTGTGCTATTGTTCCTCTGTGTACTGTTGGCATTTGGATTAATGGGAAACACTCTCATTCTATATGTTTACCAACGACGGATGAAAGCTACCATATTTGGCTTCTTCGTGCAAATACTTGCTGTTGTGGATTCAACAACAGTGTTAGTGGCAATACCTGGGACAATTACATTTGGGTCAGGGCTTGAATACCTGGACACACGGGGGATGTGCAAGTTTCTGATCTTCATGATCCACTTCCTGTCTTTAACATCCGGTTTTCTTTTCTGTATTATTGCCATACAAAGATACAAGAAAATATGTTGTCCACATGGCAGACAGATAACGAAGTCTCTGGCTGTAAAGTTATGCCTTGGTGTGTTCTTTGCGGCCTTTGTTTTTTCTCTACCAATAGCATATCTTGTTGGGGTAACAAACACCCGAGTTGTTGCTGGAAACGCAACCATTATAATACCAGTCTGTGATTACGACACTAATCTCAAGCTCGGTGGGCAATCTAAAGTTTATGCATTTCTTGTTGATGGTGAATTTCTTGGAATTGCAATTGTATTATCGGGTTTATATTTTTGCATTGGTAAAACACTGAGACAGAGGTCTCGTGCTCAAACTGCAAGAAGACACACACATGGCACAGTCGGAACCAAAGTGTTTGCAATTCTCACTTCACTGTTCTTCATGAGTGTACTTCCTCTAATGACCATCTCAACGGCCTTCAGTTTCTACAGAACCCCGCCTGTTCTGAATTTTGAGACAAAAACGTTGCTTGATATCAGCTGTTATCTCCCCTATACAAATAGCATCGTGAACCCAATTGTGTACAGTTTCAACTCGAGACTATTCCGCCAGGAATGTTTTTCCATGTGGCCATGTAGCGGGAAGCGGAAACCAGAAGACTGTTCCACTACAACGCAAAATTTTGATACGCCAGCTTGTACAACTTCATTTTGACCATCGAAATCTGCATTAACAAGGAAACAATTCAAACATTCTTCTAAATAGCAATAGTTTAATGTAAAATAATAGTGATACTTGATGCCATGATGTAAAAAATAAAACATGAACATATCCTAACACTGTATAGCAAAACATTATTGTGTAGAGCCATTCTTTATTACTTCACATTTTTAGTCATTTGTGTTTCGATCTGTATTATTGTCATTTGTATATTTGTATTTACACATTATCAACATATCTTTTGAGTGTGTATATTATATTTTTGCAACAATATACACTACTGTTAACTCAATGTCAATGGTGAATGTTTATGCGCATTCGTGAATGTGAATGGATAGTTTGCTTCATCTTACCTGTAATTATCGCACATATGTTAGAAACTATGTTTTCTTAATATGTCTTTGAAGACATCGAGTAGATCCATCTGTACACATGTACACTATGGAAGAGTTGGAGGCTGCAATGCACCAGGAGTAGCAACATAGGGTAAACTGACCGAAGTTCGGCCATCGATCCAATTCAAGTATTATGAAAGACTGTATAATAAATAATAATATTTAAAGCGTCAATTTTAGCAAAGCAAAATATTGAATATTAAGTATTTTACTCGATTTTACATAGATATTCCAGAGTTGTTTTAGATTGCCGAAAAATGAACGGTTTTAGTTGCGTTTATCAAATCGCCTGAAGTGTTGACACTTTTGACTTCGGACAGTACAACCTAATGTTCTGACATGCGTCAGTGGTTTAAACTATTCATCAAACTGATTCTTTATATCCCAAAATAATAGTAAATATCTAATAGTCCTCCAACAATTAAATATCCGTAGTTAAACTGCTTGAAGTAATTTGTCATTTATTCAGAGCATGCTTTCCGATGCTAAATTCTTATCAACTGCCACATGCGTCGTTAGAATAAATGATGTCACAATAACATTCGCAGGTATGCTGAAGTATAAACTATGTGAACGCTAAACTTCTAATTTTCTAACTTAATTTTAATGTAATATGTGAAATTGTAATATTTCTACATATTTCCAAAGTGTTTCCGTGGTCATTTCAAACTCTACAAGTTGTTAAGAAGAAAATGTTATAGTGTCCGAACCTTGGTCAATACTGTCCGAACCAAGGTCATTTTGACATAATATCAAAATCTTAATACTTAATCACAGAATCGAATTTAAAGTACCAATATTCAATTTCATTGTGATGAATAAATGTTTCTACTGGTATATTAATATAATTTGATATATTCTGGAGCTTCCTATATGTTCTAAACTGTGCCCTAATATTTACATTAAAACAAATATTTTCCAAATTCCTCTCATGAAACCGTTAATTGAACCTCACGCAATGATTAATTTTCTGGGATCCAACACGCACTCTTGACCAATGGTCTGGGGTTCAACACGCACTATTGACCAATGGTCTGGGATCCAACACGCACTATTGACAAATTGTCTTGGATCCAACACACACTATTGAACAATTGCCTGGGATCCAACACGCACTATTGACCAATTGTCTTTGATCCAACACGCACTACTGACCAATTGTCTGGGGTCAAACACGCACTATTGAGCAATCGTCTGGGATCCAATACGCACTATAGACCAATTGTCTGGGGTCAAACACGGACTATTGACCAATTGTCTGGGGTCAAACACGGACTATTTACCAATTGTCTGGGGTCCAACACGCACTATTGACATATTGTCTGGGATCAAACACACACTATTGAGCAATCGTCTGGGATCCAACACGCACTACTGACCAATTGTCTGGGATCAAACACGCACTATTGAGCAATCGTCTGGGATCCAATACGCACTATAGACCAATTGTCTGGGGTCAAACACGCACTATAGACCAATTGTCTGTGATCCAACACGCACTATTGACCAATTGTCTGGGATCCAACACGCACTATTGAACAATTGTCTGGGGTCAAACACGCACTATTGAGCAATCGTCTGGGATCCAATACGCACTATAGACCCATTGTCTGGGGTCAAACACGGACTATTGACCAATTGTCTGGGGTCAAACACGGACTATTTACCAATTGTCTGGGGTCCAACACGCACTATTGACCAATTGTCCGGGGTCCAACACGCACTATTGACCAATTGTCTGGGATCCAACACGCACTATTGAACAATTGTCTGGGGTCAAACACGCACTATTGACCAATTGTCTCGGATCCAACACGCACTATTGAACAATTGTCTGGGGTCCAACACGCACTATTGACCAATTGTCTGGGATCCAACACGCACTATTGACCGTCTGGGATCTAACACGCACTATTGACCAATTGTCTGGGGTCCAACACGCACTATTGACCAATTGTCTGGGATCCAACACGCACTATTGACCAATTGTCTGGGGTCCAACACGCACTATTGACCGTTTGGGATCTAACACGCACTATTGACCAATTGTCTGGGATCCAACACGCACTATTGAACAATTGTCTGGGGTCCAACACGCACTATTGACCCATTGTCTGGGATCCAACACGCACTATTGAACAATTGTCTGGGGTCCAACACGCACTATTGAACAATTGTCTGGGGTCCAACACGCACTATTGACCAATTGTCTGAGATCCGACACGCACTATTGACCGTATGGGATCCAACACGCACTATTGACCAATTGTCTGAGATCCGACACGCATTATTGACCAATTGTCTGGGATCCAACAATCACTATTGACCAATTGTCTGGGGTCAAACACGCACTATTGACCAATTGTCTCGGATCCAACACGCACTATTGACCAATTGTCTGGGATCCAACACGCACTATTGAACAATTGTCCGGGGTCCAACACGCACTATTGACCAATTGTCTGGGATCCAACACGCACTATTGAACAATTGTCTGGGGTCCAACACGCACTATTGAACAATTGTCTGGGGTCCAACACGCACTATTGACCAATTGTCTGAGATCCGACACGCACTATTTACAGTATGGGATCCAACACGCACTATTGACCAATTGTCTGAGATCCGACACGCATTATTGACCAAATGTCTGGGATCCAACAATCACTATTGACCAATTGTCTGGGGTCAAACACGCACTATTGACCAATTGTCTCGGATCCAACACGCACTATTGAACAATTGTCTGGGGTCCAACACGCACTATTGAACAATTGTCTTGGGTCCAACACGCACTATTGACCAATTGTCTGAGATCCGACACGCACTATTGACCGTCTGGGATCCAACACGCACTATTGACCAATTGTCTGGGATCTAACACGCACTATTGAACAATTTTCTTGGATCCAACACGCACTATTGACCAATTGTCTAGGACTAACACACACTATTTTCCGATTCTCTGGACTATTTCAGTTTCTAATTACTGTATTAAACGAAATAAGATCTTCACAAAGGTCTCTTGTTTCTTTGTAAAAAGAAGGTAATAGTGGCAATAGTATGAACACAACAGTACAAGAAGCAAAACACGTTGGTTTCGTACACTTTTGAAATTGTCATGAAACCGCGACTGCGATTGATATTTCTCAGGGATCTTTGGTATGCCATGTTTGAACAAGAACAGAAGATGAAGTATGTCATGTATGAAGTTCCAAAAATAAAAAAATATGTGATTAGAACAGAAGATGAAGAATCCCCATCGTAATTGTATTAAAATATTTGAAATGTTATTGTGGTATTCCTTATTTAATGATAAACTTATTCAGGCCACTCAAGATCCATGCATTCGGCTCATATCATTTTAATATAGATATTGATAATTAACCAGAAAGATAAATTCATGCCGTACGGCAATAGGGTTTGTTTCAAGTCAGTGTTGTGATTGTGTCAGTATTTGATTCAGGAAAGAAATAACATAACATATCAATCACTGACAATACTTTGAAAAGAGAAAGGTGAATAGTGTGTTAGTAAAAGCTGGTAAAATTTGGAACACAGGAAAGTATGTGTTACCAGGGTTTTCCTAAAGCAAGCCCTCTCGTTTAGAAGCCCATGGGCTACTATTGGGAAAATGTTTCCTTATAGAAGCCCATGGGCTTCTATATGTTCCCAAAGTGTGTCCAATGAGAGTAGCTTCCCCATTTCTACAATACAAATAATCTATGTTAATTTAGATGATTGATGATTTGTTAGAAACACCCGTAGATGATGTACACGTAGTGATGATTGCTTGATGCATTGACTCAGTTGAAATATTACATCCATTGTGTTGTTGTGGGTCATATATGATAAACGTTATAAATTGTGTTATTTATCGAGAAGTACTGACCGTTGCCGAAAATTGCCATTTTGAACTTAGTCGGCTCAGTATACCGACGATATAAAGGTAAAACATGATTTCTGATCCAAAACCGGACAATGCACTGCGTGTGGCGCGCGTTAATGGGTCAAACGTAATTTTGTAAACTTATTTAATTGGAAACTGGTAATTATTACATATTTGGCGATTGGGGATGAATATGCAGGTTCAGTGTACTTATTTGAACTGATATCAGCACATATTATATGTTGGCATGAATTAAAGGCAAATAAACTTTTATGAAACACAATGGATTCACCCTTAAACATTAGAGCAGATGTGGGTAATCCACTCATGAGGGTAATAATTGCTAAACCGTGCCATGAAGTGTTGTTGTCTATTTACCTTGTGTAAAACCGTTGTTATAACAAGTTGTCATTTGTGAAACCCACTTCAATTTATTTAGTCATTTTGGTTGAATAATTCTATTAAACAAAAGTTTGTTTTTCCCGCGTTTTCCATATCCCGATTCCTTAGGAGAATATATAGGTCTTACAGTTCCAAACGGGCATCTTGCACAGTAGGCACTAACGAATAAAATCACAGCCACAAGGATATTACTACAATTACAAATTGGTAACACAATACTTGAACTGAACTTTTTTTATTGTGTGTTTCAAACAGTATTAATTAGAAATTCAAGGAAAACACATCGTTCATAGTGAGCGGAATTGGCCTCAATTAGTTATGCAGGATAAATCTTACGTTGAATTAAACTTATTTTATACAATTCATAAACGGGTTCATTTCAATACAAAAAAAACTTTAATCAATGTCATTGCCATTTTAATATATCATATGAACACTAAATGAATTGTGAACTAAATGACTATAATGACTAAATGACTCTTTTGGAATGACAGATATTAACATGCATTGGCAATGTGGCAAAAGCTTTTTCAGAGAGATATAATTAAAGTATATCGAAATTAAAGATAGGTCTGTATAAGTAATTTCCAGTTTTAAGCCGTAGCTTTGGTTTGCGAGAAAAAAAAAGAAAACTGATGTTCATTCAGTAGAATGATACTGAAATGTCAAAACCTGCAACTTCTTTTGTTTATATTTTTTTTATATTAATAGAGTTTCTAATGACAGCATTTGTTTACAAAATTGACATGAATTTGTGGCAATGGATACAACTGTCATCTATATGAAAACATGACAAAGTACCTGTACTGGAGAAAATGAATATTTTCAACATTGTTACAATTACCACTTTAAAATATCTCGATTATATAATTACATAGCCTGCACATGGTCGTATTAAAAAGAATAGTTATTTATGTATACCATTTTAAATAGATTACACTGAACTGCAAATAAACAATTTCTGATATAATTCTTAGTCTAAAATGCGTTCCATGCGTTCCGTTCTCATAAAGTAATTGCAATACTCCTGAAAGTTATTTTAAGCTTGTCTTCACTTATTGTCTCATGATTAATATTCCATATGACTGTTATTTTACAAGATTTCCGAATACAAGCCCATGTTTCCGTATAAAGCCCGGGCTTCTATTTTGTGTCAAAGTTCAACCGTCAAAAGCTCTATTTCCCATAGTTATAAACCTCTAATGACGTCACTCTATTGTTCTATTAGGTTCTACTTTTACCGGGTCAACCTCTATTGACAGTTTGCCGGGCGTTCTCCAAGAATGCCCAGGGCTTTCTTGAAGAATGCCCAGGGCTTTCTCTAGGCATGCCCGGGGCTTACTCTAGAATCTATCGAAAATTTATTTTGATTGGGACGTTTTGAAATACTTTGATTCAAAGTCCTTCTTCGAATAAATACCATCACAAAATATCACATTTTTGACTAATCACAAATTACAAACATAAGCTTTGAATGCCTGGTTTCGAACCCTGCACTACCCGCTTACTAAACTGGCGCCTTTGACAACTCGGCTATAAAGGCCCACGAGAACAATGATGTATTTTCCACAGTGACAATCATGTGAACTCCACGAGGCAGATAGCGCATGCAGCTCACGTGCACGGCGTGGGTAGCGAGCGCAAAGCACGTGCAGGCCGCGGGTGTGCTCTCTTCATAGCAGTTGAACTCCCAGCGGTATATACCAATGAAGCCACGTGAAGACAAAATATTGAAATTATATCTAAATCATAATTTCTGTCGGTTCATAAGTCAGATCAAAACCTGGTCCTCGGCTTTGTTTGTGGAGTATGCCCTTGGCGTCGGGAAAGGGGGGCGGGCCTATCGGGCGTCATCCTATTGTTCTTTCACTCCATTATTTTCCAGTAGTGGAGAGTTGCACATCACATCATATTTAATTTAATTTTTTAAAGCAATTTTGATAGGAGCAAGACTTTGAGTGTAATTTAAGTAGGGTAATATCCTCGTAACTCTCCATTCCTTAAAAATAATGGGCCGGCATCGGACATTACCCTCTACGTATTAAACAAATATACTTAAAAACTTTTTGTTTTTCTTTGAATGAGCAAAATCGTATACAAATGATGTTCTTTTGTTCACGTGTCAAACTATCATTGATGAACCATTTATCTTTAAATATACTTAACATGATATGATGCACATAGTTGTTTCCAATCAGCTGTAAAACACGGATTTGTTGATTTAATGTAGATATATATGTTAGGCATTATACAACAATATGCCAACATACTAACACAACAGCTACAACAACAAGGCACTTCCCACGTGATATGTTGCTACAAGGAAACATGACATTGTTTTCATATTGGGTCATCACAATGTGATGTGCAATTACTTTGGCGATGTACAGAGTATTTAGTAGATTGATCTTCAATATTGAGGATAACATAGCCGAAGTAAGTCAATGATACTGTTGCAGTTGAAAGGACGAGTCATGAATACTGTGCACCATTTTGCCCTACATGCATTTATAAATGTGTGCATTGACAAATTTCTACCTAGACATTTATAAAATAAATAATAAAACAGTTCACCAGATAGGCCCATACTTCCTGTGTCCAGGTACCCATTTAAACAGCTGGGCGGACTGAGTGCAATGTGGATGAAGTGCCTTGCCCAAGGGCATAACACAGTGTGAGACCAAGGTCACAAATTTTTGGTGTCTCCACCAGGATTCGAACCCGGGCCTTTGGGGTGAGAGTCCATCATGCTAACCACTACATCACTGTGTTCCAAGAGATAAGATACAATAATCACTAGACACAACAAACTCCAGGCTCAGATTTTACACAACACTCTTTACTCTTTCCAAATTATTTCTTGGTTCCAGTCGCAATATTGCATGCATAGGGGTGTCGGTATTGTTTACAGAGACTAATTAATACACACAATAGTCATACAAGTAACCTAAACATGTAAACCAAATATATAATCTATCTTTGTTTCGTTTTTTTCCAGCCAAATTACCATAGAGAAAATTATTAATAATGTACATAATAATTAATAATTAATAAAATGTACAATTTTATTTCTAGGTATCACTCATTTAATTACCAGGATTTAACATTTAACTGTTTTTACATGAAATTATTGTTACCTGACAGAGGACATGGTATATGACATATTAATCCTTCACATCAATATTTTGTCTTTCTTGATGCTATCGCATTTTAACAGAGTAAATTGAAATTCTTGAAATCAATATACATGATAAAGTCATTCAGTAATCATTAAATGCATGAACAGTCAATGAATAAGTTGTTATACTATGAGATCAAAATTTTAACATAAAATAATGACAATATATTTAAGATGAGATCAAAGTACAATGATTAAAACATGTTCTATCCAACGACGTTATTGTATATTCCTGCCAGCTCACCACAAAAATGGGTATGATGTATCTCTCTCACAGTAAATATAAATGGAAGTTTTCAATTTCAAATACAGAACGTTTTCTGATTGACAAAACCACCACGTATCGTTTCTGAAATATACCCAGTAATCTCAACTTTATAAATGGTTTCACCAAATAGGTAAAAGTGATGTTGGTAGTAACACATGTCACGTGGGTGACAAAGTACTTTTCATCAACAGCGTTTCCTTGTAATTTGGCAGTATGTAATGTTTGTAATAGAGGGAACCGTTCTCGTCCACCCAGTACAGCATCTGTGATACAGTATCAGCCAGGAACGTTTGTTGCAGCGGACGTTTGGTTGAGATAGCGTTCAGGACATGTCGGAAACGTAAATTATAACACAAAACTGAAGCAGTTTTCTTAGATACCAGAACAAACACAACACATTGTTCCTTTGCATCAAAGGAAAGTGATTTTATGTCATAGCCTTTCCTGCCTCTAAGAAGCGAAGAAACGAAATTGCCATCCATACAAATTGACTTTATATCTCCCCTTCTGGTCACCCAAAAGAGTCTGCATTGATGAAGCTGAATGTTATGTCCAACATCAACACGTTTCAGCACTTTGTAGTATATAAATGCTTTAGCCTGCTCAGAGTACCGGTAGAGTTTCTTTGTCTCTGATTTGAAAATATAAAAGGGTTGAGAGTTCTCCTGGTTCGAGTGCCCCTTATCAGTTGTGTAGGGACAGTCACATGCCATGGACCAAGGGTTGTTCTTTCCTTTTTCAGGTACAACATCAAACTTTTCCCTTATCTTCATTCTGGTACTTTTTTCATATTTCAGAACTCCCTGGGTTTTCTTTTTACGAAGTAGTTGAGATATTGTGTGGGCTGGTAACATTCTACGTGACTGATGCACAATTGATTTACCATATCTTTTGATATGCTTTCGCGGATGTTGAGCTTTCTTTGGTTTTCCATTAGCTGACCTCACGAGATTATTTCTGGAAACTTCTTTACCAAATGGGCCACTTGTAGCAAATATCCGTTTGCGGAAGGGTGGTGGGTCAAGAAAAGATAAGGTATTTTTCTGCAAGCATCTTGACATGGCCTTAAACGTTTTTTCCAATAAGCGCGCTTTCACATGTACTCTCATTTCTACAAATTGTAGCACACTCCGAACCTTGGTGGACCTCAATAATCTTCTTTTCTAACCTATTTCCGGAGAACAAAACAGGAGAGAGCAGAGAGCAGCGTCCTTGTCTGATGAGCAGGGTATAATGGAAGAGAATACCACTATAACCTGGAGCAGTTGTGAAGTTATCATGGTGTTGTCGATGTGAGCTGTAGAGTAGTACTGACTGGTATTATTATTTGAGATTGTGAATATAGAGTTTACATGTCGAGTCAAACGAGAGATTCTTTTGACTTTCTCTGTATATCAGAACAGGTAAATCAAATAACTATCAATACAAATGAGTAATGTATGAGTTTTAGTTAGATTGAAAAGTAGATAATTTGTATCTGACATGCACAGGAAAACGTCTACAATATCACATTTAATATTCAACCTAAACAAGTCTTCCAATCAACGTGTTTCTTTCAAATTTTCAAACTGTACACAATTATTTATTTATTTGCTTTACTAAAGTTGTAAAGATAGATTATCAATTAGTGGTGGTTAATGGGGGGATGGGTATACATTTTTGGGTTTTGAACTTCTTTGCAATGTTATTTTCAGCTGTTTCCATGGAAACACAACTTACAATTTTGTTTCTGCGCAGTCAAATACTGTAAGGCCTATCTCAATGATCTTGGTATTGGGGATTATTTGAATTAATTTAAGAATATAGCTCGGTAGTTCAGACTTTTACCCACTTGGGGATATAGTTTACTCTGTCTGCTTGTTGTGTTTGTGCTTGACTTCTAAGAAACTGTTTTGGGATGGTGCCCGTTTTGCAATCTTTTTTTCTTAATTCTTTATCTTAATTCTAACGTCGTTGTATCCTGATGTCTGAGACCGTTACCAAAATAAAACGAAATAGCAAACGAAGGCTACAGATATGTTGTATCAAGATTGGACTCTATGTTCACGCCAAATTGTAAGATAAACTGTGATTATTAAAAGTATATCCATTGTGTTTCATAAAAAATGATTTGGCTTTAATACGCTCCAGCTCACTATATGTGCTGTTTACAACACAAACCAATTCGCTCAACTTACATATTTATCCGCAATCGCCAAATTGATCATAATTACTAGTTTCCAATTAAAATGGAGTAACATCAGTATGCATGTGTCACCGAAAGTGAACGTCCCATTTACATGCAGAGTAGTTATATGACCAATGCAACATGATCAACCCAAATTTTTTTATTTTGTCTGTTTTAAATAAGATTCCAAAATTACGTTTGACTCATTGGCACGCGTCAATGGTGATGCATTGTCGGGTTTTCGATCAGAAATCACTACTTTTACCTTCATATCGTCAATATACAAAGTCGACTATCATCAAAATGGTAGTTTTCGGTAACAGTTGGTACTTCTCGATATAATAACACAATTTATAACTTTTGGAATATGTGACCCCCAACAACACAATGGATGTACCTTTAATATGTCTTTGGAAACACGTTTGCCGTGATGTGCATGAAGCATATGGTGGGAAACCGGATAACAGACTCTTCTATGGAAGTGTAGTCTAATGACATGTTGCATCAAGCCTGACCTCTGTGTTAAAACACAATTGTAAATTATAATATAAATGCAATGATCGTGACCATACATTTACTACAATTGTCAAAAGAAGTAAGGAAATAGCTTTTAGGGAGTGTCATAGACTATGTTGCCACTCTTCTTGCATGGCAGCCTCCAACTCTTCCACAATCTATATAGGTGGATTTATTAGACGTATTCTATACCCCAAGATTTCCTGTTCGTCTAGCAAAGGGTTTAAGTCCGTGCGGCAACATGAAGTATACCCACTTAATGTAAATGACTAATTGTTCTGAGTATATATGCTGAATTTATACCATAATATATTACACCACAATTTATACTTACATAAATAATAACTTGTTTAATGTGGTAAAATCAGAATAAAAAACTGCTCTAATGCGTGTTTGAGTACAACATATAAACACAATGAAATTCAGTTGGCTTGACACAGGTTTGTCTTTAGTCTTGCTCTGAAGGTTAATAGTTCCTCTGGTAGGTGGGAGTTTGTTCCATAAGTAGGGTGTCTTACGTTGGATTGTGTTTTTTTCTGGGATACAAAATGAATTAGTATTTTTTCCTATACTGTGAATTCTCTGGGGGGTGGGGTAGGGGGTGAGGGTTGTAATCTTATAAATTAGAAACAAATGTACCGACTTGCAAAACAATTACTTTAACGAACGTATCAAGTTGCATTTCCCATATTTGAATGATTTTAAAGTTTTAGAAATGCATTCCATTTGTAAAGTAAACAAATACATGTATGTATACTGAGATGCACTGAAAACGCACCAACTTGAACAATTGTATATTTTGAAAACATTCCAATTCATGTACATCTATCTTGCTAATTCGAATGAAGCTACGTCACATCACTGCCATAAGATATACAAGGGGTGTTTATGTGATCATGGAAACTCATCTCAGAACATGTTACCGAAACACGAAAATATGAACGTGGCTGTATTGGAATGTTGAGATGCATTATTTGTTCATGCAAACATAGGGTATAACATGTGGCCTTCATGGGAACATCAGTACAGACACTTGTTCGTCGCAAACTACGCTCAGCCAGACTTTTCACATTGTACCACTTGTGCTGATGTGTTAATTTAACTACAGTCTCTGTGAGTTGTTGTTGCTTTTCTTGCATTGGTAATTGGCCTGCCTGCAACTATGCCAAAAATAAGATTTCAATAACATAATGTCTCGCCAGGACATTCAATCAAAGTCGATGGTGCGTTTTCATTGTATCTCAGTATATAATCAGATTACATATGGGATAACTCTGCCTTCAATAGTACAAATTCTTGTACTTTTTCGGGCCGAGTCCCTTGTGGGATTCGAACTCACACCCTCAGAGTAAGGCAACGTTTGCCAGCACTGACCATACCAACAGCTTACCACACCACGGGGCCTCGACAAGAAATTGACGAAATATTTTACCAAACAAGACTTGATGACCACGAAAGTACACGCAGACACAGTTTTATCTAATGAAAAGAATTATTTCTACCCATAGTGCAACATAAATCTTGGTCTAATCCTAACCCTCATATTAAACTAACCCTACCCACTTATGAGACGAGTTTGGTTGTTTACAGAAGATATGAAATTGAAGAATCAATCTGCCAAAAAGACTTGATGACATCGAATATACATTTAAACAGAGTTTTATCTGATGAAAATGTTATATTTCGACCTTCAGTGAAATATTCATATTTGTGTAACCCTAACCCTCATTTCAACCTAATCCTACCCACTAATGAGCCGAACTGGGTTCTTTTCAGAAGATATGAATATAACAAATTATATGCCAAACAAGACTTGATGACCTCGAAAGTACATACAGACACAGTTTTATCTAACAAAAACGTTTATTTCGACCTTTAGTGCAACAAAAATATTGATGTAACCCTAACCCTAATTTCAGCATAACCCTATCCACTAATGAGACGAATTTTGTTGTGTTTATCCACATCAGCTATGAACGAAATCTCTTGGATCCTCCATGTACTATAGACCAATACTCAGGGAGCACACATGTAATATGCATCTCTGGGATTCTAAAGGCAATACGTGTTATAATAAACATACAAAACACTTTGTTTTCATCCGCTGATAGAACTCTTGAAAATAAACAGACTTGATGACATCAAACATACTTGCAAACACAGTTTTATTTCATGAAATGTAACCCTAACCCTCATTTCAAGCTTACCCTATCCACTTATGAAACCAATTTGGTTATTTATATCAGAAGAAATGAAATTTAATAAATGATATGCCTAAGTAGACTTGCTGCCATCGAAAGAACCTGCAAACACTGTTTTATTTCATGAAATACATTATTTCGACCTTAGTGAAACAGAAATCTTGGTGTAACCCTAACCCTCATTTCAACCTAACCCTATTCACTAATGAATAAAGAATTTCGTTGTTTTCTTCAGAGGTCACGGGGGTTATAAAATCTAAAATTTAGAATCCCTGTTGGCAAAGGAGTCTGCACACATTTTTTTTTTTTTTTTTTAGCTCTCTAGACCTTTTGGAACTGGAAAAGAAGATGAACATAGTTTTTAAGATTGTGATCCCTGTGACCCTATTTTGGGTCAAAGAATCACGAAAACTACAATTCAGAATCCCGATCATTGGCCAAGGAGTCTGCACATACAATCTCAGCTCTCAAGAGTTATTGGTTCTGGAGAAGAAGTTGAAAAATCAAAATGTTTACGGACGGAAGGATGGACGCTGGATGCCATGCCATAAGCCCATCGGGCCTTTCAGGAATTTACATGTTTGAAATCTTATTGAGATTTCCTGTACTAAATACCAACCTTACTTAGGCCATTCATGAGTCATGCATATTGTTTATTGACAATCATTTTATTATAGATAGTGATAATAAACAAGAAAGAGAAATCCTCATTTCAAACGAAGACGTTTGTATCACTTCTTTGAACAAAGCTCATCAGTTAACCCTAATTACATGTACATACGTTGTTATCTTCTCTCCTTCTTCCCTCCTTCCTCTGTAAACATTCTCAATAAATTGTAATTATCTGTACCTACATTGTTGTCTTCCTTCCTTCCTTCCTGTATAAACACCACCACCACTTGGTTAATATTGTAATAAATTCATTGTATTATGTTGTAGGTGTGTCTACCATTACATTCTACAAGGATCTCTATGTTCTCGCTCAAAGAATAAAGGTGTCGTTCATCCATACATTATTGATCTTATGTGTTTGTATCAGCATTTGATTCAGGTAAGGTGATGAATAACATAACACATGTTATCAACCAATGAATGTTTTAAAAAAAATAGAAGTAAACAAATATTGGGTCCGAATGAGACAACTACCAAGGGAAGTACTATTAATGTTCGATTATCTGTAATGAATTTGTAGTAAGAGACAAATCTAAATGATTTAACTTAAGAAAAAAGCTTTTTTTGTCACGTTAAGTATAGAGATGTCAATCAAATTGTCAAGATTAAATGTTATTGGCTTGATTAATACTGGGGAAATAATCAAAGAAAACAATACAGATACTTTCAATTGATTATTGGAATATATAAAAATACATGTTAATCTGAAACTTTGACATTGTCCTGTTAATCAACCGATAAATCAGTTTTCTTTGATACAGATTTCAAGATGTTAGAATCCAAAAAGAGAATTGACCAAAAAGGTTGCAAACCTTAAATAAATTACTCAGATGCAAAAGAAATATCAAACACAGTTTCAGACAACTGCCATCCGAATGCCTTGACGTTAGAATCTAGATAGAGAATTTGACAAAAAAGGTTGCGAAATATAATTAATACCATCTCATTACAGTTTCTACAAAGTCTAGCACAAAGAGAACAAAAAGACAGAGTCAACTATAAAAATAAAGTCTGAAATACATTGAGCTATGTTCTTAGATTAACCCTTTATAATTGTTCTTTATAAGCTATTAAAATCATTTTATAGTAAATATACGCTACATAAAATTATTGTTCTACTTCAGCTAAAATAAAGTTGACAATCCCAAGAGGCACATCTAAAAAGGCCTCTTGAGGTTTGCTCCAGAAACAAAATTTAAGATTAACTTCCATGGAAATGCCTATAAATGTAAGTTCGAAGATGTTGAAAATTCCAAACTGCACATCTAGAAATATGGTGTCACAAACCAAGTTGAATTGAAATAGACCTTACGGTTTTTGAGTTCTGATTCTGGAAACAAAGTTGTATGGTGTGTGTCCATGGAAACGGCTATTAAAATAACATTGCAAAGAGGATGAAAACCCAAAATGCACATCTACATCCCCAACCCCCTATCCTCCAAACTGCGTCTCACAATTGAGAAAACACAAGACGAACAACCACGACTGACATTAACTGAGGTTTTTCCCTTACACTTTTAGTAAAGCAGCAAGCTAATTAATAATTATTTACAGTTTGCACACATATTACCGAAAATCATTAACTGGGAAGACTTATTTGGGTAGATAATAAATGTGATATTGTAAACATTATCCTTTGAATGTCAGGTAAAGATTATCTACTTTTCAATCTAACTAAAACTCATACATTACTCATTTGTATTGACGGTTATTCGATTCACCTCTGATATTCAGGGAAAATCTAAAGAATCTCATTTTACTCGATATGAAAAACCTATATTCACAATCTGAAAACAATAATACCAGTCAGTGCTACTCTACAGCTCACATTGACAACACCATGATAACTTTACATCTGCTCCAGGTAATTGTTATATCATCATCCTGCATTATATCATGCTCATCAGACAAGGACGCTGCTCTCTCCTGTTTTGTTCTCAGGAAACTGGAGCAGATCATTGAAAAGAAAATTATCGAGGTGCAACAAGGTTCGGATTGTGCTACAATTTGTAGAAATGGGAGTAAATGTGAAAGCGTGCTTGTTGGAGAAATGTTTGAGATCATGTCAAGATGCTTGCAAAAAAATACCTTATCTTTTCTTGACCAACCACCCATTCACAAACGAAAAGTTTTTGAAAAAAATGTTTCCTTTATAAACAAAGTGAGAAGGAGGGATAAGAACAAACTTTTTAATCAGGTGGCTGACCGTCCCGTTTTTATGCAAGCTCAGCATGCCTTAAATTATTCAAAGGTACCAAAGCGGATGAAGCAGACTGTCGTTTTCGTAGGTATGCGAGGAGACTGTTATAAGACAGGGAATCATTTATTTTCGTGAGATGTAATTACAGATGTAACATTGCCGCCTAGTTAGCGAGCACACCGTCGGCAAGCGAGGGGAGTCAAGATGAGAGTTACCTCCCTTAGACCATAGCCAGTTTACATACACCACACTGACATTTGCTACAAGTGGTTCATTTTGTAAGGACGTTTCCAGAAATAATATCGTGAGAAAGCTAAAGAAAGCAGAACATCCCGGAAAGGATATAAAAAAGATATGGTAAATCAATTGTACATCGGTCACCAGGATTATTACCAGTCCGAAAAATATCTCAACCAGCGATATCTAGAAGATGAAAAAAGTACCAGAAAGAAGATTAGGGAAAATTTAGATGTTGTAGCTGAAAAAGGAAAACACAACCCTTGGTCCATGGTATGTGACTGTCCCTACACAACTGATAAGGGGAACTCGAACCAGGAAAACACTCAACCCTTTTATATTTTCAAATCAGATACAAAGAAACACTTCAGTTCTCTGAGCACGCTAAAGGATGTATATACTACAAAGTGCTGAAACGTGTTGATGTTGGACATAACATTCACCTTGCAAACTCTTTTGGGAGAACAGAAGAGGAGATATAAAGTCAGTTTGCATGAACGGAAATTCGTTTCTTCACTTCTTAGAGGCAGAAAAAGGCTATGAAACAAAGTTACTTTCCTTTGATGCGAAGGAACAATGTGTTGTGTTTGTTCTGGTATCAAAGAAAACTGCTTCAGTTTTTTGGTTATAATTTACGTTTCGAACATATCAAGAATGCTATCTCAACCAAACGTCCGCTGCAACACACGTTCTTGGTTGATACTGTATCACAGTTGTTGTACTGGGTGGACGAGAAGGGTTCCCTCTATTACAAACATTACATACTGCCAAAGTACAAGGAAACGCTGTTGATGAAAAGTACTTTGTCATTCCCTGTTATCAAACTCCTTCTTATCGAGGGTCATATTTACAGTCTGGAAAGGAGGATTTAGTATCAACACCAAAAGTTCTACAACTTCGTGGTAGTCTGACGGTGGACCACCAAAGTGACATATGTTACTACCAACACCACTTTTACCTCTTTGGTGAAAACATTTATAAAGTTGATATTATAGGGTATATCTCCAAAAAGATCCCTGGTGGTTTTGTCAATCAGAAAACGTTCTGTCTTTGAAATGGTAAACTGTCCAATTATATACAGGGTGACAGAATAACATTATCCCCATTGTTTCAAATGTAAAATGTTTTCCATTGGAAGCTTGCGAGTTATTTGTTTAAATTCGTTGTGTGTTGGATATATAATTATGTTGTTTGGGTAGAAAAGGTGAATCATCGTAATCTAATGGATCTCATTTTGAAGAGAATATTCAATATTTCAATTTCTATGTATTATCTTATTAACTTACTGATTGGCAATTCATGCTTTTGATGATTGAAAAACTAAATTATGTATTTTGTTTATATTATTCATGTACTTGTATGCCTCATTAGTTTTGGTATTAATCAGTCTCTTTATAATATTTTCAGTGAGGAAATACGGCATTTATCAGTTAAAATATAATCCGTATTTTCACTGAGTGAAATAACATGTTATTCTACTGCGTGAATGAACACTTTCGATCACATGACGTCATCATAACAATATGATGACGTCGATGACCTTGATAAAGCAAGGGGACCATATATGCTCTTTTCATTATATTAACGTCATTTTGGAACTAAACATCAATGCTTAAATCTACTAAATAGAACATTTGGCATTTCTCGTCGAATACCATGACTATCTTGTGAAGAATAAATAGTACATTAACGCTCGTGGCTACGCAACTCGTGAACATATGCATTTCTACTTCACTCGATGAGATATACATGATATTCGACGAGAAATGTCAAATATCCTATATGTATACACTACCGACACCCTTGTGTATGCTATATTGCGACCTAGAAATAAGAGTAAAGAATGTTGTGTGGAATCTGTCTTGAGTTTGTTGTATCTTATGGCTTTATGCTACGGCTTTTCAGTCTGGTTTCTTATGTGCTTTTCGTATCTA
The DNA here is from genome assembly GCA_936450465.1 of Gibbula magus. NCBI lineage: Eukaryota > Metazoa > Mollusca > Gastropoda > Trochida > Trochidae > Gibbula > Gibbula magus. The sequence continues at coordinate 42,253,231 of OW388289.1, forward strand.
CACTGCCGTCCAAAAGAAACGCCCACATGAATCTTTAAGATGAATTATATTACTTTAACACATAATTAATGATCGTATCAAGGTTATAATGAAACAATATTTGATATGACAATCCATTGGCCATGAATTGCACAACCACCCGTGACCACGCCCCCCAAAAACCTGCTACTTCCGGTTTTTGATTTGTACAATAAGTTTATTACCATGACCACATATGCAGGGTTATCACTTTGGTATTTTGTGGACAGGTGAACATTGTCAGGAGGACTTTGGTGGTATGGTCTTAGGATTTACAGAGTATGGTGCAGCAAAACTGTTTTTAAACCATGATCTGAACAGTTACCTTCTCTAATTTTCCCCCTACAACATGCAAATTTATGAAACTTCGATATTTTGTTAAAAAATGATGCAACTTCATAATGCCACACTTTGGTTAACATGCTCCTGATACTTTTTCTGAAATCTCATAAAATATCTGGTGGGCGTTTCTTTTGGACGGCAGTATATCTCTTCATTGAGGAGTCAAGTATTACCCTAAAACGTTAGATTTTATTAATGGAAAGAGTCTTTATTTCGAGTCAAGAAATTGTATAAAACTTCCATATCTTACATATGGACATGTATGTCACATACATATGAATAGTAGCTGTTTCGTTAATTACTTGATGAATGTATTGGTAGAAATAACAAAAAAGGTCAATGCAATCATATATAAATGCATGTGGCGCAAAATGTTGCACAGTATCCATGACTCATTCTTTCAATTGCAACAATTCTCTGACTTACATTTGCATGTTCCTCAATATTGAAGATCGATCAACTAAATATTAGGTATCTCTAAAAAGTAATCACAAGGCACATACTGAATACAAATAACTAAATAAATCACACATCCTAATATTCTTGGCACATATATTAGATCGTGATGTCCCACTATCAAAACAATGTCATGTATTGATCTGAGTCTTAAAAAAATAACTAATTCCGATTTCCTCCTACATGTTTCGCTTTACTCTTCAGTGAGGCTTACATTACTGTAATGTAAATCTCCTTGAAGTGTAAAATGAAACATGTTGGAGGAAATCGGAGTTAGTTATTCTTTTTAAACTCATTTCAATGCCAAATATCCTAGTATTTACGACAAAATATAAAGATTCATTTCCAGGGAAATGTTTTATTATTCAAAGCAAATAGCATTTAATGTATGGGCATTAGTTATAAGATCTCTAGGTTTAACGCGAGTAGGCCTTCTAAAGATTCTCTTACTACAACAATCTCTACAGATCATTTAACATTAATACATATATTCCTTGTAATTTGTCTAAATCGGACCCCAAATATATGGGCATAACACAGAGTCCATCCTTCTGTTTTCAAAGAAAGGATTGTAAGCGATTAACATGTGTTATGCTATTCCTTCCCTAGCCTAAATTAAATACTGATACAAACACAACACTGACTTGAATCCGATCGTATCGTCATGTGATATGAAGATATCTCTTCCACAATCTATAGTATGATGATTGTCATATTTAACAAATGAACAATGTGGTTGACCCATGAGTTGCCTTAGTAAGGTTGACCTTTAATAAGGGATAATACAACACATACATACATGTATACATTTCGAACATTTAAAAACCAAAAAACATTGATTATGATTTTTGAAGGACTGGTTGGATGTGTCATTTTCTGACGACTCTTGTTGAATCATAAAGATGCCAAAGATTGCTGAGAAATACCAATCGGACAACTTACTGAATAACGTTTACACAGAAACAAGACATCATGTGAATATCGTAATTCGTTTAATACAGTCAATAATTAATTAATGATCCCGAAAAGTGCATGCAAGATCCCAGTGAATTGGTCAATAGTGCATGCTGTATCCAAGAGAATTAGTCAATTAGGAGATAAACCTACTGTGTTTGAAAATCAGAGACATGTTATACTGGATTGATAGCGAGTAAATTTAAAATTGAAACCGAACGCGTAGCGTGAGGTTTCAATTTTAAATTTACTCGCTATCAATCCAGTATAACATGTCTCTGATTTTCAAACACAGTAGGTTTATCTCCATTCTACCATGACCGTTTTACCATGGAACTCTTTTTGTCGGATGCTGATAGTGCGTACAACGGCAGGGCGCGAGCTCCGAATTACGTTCGAAAAATCCTTTGTAACAACAGCAGCGATTTCGTACACAAATATTGTTGTTATACACAGAGTTTTCTCCTACAAGTTCTCTTTAACCATTTAAAAAAATCATATATATATATGTCATTTATAACGGGAGTTTACATTTTGTTTTCTCAACATTCGCGTTCACAAAATCAAGATTCGTATTTCCTGAAGTTTGCATTTTTGGAATAACCCGCTAAGCATATCACGCGACGTTCAAAATGGCGGCTACCGTTTGCCGGTCGCTGTGAATGACGAGCTTGCGGACTTGTATTTATTAAAAGGAAGCGTTACAGGTGATGGTAATTGTCTCATTCGGGTAAGGAATGCACATTCTAGTTATCGACGTAGGTGTGCAGATGATATGACATATGTATTTCTTATTTTGCATCAAAACGTTACGCTCGGTTTTCAGATCCGGCTGACCATTGCGTCAATGACATTGCGTTTGCTCGCCTTCTCAACTGCATCAAGTGTCGCTATTTGGATTGATCTCGATACTGACGCAGTTTGCCTTGCTAATCTATCTGATGTAACTCTAAAACACGCTACAGGAAAAATTAATTTGATTGTATCAGTTATTTTGATTTCCACAAGTAGAGCACACCTTAGAATCGGCCGTTTGTTCGGATAGATTGTGACGTCACAATGTAGATTTGTCAATACGCGGTGAAGCGGCGCTAAAATCAGAGGAGGTTCAATCCAGAATTGATCACGCTAGATTTTGCTGGAGAACCAATCAGAATCGAGTATCCAGCAATGTCATGGTAGAATAGTGCATATAAGATTGTAAGCTTTCAGAGATTTGGCCAATAGTGTCCTTGTGAATGCAGAATTTGATGATCAAAGGGAAGTTGTACACGTTGGCGTATCATCCTCTTCCCTTGTAGTAGAACGGTCTTCTGGTTTCCGTTTCCGGATACAAGGCCACATGGAAAAACATTCCTGGCGAAATAGTCTCGAGTTAAAACTGTACACAATTGGGTTCACGATGCTGTTTATATAGGACAGAAAACCGCCGATATCACACAACGTTTTTGTCACCAAATTCAGAACAGGAGGGGTTCTGTAGAAACTGAAGACCGTTGAGATGACCAAGGTAGGCATAACACTCACAATGAACAGTGAAGTGAGAATTGCGAACACTTTGGTTCCGACTGTGCCGTGTGTGTGTCCTCGTTCAGTTTGAGCACGAGACCTCCGTCTCAGTGTATTACCAATGCAAAAATATAAACCCAATAATACAATTGCAATTCCAAGAAATTCAACATCAACAAGGAATGCATAAATAATAGATTGTCCACTGAGCTTAAGGTGAGTGTCGTAATCACAGACTGGTACAATAATGGTTGTGTTTCCAGCAACAACTTGAGCGTTTGTTACCCCAACAAGATATAATATTGGTAGTGATAAAGCAAAAGCCGCAAAACACACACCAAGACTTAACTTTACAGCCAGTGACTTTATAATCTGTCTGCCATGCGGACAACATATTTTCCTGTATCTTTGTATAGCAATAACACAGAAGAGAAAACCGGATGTTAAAGACAGGAAGTGGATGATGAACATAAGAAACTTGCACATCCTCCGTGTGTCCAGATCTTCAAGCCTTGACCTGAATATAATTGACCCAGGTATTGCCACTAAAACTGTTGTTGAATCCATAACAGCAACTATTTGCACGAAAAAGCCAAATATCGTAGCTTTCATCCGTCGTTGGTAAACATATAGAATGAGAGTGTTTCCAATTAATCCAAATGCCAATAGTACACCGAGGAACAATAACACAGGCAAGTGGAGTAATTCAATGTGATTTTCCGTCATCATTGCACAGGCTTGATTTTCATCAATTCTGAAAAATATGCACAAATATTCACAAAATATCACATGAGTAAAACATTTTTGAAGTGATAAAACGAAAGTGCGACCAGATATGTATTTGATATATGTAAGGGTCAGCGGAGATTTGGTCATTTCAGGAAAACTGTCTTCCTAGAAGCTGTATCATATCAAGTGAAACGTTAAAATGAAGGCAATTTATGACATATATGTTCTGAATATCTTTATGAGATAACGTTCATATGTATGTATGTTCAAAATAAGAAGATTGCATGTAGAAACGTTCAGCAAGGGCAGCCGGTCAAGGAATGACGATCTCTATCGACATCAACATCATTGTTTACTGTTAACTGCTTCATGATGTCTTGATTTTTTACACTGATGACGATTAACATTTTGATATTTTATGTAGATGCGAACGACAGTGTAACGGAAAACGGAACTACATTTTTACTGTTTTAAGGCTTGATACCTATGGAAGGGGATTTGTGCCATAAATGAAGATATGTTGACTTGTAACTTGTAAAGTGTAAAATGTCGTTCTCAACCATACAAGTCTCAAAAAGACATGTCCAACCACGCAAAACTAACATTTTAATCCTGTCAATCGTAACTTCCCATTCTCAACTTTATAAAGTTGAAATGCAATTCTAGAACTTATCAAAGTCGAAAAGTGAACCTGTCATTTTTTATTATTAAATCTAAATAATATACACATTTTGTAATGTTACAAGTTACGTTTGAAAAATGACAAATGGAAAATGAAGAGTTGCAAAGTCAGCTTTGTAAAACGGACTTTAGCATTTCGAGACTGACATGACTTGCATAGTTGCGAATGCAATGTTTCAAATTACATCTCTACATGAATTCGCATTGACCATATTTGGAAGTTTCCTGAACATTGCCGATGTTTTCCGAGGACGAGAGGCATTTGCGAAAAAAACGAAACCTCCCTTGCCACTGTCCCAGATGGGGAATCCCTTAGTCTATTTTGAGCCCAGCGCTGGACGAGTTGACCACGCCCCCTGAAATCAAGGGACCTAACTCTTGTTATGTCCTACAAACAAACGCACGTTGTCAGTTCACGGAGCGCTACTGTCACGTACATTCCGTGTGATAGGGTCGCTTAATAATTAAATGCCAAACGAAAATATCAATTGAAAATTCATTCTTAGGTATTCTAATTACTATTTTAATAAATTTTAAGGACATTTGAAAAACAATTAGTTGCGGAATTAATGTAAATGTGGGATGACACTGACAGACATAAAGGATCGCATAGCTTGATTGGCATTGATGCTATGATAAATGTAACTTCTTTCACTTACATGTATAACTGCAGATTTACAATTTGAAACCATCTATAGACATCCTACACCCGAAAATATTAATTACTTTCTGTGCGTTCATTTACATATTATCTTCTCTCAGTTAAATCATGTCAACATTCACTTTTTTATACTCCAATTTTACGTGTATTCAGTAAAGTCTTTTGCATTCAGAAATGAATATCCAAGTTTTGAAAAAGAAAATCTTGATATTGAAAGTATATAAACGTTAGTGGGGAAGAAATTGAAAGAAATACATAAGCCAGTGTTGACAACTTTATTATTAATTTTAAAATATTTTAAATGAACCACAAAGCAATGATCTAAATCAGGGAACTTCTTTAAAAATTAAAAAAAATGCATTGCACTTTAATTATAACTGAAAACTGTTCTGAGTACCAATACTTCTTATTCTTACAGACAGATAATCAAGGGGAAAAGTTCTTTAGCTGAGTTCAATTTATCTCTTTTAATTATTTTACAAACTTTTCTCAACTAGTTTAAATTATTTATTGGTTTTGAATATGTTAATTTATCTATTTTCATTTACTTATCAAGCAAACTATATTTTTAGTATTTGAAGCAATGAAAAGTGTATTGTTATGGGACAGAAATATATTTGTCCATGATTAATATGTCCATTAATTCTATATAAAGAATCAAATAACTTAATTCATGTATGAAATGTAAATCATAAGCCTAGATCAGTTGTTTCACACTTTAAACAATAAACATTCAACTTCTACATGCCAAAATATGAAAATAATTATGAATATAGAATGCAAACTGAAAATAGAATTGTATCACTGGTTATTTCAAAAATATAATTGCACTGTTTAATTTAAAAATAGAACCATGGACTCTGTAGCTCAGTAGGATTTCATTGATTTATTATCTAAGGTTGAATATCTAAGTTATCTCAAGTAATACATTGTTAACAAGCAAAAAGGTTTTTAGATCATGACCCCTGTGACCCGTATTTGGAGTCACAGGGTCACCAATCCTACAATTAAGAATCACCTTTGACCAAAGAGTCTCTACACAACATTTCACCTTTCTAGAGCTTTACATACCTGAGATAAAGAGGAAAATAGGTTTTTAGGTCATGACCCGTGACCTAAATTGGGGTCACGGGGTCACGAAATCTACAATTTAGAATCCCCATGGGCCAAGGAGCCTGCACACATCTTTTCAGCTCTCTAGACCTTTTGGAACTGGAGAAGAAGATGAAAATAGGTTTTTAAGGATTTGACCCCTGTGACCCCATTTGGGGTCATGGGGTCACGAAATCAACAATTTCGGAACCCCATTGGCCAAGGAGTCTGCACATAAAATTTCAGGTCTTTGGAGTCATTGGTTCTGGAGAAGAAGTCGAAAAAGCGAAAAGTTTACGGATGGACGGACGGATGGAAGGATGGACGGATGGACGGATGAGCTAAAAATTGAATTAAAAAAATCTAAAAACGTACAATTTAACTACAATTGTCATTCATGAATACATTGACATGCGTATTGTTTTCAATAAATTAAATATGTGTTTTATTCACTCATATATGAAACGATGATAATTTTTAAATAGATAAAAATTCTAATAATTTATGTTTTACAACAATATGTTTCCCCTTAACATACGTCTTTCCCGTGTCTATTTAACACTTTTGTTTGTTAGTCATTAATTTAACAAACTCAATGTAGTAGAAATATATATCAAATTATTAATTTAAAAGTTGAAAGAAAAGAAATTTTCATTCCATTAATGTGTTGTCAAGGAGAAACACAACACAATCCGGCCCGAAGTTGCAGAATGGACTTCTTTATACACATATTTCAAAGATTAGTGTGTTTGAAAAGTCCAGAAACTGTACTAAGAGTGTGACATTTTTAGATGTCCAGTATATATCTATAAATAGAGCAATCTACACAAGAAGAGAGCTGCTGAAAATGAAAATAAGTCATTCAAATATTTTTTCTTTCTGTAAATCTGAACCAGAAAGTTTCCAATATGTTTTCATAAATGTAATCACGTAAATGAATTTTAGGGGAATCGAAAGTTTCATGAACAATCGTCTTTTATCACCCAAAACTGGCTCCCTGAGTAGATGGTGCTTGTGTGAGATCATGCGATATCGACAAGCGATATCTACATAGTAGATAACGCTAAAATCAAATCTTCATAATCTTATTATATAATCAGTTAATGACAGTTAATTTGTACCTTTACTGAACTCGTGTTGATATATTTGATATCAGAAGACACTTGGGTGAAATTCTCGATATATACTCTGATATTATCATAACATTACAGTACCTCCAAAAAATTAAAATATCCATAGAAAGTGTTGTAAATATTGTCAAGGATGTATCTAATGTTGCAAACATTATTCGCTCGTACATTAAAAACAACGCTTTCTTTCCACACAAAATAGATTTTTTAAAACAATACTTCCAGGTTTCAAAATTGTGTCTTATCTCTGCACATCCTTTATGTGTGTTTCACGTTTGTCTGTATACCTGTGAAATGAACTTAATATAACATTTGAAAATAATGTTTCATTGAGCTATACCCTACGGATTTTAGGTTCTGCCCCAGAAAGGAATCCAAATTGCGTTTCCATGGAAACGGGGAAAACAAATACCGAACTGTGACCAGTGTTACGACGATGAAAAAGCTGAGACAGGGAATGTCAATCATTGTGTGGACCCAAATAAAAGCAGTCCGTGACTCTGACAGTAATGTATGTTTCGAAACCACTTGAAATTATGTAAGGTTTATTTTGAAAAGTTACAACTATTTATCATCATGTATATATTTCCAAAATGTCGATAAATTATATAACTATATTGAATGTGAACAAATTTCCCGACCAACTGTTTTTTGTGTTATTATTTTTTTTTACAAAAGACGAAATTGTTCTTTATACCCAATTGATACAGACTGTCTTACTTATGAAGGCATTAAACATGTAGTTTTATATTATGCCAACTCATTATACATGTATAGCTACCATTATACCCGAGTGTAAACTGTGCAGTCATGTATACCCTTTTACAATCAAATGCAAAAAAAAATTCAACATCCACCTGGGTCACAAGAAAATGTACGATCTAATACTTGACTCACACATTTTGATAAACTAAATTTGCTAACATAAATGGGAATACGTCACTGATTCAAAATACACTGATCTGCATTGGGAGTGTTTTAGTTTATACATTATACAACTGCGCGTAGCAAGGAAGGATTTACTTCAACTATCTTTATATTTAAAAAAATAATCATACATTACAATAGTATAATATAACAAAATACATTAAAATACATATTAATCTTGACCAGGAAGCATATTTGTGTGGTGTGGTCTAGCTATTCCTATGTTATTTAGAACTGAATACTAAATGAATAGACAATTTACAACTTTTCTCTAAATATGTTCAATTATTTATGTTGATTCTGCTTGCATTTTGCTTGCAAAATTCATGGATCCATTCCTGAAATAAATTATAGTGACCAGTAAAGCTGCCTTTAAATTTTTTTAGACATCTATTTATATACATGTATAGTTATTTTATTCTGTCAATATGATCAATCTAAATATTTATATTATAAGTATGCCTGATTGAAACGAGAGCAATATAAATTACTTTCCATTTTAATTTGAATAAGACTTTCCTGCTTGCTTTGTTTCAAAATCAGAAAATGAATTTCAGCACGGATAAGAGGTCATGATTACACAATGTGACATTAATTATGTGCCCGACCATCGGGCTGGTAAGGTTTACTTTTTTGTAAGCTCGCAACAGAAATAACCGCGTCTCGGGCGTTCGGGCGAGCAGTTGTTTCCTCCACAGTAAAATGCGATGGTCTCCTATAATGTTTTAGTCAATGTGCTTTTCCATTTGTCAAACGTAAGTTGTAACATTACAAAAAGTGTATATTATTTAGATTTAATAATTAAAAATGACAAGTTGACTTTTCGACTTTGACAATTTCTAGAATTACATTTCAACTTTGTAAAGTTGAGAATGGGAAGTTACGATTGACAGGATTAAAATGTTAATTTTGCATGGTTGGACTTGTCATTTCGAGACTTGTATAGTTGAGAACGACATGTTAAACTTTACAAGTTACAAGTCAACATGTCTTCAATTATGGCACAAATCCCCTTCTATAGATACCACCCAGACTAATTGCCCAGTATTTGTATCATCGTGCGGTAATGTCGCGCATAGTTTGATGCTTGTCTCAAATGAATATCAAGTTTCGTATGTAAAAAATAGTTTACAAAGCTCGTGAAGGTTGAATATACTTACAGGTGTTCAAGTTTCATCTGTTTTTGTTCAGTTCTCCTTCAACCAACAACAGTCTAGTATTACTGATTCCCGTTCTGTTGCAAAAGCTCACAAAAAAAATATGTGTGTTTAAAAAAATCAATATACGTTATTAAAAAAAAACATGTAACATGTTTCTGTTTCATGTATTCTGTAAATATGTGCGTTGAAAATTTCTCTGATAAGGGAGCTTTATTCAACTTCCTTGATCAATAAAAACAATGCGCCGTGCAATAAGGAAATGTCGTTTTATTGGGTGTGTTTTGCAAAACATTATCTGATATGTGACGAACAGTAGACTCAATGTCCAAAGTGACGAGTTGACGAATGCATTGTTAATTTTATTGAATGTATGACATCACAAAACATGAATTTGTGATTATTTTGCATATTTAACAATTATACTTCAAATATTTGATTCCAAAATGTCTTACTTTTGCAAATGTCGGTGCTACTTCATCGGATATGAGACAGTAAGCTATAATCCTCATAAAACAGACTCTTCGACGCACATACGTCCAAAACGAATCTGACACACAGAGTGATGTGATTGTTAGTCACAACTCTGCCTTTAAAGGGGCAGTAGCACGTTTTTTTGCAAAATTTATTTTTTCAAATTTCCCATTTATAATGATAGTTTCTGTCATTTAAATAAACTCTAGAGGGCAAAACACCTTATTACACAAACCATGTATCTGTAGTGGTAAAAACTATGTTGCGTATAAAGCAAAAATTGCACGGCGGCCATTTTATTGTGAACACAATTTATTATTTTGTATTACAAAAACGATTCCCATGGCTTTACCGAAACATGTACACTCATTTTAAACTTTATTTTCCGAAGAGAGAAGGATCTTTTACTATTGGTGAAATTATTTTTCAAATACATTTCATCAACTTATTTGAGCGAAAAAACGTGCTACTGCCCCTTTAACATGTTCTGATACGCTCCCCACGTGCGTTCCACGCTTTAGTCGACTCGTGAAGAACACAGGGTTCCAAATAATAACATCTTTGCAAACAGCCCTTCGTAGTTAATTTATACATGTGCTGCGTTAGAAAACGAAAGGTTACATGAACGAATCCTGGCTCATCCAATTCATAAATAAATTTGTACTAGTTAAGATATTCTAAAATCCTATTCAGAGATACTGAGATAAAATACAATATACTTGAAAGATGTGCACTGCCAATCCACGTATTAGTTATTATTCGATTTTCAGTGGTGAAATATGGCATTTTTCGGTTAAAATAAAACCCGTATTTTCACTGAGTGAAACAACATGTTATTCTACTCAGTGAAATAACACTTTCAATCATATGACGTCATCGTAACAATATGATGACGTCATAGGATGGCCGTGGAAAGGAAGTCGATCTCGGAGGCTCCGTTTATAAAATGACTTTATTATATGATTACAGGTGAAATACCGGGATCTATCAATGAAAATAAACCGTGTTATCAGTCACTAGTGAAAATAACAATGGAACGTGTTATCAGTCACTATAGTGACTGATATAACAATCACCCGACGTCATAAAACAATGCTCCGACGTCATCAAAAAAATTATATATTTTTCACTCGTGGCTGCGCCATTCGTGAAAATTTAGAGGATATTTGGCTTTTCTTGACTAATACCATGTTTATCTCATCGAGTGAGGTAGACTGGTTATATTTTCACGAGTGGCGCAGCCACGAGTGAAAATATATAAATGTTCTACCTCACGAGATGAGATAAACATGGTATTTGTCAAGAAAAGACGAATTTTCTATTTATTATATGTTTGCTTATTCACCGAAATAGACTTGCATTTAAGTTAAGTCGGCTCCAGAATGAGCCTGTCGCCTCAGCAACAATATGACGTCATGAACGTGTCATGACGTCATAGCATTGTTTTATGACGTCAGGTCATTGTTATATCAGTCACTAGTGACTGTTAACACGTTCCATTGTTATTTTCACTAGTGACTGATAACACAGTTTATTTTCATTGATAGATCCCGGTATTTCACCTGCAATCATATAATAAATAACCTTTCTACCTCACTCGATGAGATAAACATGGTATTAGTCAAGAAAAGCCAAATATCCTTTATATATACATGGCTTGTTAAATCTAATAAATAGAACATTTGACATGCCTCGTCGAATACCATGTATATCTCATCTCGTGAAGAAGAAATAATAAAATGAAAATATACATTTCTACTTCACTCAATGAGATATACATGGTATTCGACGAGAAATGTCAAATATCCTTTATATATTAATTTCAAAACCCAACACCCGTGTTGACATCAACACTCAATGAGAAGTAGATTACACTGTGTCATGATCATGGATTAAGTTGCTGACCATGTACGTCTGAATACGTTATAAGTTGATAGAGGATGTCAGGTCAAATTGTGCTTCATGTAGGTTTACAACAAACACTTTCAGTTACCTAGGGAACAACTTCCAAACGCAAGGCATAACTCTTGCCAGTCTGCAATACTGGCTGATTTAACCCGTGCGGTATTTCCCTCGCTTTCTTGTGTCGAGGCAGTGAATCGCTGCACTGGAAATGCATAGCGGGCCTGGATTTCTAAACACAGATTTCTAAAGGAAATACTGCAAGGCCTAAATCAGCCAGTAATGGAGACTGGCAAGAGTTATGCCTTGCATTGGGAAGTTGCCTAGGGAAGGGAAGCTTCAAGGGACACTGCTTCGAGGATAAACATGAGATCAGATTTACCTACCTATGCTGATTAACGTGTCTGCTAGGGAATCAGGCTTCACTTCACTGTATACAGGGAGTTGTTTGTATTACCAATCACATAAAGGTGTCTGAATTTGGGGTCTGTGTTTCGTTAGCAGACACTCTAATCAGCTTAGGTAGATACATCTGATCTACTATTTATCCTCGACGCGGTGTTTCTTTCAGTAGTGTATTGTATAAGGAAAAAAGTGTCAATTTTCACTAGTTTGAAAACATACAAAGATTTTTAAAATTCTTTATCTATCGGTGACATCATGTTGACAACTTTAATTGTCTGAAAGGGTAACATAACTCAACTCAATTCAACTCTTCATAACAGTTCAGTTTTTAGATTACTTAAATTCAACTTCTTGAGAAGAGAACCCAAGTCACACACCTATGAATAGTGAGATTCAACTTCCTTTCGGATTCCTTCAGAGAAAATGTTGACTTTTAATATGCATGGCAATATTTACAGGGAATGACAGGTTTTCTTATTATCGTCATATTTATTAAGTACTTCTCGGGTCAAGGCAAAAAGTAGTACCGTCAACCAATCGTCGTGCCATTCTCTGGCTACTGACCAATCAGCGTTGAGAATCACTTAAGAGCACATGTGCGAATATCACAAAATAATCACCTGTGTATCCTAACCCGTATGGGTAATATTCAACAATTATTGTCTACAAGTGAGGTTGATCCAATGACTTATCGACCTTGGACACGTGATATTCACCGAGGCGGAAAGACGGAAATAATCCATTCATATAATAAAAACAATTACCAACTCATGACAGGGAATGCCAGATTATCATTCCCTCGTCAAATTAATTAAGTGATTCTCTGGCCAAGGCAATCAGCAATCGTTGGCATCCTTTGTTTGAACAATAATCATCAACCAATTCATATTCATTTTGTATTTAGATATTTGAAATCTTATTGTGATTTCCTTCTTTCTTACTTAGGCCACTCATGAGTCATGCATATTGTTCACTTGATAAATATGACATTCATTTTTGCTGTAGATAGCGATAATTAACAAGGAAGAGATATCTTCATTTCAAACGACGACAGGGTCGGCTGCAAGTGGGGGTTGTGTTTGTATCCCTTCTTTGATCAAGGCTGCTTCACCCCCTCTACCTCGATGAACTCATCAATCAACTCTCATTGTATGTATGTTATGTATGTTATTAGTTATGTTCTCCCCCTTTTTTTGTCGTGTTAAGTATAGATATGTCAAAACGTTTTCCAAGATCAAATGTCATTGGCTTTGATTTTTCAGTAACAACCAATTTATTATTTGTTAAGATTATTTTTTGTAGGGTCACATTTTATATATGATCAAATGTGAAGGCAAGGGAAGATCGTGTTTGTACAACATTGAAAACAAAATGTATACACTGTGTCTCCAATCAACCCTAATTGTCTGTACTTTCATTGTTATCTCCCTTCTTCCTCCTCTCTCCCCCTGTCGATCTTATTCACAAACTCATTGTATTAAGTTGTATGTCTGTCTACAATTACATCCTACAATGATCTATGTATTCGCGCTCCGAGAATAAAGGTATTGTTTATATATAAATGATGGATCTTATGCTTTTGTATCATTATTTGGTTCATGTAAGGGGGTAAATAACATTACACATCTGGGATCCGACATAAACGAATTAAAAAGAATGTATGTATTATTGTGAGCTTATTTGTAATGAATATTGTAGCAAGAGAGCAATTTCAAAGGTGCATCCATTGTGTTTCATAAAATTTTATTTGACTTTCATACATCACATGTGCTGTCTACAATACAAATAAATTCACTCAGCTTGCATAGTTATCCCCAATCGCCAAATATATCATAATTACTAGTTTCCAATCAAACATTGAGTAACATCAGTATGCATGTGTAGAAACCGAAACTGCACGTCCCATTTACATGTCAGTAGTTATGTGACCTATTAAACATTAACAACTCAAAATTGTCTTTTTGTCTGTTATAAATAAGATTCCAAAATTACGTTTGACTCATTTGCGCGCGCCACACGCTGTGCATTGTCCGGTTTTCGATCAGAAATCACTACTTTTACCTTTATATAGTCAATATGCAAAGTGTACTATAATCAAAATGGTGGTTTTCGGTAACAGTCGGTAACACCATTTATAACGTTTGCAATGTGTGACCCCCAACAACACAATGGATGTACCGTTAAATGATTTAATCAACTCAAGAAAAAAGCTTTTATAATTAGTCACCTTAAACATAGAGATGTCAGAAGAATAAAAATTCCAAGATTAAATTTTATTGGCTATGATTTTTTATTTTAATACAATGAGTTTGTACATCATTGGAAATAATATATTTGTAATGTTTTTTGAAAACTAGGATAAAATAGTCGAAGAAACCAATACCAAAATTTTGAATTGTTTATTGATATGGAAAATATACATGTTAAACTGTTACACGGAACTATGAGTATCAGTAAATCATCCAATAAATCAGTTTTCCCAGATACAGATCTCACGACGTTATCAAGAAAGAGAATTGACAAAAAGGTTGCAAAACTTGAAAAATACTCACATGTAAAAGAAACACCTAAATACAGTTTCTATATGGTCTCAGACTACTGGCATCCAGATGCCATGACGTTAGAATTATGATAGAGAATTGAAATAAAGAGGACATGCAGACAGAGTCAACTATATTCCAAAGTGGGACACATTTTGAAATACTGAGCTTTGTTCTTAAATGAATCCTTTATCCCATACATGTTTAAAAGCTTTTCAAATCATTTATAATATATTTATACTTTACAAAAAGAAATTTCAACTTCCCAAGCTGAATTGATCTCACCTTTACGATTTTGAGTTCTGTTCATGATACAAACTTGCAATATGCATTTCCATGGAGACAGCTAAAAGAGCATTCCAAGGAGGTTTAAAATCCCAAAAGGCCTTTCGAGTTTTGCTCCTTAAAAAAACTTTAAGATTCAATTCCATGAAAACGCCTATAAATATATGTTCGAGGATGTTGAAAATCCTAGAAGGCACATTTACTCATCATGATGCTTTCCAATACCAAGTTTCATTGAGATATAGTGGAGTACAGTGTGGTAGCATGTCTGCCTCTCACGCCAACGCCAAACATTTGTGACCTCTTTACTGTGTATCCTTGGGCAAGGCACTTCATCAACATTGCACCCAGTCCAACCCAGCTGTAAACGGTACCTAAACATTGGAATGTATGGACCTATACGGTCGCACGGAGCGCTTAAAAGGGCAGAAGCACGTTTTTTTGCAAATTTTATTTTTTCAAATTTCCCATTTATAATGGTAGTTTATGTCATTTATATTTACTTTAGAGGGTAAAACTTCCTATTACACACACCAATTATCCGTAGTGGTAAAAACCATGTTGCGTATAAAGCAAAAATTGCATGGCGGCCATTTTATTGTGAACAAATTTTATTATTTCGAATGACAAAAACGATCCCCATGGCTTTACTGAGCCATGTACACTCATTTTTAACTTGATTTTCCGAAGAGAGAAGGGTGTTTTACGGTTGGAGAAATTATTTTTCAAATACATTTCATCGACTTATTTGAGCGAAAAAACGTGCCACGGCCCCTTTAATAGGCCGCACCGGAAGTAAAATTCCTTCAGGGTAATACTTGTGTAGCTCCTTTAGCATTCATTGAGCATAGATATGTGCGCATTATAAATATACTATTATTATAGATAGACCTTACGGTTTTTGAGTTCTGGTCCGCAAACGAAATTGTAAGTTGTGGTTTCATGGAATCGGTTAAAAATAAAATTCCAAAGAAGTTGAAAAACCCAAAATGCACATCTTATCTACACCCCAAGAAATGATAAACCACTACTGACACTAACTGATGTTTTTTTTTATACAACATTAGTAAGTTTACACATATATTCTATTACAAAAATTACAAATAATTTTTTACAGTTTGAAAAATGTTAGAGAAACTCGATAATAGGAATACGTATTTGGGTAAATAATAAATGTGATATTGTAAATGTTGTCCTTTGCGTGTCAGGTAAAGATTATCTACTTTTCAATATACCTAAAACTCATACATTACTCATTTGTATTGACGGTTATTCGATTCACCTGTTCTGATATTCAGAGAAAGTCAAAAGAATCTCTAGTTTGACCCGACATGTAAACTCTATATTCACAATCTCAAATAACAATACTGGTCAGTGCTACTCTACAGCTCACATTGACAACACCATGATAACTTCACAACTGCTCCAGGTTATAGTGGTATTCTCTGCCGTTATATCCTGCTCATCAGACAAGGAAGCTGCTCTCTCCTGTTTTGTTCTCCGGATATTGGATCAGAGCATTGAAAAGAAGACTATCGAGGTGCAACAAGGTTCGGAGTGTGCTACAATTTGTAGGCATGACAGTAAATGTGAAAGCCTCCTTGTTGGAAAAACGTTTACGGTCATGTCAAAATGCTTGCAAAGAAATACCTTATCTTTTTTTGACCCGCCACCCCTACCCAAAAAGCAAGTTTTGGTGAGAAATGTTTCTTTTATAAACAAAGTAAGGAGTGGTAAGAACAAACTTTTTAATCTGGTGTCTGACCGTCCAGTAGTAGCTCAGCATGTATTAAATCATTCAAAGGATCTGAAACGGATGAAGCAGACATTTGCTACAAGTGGCTCCATTGGTAAAGAAGTTTCCAGAAATAATATCGTGAGGTCAGTTTACCGAAAGTCAAAGAAAGCTCAACATCCCGGAAAAAATATCAAAAGATATGGTAAATCAATTGTGCATCGGTCACCAGGATTATTACCAGTCCGAAAAAATTCTCAACTAGCTCGTAAACAGAACACCCAGCGAGATCTAGAAGATGAAAAAAGTACAAGAAAGAAGATTACGGGCAAGTTTGATGTTGTACCTGAAAAAGGAAAGAACAACCCTTGGTCCATGGCTTGTGACTGTCCCTACACAACTGATAATGGGCGCTCCAACCAGGAGAACACTCAACCCTTTTATATTTTCAAATCAGACACAAAGAAACTCTTCAGATACTCTGCGCAGGCTAAAGCATTTATATACTACAAAGTGCTGAAACGTGTTGATGTTGGACATTACATTCACCTTCATCAATGCAGACTCTTTTGGGAGAACAGAAGAGGAGATCTAAAGTCAGTTTGCATGAACGGCAAATACGTTTCTTCGCTTCTGAAAGGTAGGAAAAGCTATGAAACAAAGTTACTCTCCTTTGATGCAAAGGAACAATGTGCTGTGTTTGTTCTGGTATCAAAGAAAACTGCTTCAGTTTTTTGTTATAAATTACGTTTCCAACATATCAGGAAGGCTATCTCAACCAAACATCCGCTGCGACAAACGTTTCTGGCTGATACTGTATCACAGTTGTTGTACTGGGTGGATGAGAAGGGTTCCCTCTATTACAAACATTACATACTGCCAAAGTACAAGGAAACGCTGTTGATGAAAAGTACTTTGTCATTTCCTATTATCAAACTCCTTCTTATGGAGGGTCATATTTTCAGTCTGGAAAGGAGGCATCTTCGTCGATTTAGTATCAACACCAAAAGTTCTACAACTTTAACCCTTCGTGGTACTCCGACCGTGGACCACCCACGTGACATATGTTACTACCAACACCACTTTTACATATTTGGTGAAAACATTTATAAAGTTGATATTACAGGGTATATATCCGAAAAGATCCATGGTGGTTTTGTCAATCAGAAAACGTTCTGTCTTTGAAATGGTATATACCGTGAGAGAGTAACATTATCTCCATTGTTTCTAAAATGGAAAGACAAAAATGTAATGTTTTCAATAGGAGAATTGTGAATTGTTTGTTTTTATTCGTTGTGTGTTGATACATAATTATGTTGTTTGGGTGATTCATTGTAATCTAATGGATCTCATCTTGAATCGAATATTAAATTTCAATTTCGATTTATTATCTCATAACAACTTACTGACTGACTGTTCATGCATTTAATAATTGATTGAAAAGAATAAAGATAGAGGAATTATATAATTGGTTTATGTATTAAGGTACCTTTATTACTAAGTATTTTAGTGTTAATTCTCTTCTAGTAAGTCTCTGTATACACTGCCGACACCATTGTCCATGCTATACTGCGACTGGTACTTAGAAATAATTTGGAAAGAGTGTTGTGTAACTATCTCTATCTCTTCACTGAAGAGGCAATTATTACCCTAAAACGTTAGATTTTATTAATGGAAAGATTATTTATTTAGAGTAAACAAATTATATAAAACTTCCGTATCTTAAGCCCTGTTTATACGGCGAACTTTGCACATATGCAAATATTGCTTATGGTAGTAATATACACACATGAGTAAAAGTAAATTTGCTATGCGTTCATATGTGTTTAATGTCTGCCTATGCAAATGGGCTTCCAACTATTTTAATATATGAATAGAGAATTCCTAAAAATGCCAATTAATATTTATTAGATGTAAACTAAATAAATGACATTAATTAAATCTGTCAAC
This sequence comes from Gibbula magus, assembly GCA_936450465.1. Taxonomy (NCBI): domain Eukaryota; kingdom Metazoa; phylum Mollusca; class Gastropoda; order Trochida; family Trochidae; genus Gibbula; species Gibbula magus. Next base: position 42,272,178 of record OW388289.1, read on the forward strand.
ATTGTTTTGACTATGTCCCCTAATTATATAATGAAAATCGGATAGCCAGATGGATTTCGAAGGTCATCGCGTGCAAGAAGGAGATTATTCTATATATAGAGAATTTGAAAAACAATAATAAGAGTTTCTTAAGTTCCCTTATATATTTTCTCAACCTGTGTGAAGTCACTATGTCTGTATATACGACGAATGTTTACTAGAAAAGTGAAAATACCATATTTACTCACGGTAGTAAAAATTTGCACCTGCCCCTGACTAGGTGCAAATTTGCTTACGGTAGTGAAAAATGTGCTTACGGTAGTAAAATATACATATGTGCAAATGCGTCCATACGGCGAAGTTTGCTCATATAAGCTAATTTGCATATGTGTAATGCTTTACTCATATGCAAACGCTCGCCGTATAAACAGGGCTTTACACATGGACATGTATGTCACATTCATATGAATAGTAGCTGTTTCAACAAAATCATACAAAAATAACCCTCTCAGCAACAAAATAATAGGCCTAGTAGATCTAATGGATTTGGTCGACATTGGAGATTGACCTCTGTCAAGCGACCCGCAACTTGAATAAAAAATAAAAGTTGACCTTTTGTATTACTGTTACACCTTTACAGGGGCGGATACAGCTTTTTTGGAACCAGGGGGTGCACTTCCAGGGGGGGTAGTAACGGCTGCAGAGCAAAGAGGTAATCAGTTAAAATTAATATGGGGGGTGGGGGGGGGGGGGGGGGGGGGGGGGGGGGGGGGGGGGGGGAGGGGGAGGGGGGATCTTGATGCTTAGTTATTGGGAATCTACGGTTTAAATGTACTATCTCTGGGGTAAAAGGGGGGTGCACCACTGTCTGGAGGTTGGTTTTAATGGTCATTTTTTAAAATCTCAAATGAAAAGGGGGGGGGGGGGGGGGGGGGGGGGTGCGCACCCTTGCCCGTCCCTTTCAACAAGATTTTTCTGCCAGTCGTTGCTGCCTGTCTAATGCTCAATTCCTGCTTCAACTTGGGAACTGTGAATGATGCGTAACATGCCGCCATATCATGTCAGTGGTAACCGAGCTTGGTTCCCGCGCTCGTTCTTCACAGAAACGTTGGAAAGATTGCGCAGCGCGCAAAGCGAAGTAGACCAGTACAGGCCAAGCACCACTATAACCGATAGCACACCCGCGCCCCCAAGCGGACTAGTGTGGCAGCGAACCCCATTTCTTGAATGTCTTTCAATTGCAACATTTCCCTAACTTCGTTTATTTGTTCCTCAATATTGAAGAACTAAATACTCTGTATCTAGCAAGAGGAATCAAACGGCACATATTAAATACAAATAACTAAATTAATCGCACATCCTTAATATTGTTGGCAAAGTTATTAGATCACGATGTCCAAATATGTTGATAATTGCACAATTTGTTGTAGCACCATATCAACTGGGAAGCACCTTATACATAAAAAAAACCCAATTATTTGTAACTGACAATAAATTCAGACTTTAAAATTTAAGCGATATGCTCTCTGCTGATTGGATTAAATAAGGTCATGTGACCAGTATACATTCTCATAAACACAAGATTGACAGCTGAAAAGGATAACCTTCATACTTTGATGTTTACACAAATAAACTTCGGTACTACTTTATCACTGTATCATTGCGCAATTATGACACTGCTATCACATGCTCTTTCTTGATTGAACTTTTTAAAAACCTTACAACGTGAATTCTAATTGTAATTTGACTGAAAATTTGATTTCGTTACATTTAATCATATTTCCTGTGAACCACGTTTTGCGCCATGTGACACATAAGTGACGCGGTATTATTGTGGACGGAGCTTAGCGCCTGATCTATGACAATACTATTTGTTTTATCATGCACTGAACTCTTTTTGCAGAGATTTTTTATATTCAAAAGTTTTTTTACTGATTAGAAATCCCTTAAATTGCAAAGTTTGAATTTATAGGAAATATATTTAATAATGTGTTTGTTCACTGGCTTATAAACGGTTTGAAAGTTTAAGTTAAACTGTAGTATAAATGCCGTCGACAAGCTCCTGCATTTATACCAGTTTAACTCGCACCTGTCAAACCGTTTATAAGCCAGTGAACAAACACATTATGAAATCTATTTCTTAAATAAATCACTCAAATGATAAGTTATGAAATATGTTTCCGATACCTTATACTTATTCAGTAGGATATATGATGATGTTTGGCAACTATATCTAATTGCACTAATGACAATGCCAAGTATCCTAGTATTTAAAACACAATGTAAAGATTCATTTCCAATGATGTATAAACACGATCTTCCTTTGTCCTTCACTTTGTATCACATTAAAAAATGACCCGACAATCATTAATCTTCAAATAAATAAATGTGTCATTATTTAAAGCAAATAACATTTAATCTATTGACATTAGTTATAAAATCTCTATGTTTAACGTGAATAGGTGCATCCATTATGTTTCATACAATTTTATTTGGCTTTAATACATGCCAATATACGAATTGTGCCGACATTAGTTCAAATAATTTCATTCAACTTGCATATTCATCCCCAATTGGCAAATATATAAAAATTACTAGTTTACAATTAAAATCGCGCAACATCTTTATACTTATTACACGTGGTGCATTGTCCTGTTTTCGATCAGAAATCAATACTTTTACCTTTATATCGTCGGTTTACTGAGTCGACTAAGATCAAAATGGCAATTTTCGGCAACAGTTAGTACTTCTCGATAACATAACACAATTTATAATGTTTAGCAAATGTGACCCCAAACAACACAATGATGTACCTTTAACATTTTTTCTAAAGTTAACTAAATCATTTAAAAGTGCTCTGTTACTACAACAATATTTACAGATAATCTAACATTAATACATATTTTCAATTCTATCAGGTATAACACAGAGTCCACCCGGCTAATAATTTTAAGTTGTTGATAACATGTGTTTTACTTTTCCTTTCCTTGCCTAAATTAAATACTGATACAAACACAACACTGACTTGAATCCGATTATCTCCTGGTTAACGTTCACTAACTATAGTACAATGATTGTCACATTTATCAAATGAACAATGTGCTCGACTTATGAGTGACCTAAGTAAGGTTGGAATTTAATAATAATAATAGTATATGTATAATGCGCACATATCCATGGTCAATGCATGCTCAAGGTACTACACAATTATTACCCTGAAGAATCGTACTTTCGGTGCCGCCTATGAAGCCCATACATTCCCATGTTCAGGAACCCATTTGTATAAGGGATAAAACAACACCATTTCAAACATTTAAATAAAAAAAAACCCATTCATTATGATTTTTGGAGGACTGGTTGGATATGTCATCTTCTGATGACTCTTGTTCAAACATAAGATGCCAGTACCAATCTGACAAGTTGTGCATGCTAATGCAATTTCAAGAGCGTTTAACACGATTTGTTTTGTTTCTTTCAACAGTTGTGCTCATACTCTCCAACTGGTTAATAACATATCAGAACTTACTGAATTGCTTTTATGAAGAAGCAAGACATCATGTGAAGATCGTAATTCGTTTAATGCAGTCAATTGTGAATTGATGATCCCAAAGAATTGGTCAACAGTGCATGTAGATTCCCAGTGAGTTGGTCAACAGTGCATGTAGAATCCCAGTGAATAGGTCAACAGTGCATGTAGAATCCCAGTGAATAGGTCAACAGTGCATGTAGAATCCCAGTGAACAGGTCAACAGTGCATGTAGAATCCAGGTGAATTGGTTAACAGTGCATAAAGAATCCCAGTGAAGTGGTCAATAGTGCATGTGGAATCCCTGTGAATTGGTCAATAGTGCATGTGGAATCCCTGTGAATTGGTCAACAGTGCATGAAGAATCCCAGTGAAGTGGTCGATAGTACATGTAGAATCCCAGTGAAGTGGTCAATAGTGCATGTAGAATCCCAGTGAATTGGTCAATAGTGCATGTAGAATCACAGTGAATTTGTCGAAAGTGCATGCAGATTCCCAGTGAAGTGGTCAATAGTGCATGTAGGATCCCAGTTAACTGGTCAACAGTGCATGTAGTATCCCTGTGAATTGGTCAACAGTGCTTGTATAATCACGGGGATTTTTTCAACAGTGCAAGTAGAATCCAAGTGAATTGGTCAACAGTGCATGGGGAATCCCAGTGATATTGGTCAGCAGTACATGTAGAATCCCAGTGAACTGCTCAATAGTGCATGTAGAATCCAAGTGAATTGGTCAACAGTGCATGAATAATCCCAGTGAAATGGTCAATAGTGCATGTAGAATCCCAGTGAAATGGTCAATAGTGCATGTAGAATCCCAGTTATTTGGTTTACAGTACGTGTAAGATTTCAGAGAACTGGTCATTAATGTCCTTGTGAATGCAGAGTTCGGTGGTCAAAGTGAAGTTGTACCAGTTGGTGTTTCATCATCTTCCTTTGCAGAAGGACTGTCTTCTTGTTTCCGCTTCCGGGTACAAGGTAACACGGATAAGCATTCCTGACGAAATAGTCTAGAATTGAAACTGTATACAATGGGGTTCACGAAGCTATTTGTAAAGGGGAGATAACAGCCGATATCAAACAACGTTTTTGTCACAAAATTCAGAACAGGCGGGGTTCTGTAGAAACTGAAGAACGTTGAGATGGTCATTAGAGGAAGTACACTCATGAAGAACAGTGAAGTGAGAATTGCGAACACTTTGGTTCCCACTGTGCCATGTGTGCGTCCTCTTGCAGTTTGAGAACGAGATCTCCGTCTCAGTGCTTTACCAATGCAAAAATATAAACCCGATAATACAATTGCAATTCCAAGAAATTCAACATCAACGAGGAATGCATAAATAATAGATTGTCCACTGAGCTTGAGGTTGGTGTTGTAATCACAGACTGGTACAATGACGGTTGTGTTTCCAGCAACAACTTGAGTGTTTGCTACCCCAACGAGATATACTATGGGTAGAGATAAAGCAAAAGCAGTACAAGACACTGCAATGCATAACTTTGCAGCCAGTGACTTTGTAATCTGTCTCCCATGCGGACAGCAGACTTTCCTGTATCTCTGTATTGCGATAACACAGAAGAGAAAACCGGATGTTAAAGACAGGAAGTGGATCATGAAGATAAGAAACTTGCACATCTTCTTGGTGTCCAGATCTTCGAGTACTGACCTGAATATAATTGTTCCAGGTATTGCCACTAAAACCGTTGTTGAATCCACAACAGCAAGTATTTGCACGAAGAAGCCAAATATGGTGGCTTTCATCCGTCGTTGGTAAACATATAGAATGAGAGTGTTTCCCATTAATCCACATGCCAACAGTACACCGAGGAACAATAACACAGGCAAGTGGAGGAATTCAATGTGATTTTCTGACATCGCATAAACTTGATTTTCATCGGTTCTGAAAAGAAATGTGTCAAAAAATGTCACTGGAGTGTCGTCATTATTTGATTGATTAAAGTAACACCCAATGCGTTTCATAATATTTTATTTGGCTTTATTCTGTGTTTTACTTCAGTTCATATAATTTTACTTTCATGTTCAACCCCGATCGTCAAATATATAATTACTAACATTAAGCAACATCATTATGCATGTGCAGGAACCGAAACTACACGTCCCATATACATACACAGTAGTTATATGACCTATAAAACATTATCAACCCAAATTTGTCTTTTCGTCTGTTTTCAATAAGTTTAAAAAATAACGTTTGGTTAATTGAAGCGAGCTAATCGCGGAGCACTGTCTGGTTTTCGATTAGAAATCACCACTTTTACTTTTAATGTTATATCGTCACTATGTACTGAGTCGACTATAATCAAAATGCTTATTTTCGCCAACAGCCAGTACTTTTCGATGAAATAACACCATTTATAACGATGATCATATGTGACCCCTATCAACACACTGGATGCAAAGTTAAAAGTGACAGTTCGATCATAGATGTTTTTAACGAATGTACTTGTCAGCTTAAATTTTGATAATTTTAGATGATAATATTTCCCTATAAGGTAAATCTTATCAAGTGTAACGTAATAAAAGAAACATGTTAACACTGTTTAACAAATATTAAATACAGTATACTTACAGCTATTTCAAGTTTCATCTGTTGTAGTTCAGTTCTCATTCAGCCAAGAGTAGACTGATGTTACTGACCCGTTCTTTTGACACAAGCATATGAATACATGGGATGTATGGGGTTAAGTTACTTACTTTCAAGTACTGAACGGAACTGCGATGATACTATCTTCGACAATTGGGCTGTTTTCTACTTCCTCGTTATATCAAATCAATGGATTGTTTGATAAGGAAAACTCGTGCTTTAAATTTCCTTGGGTGTGTTTTACAAAACATTACCCGGAATGAATATGGTATTATATATATCTAATGTATACAATGGATCTATGAAGTATGTAGACTCCATACCGGTATATGACATCACGAAACATGCATTTAGGTTCATTATGCTTATTAAACGATTATATTTCAATTATTTGGCACAAAAAAACTTATTTTGTATATGTTGATTTCATTCATAGGATATGGGACGCCAAGCTACGATCCTCATGAAATGGATTCTTCCATGCACGTGCCCCACGTGCGTTTCACGCTTTACTCGCCTCGTGTGTGGAACGCAGGGCTCCTGCTGACAAACAAACACGTCATTTATAACATCCCTTCGCAGCCTAATAAATAAAAGTGACGTGTTAATAAACGAAGGTTACTACTAATCCTGAGTCATCCACTACAAAAGAATTCCTATTTGACAACATTTAGAATCCTATTCAGAGTCTAGATTCTGAGACAAACTACAGTGTCCTTGTTTGATGTGCACTGTATTTGTGAAAAATATATAACCAGACACCCCTCTTGACATGGACACTCAAAGAGAAGTAGATTTCACTGCGAACAATGCCAGGGTCGTCATCACCATGACTTAAATTACTGCATGCTAATGTTGATCTAAATACGCATTAAGTTGAAAACGGATGTCAGGCCAAACTGCGCTTCATATATGTCAGACAGACAGTGACGTTGGGGAAGACAAACTTAAATAGTGTAGTTTACAATTATAATTCCGATTATTTTAATAAAGAAATTCACTGTTTACTATCAAAGACAAGGCGAAAGACACGCGAAATTCTAGGTGATACATGAAATTAGTTCTAACCAGTTGAAGATATCGCTGTTTATTATATAATTTAGAGTGAGATACTCAATTTTATCAGTTGAATAAACCCTTTGTCAAGCTACAGTGGCGATTACGTTTATCACCACCCTACTGAGTGACGATAAACTTTATCGCCACTCGTGTGACGTCATCGGGACAATGTTATGACGTCATATTGTCAGCTTGCGATGCTGTACGTTTACCGTTTAAATCACTCCAAGTCAACAGAAAGCAAAGAAATAATGATATAATAAATATACTAATCTGTTTTTCCTTGACAAATACCATGTTTATCTCATCTCAAGAAGTAGAAAAGTTACTTTTACGAGCGTACTCGATGATATAAACATGATTTTTGTCAAGAAAAGACATTTATTTAATAAATCTACACTGCATATTGTGCAATAACATCAAGCAATTCCGATTGACATGACGTCATACTGGTTAAAATATGATGTCACAATATCAGCGCCGCGATCGCACGGAGTGTGTCCAAACTATCGCCCAGTTCATGCAATCAAGTGTTTAAATCAGCGAATAATAAATAAAATACTAAACTCGGCCCCGTTTAAAATATATATTTATTAAACTCGTGAATGGTATCGGTATTTGACTCGCTTTCGCTCGTTAAATACCAAACCATTCACTCGTTTCAAAATTATGTTATTAAACGGGACACCGTTTAGTATTTATGAGATCGTATATATGATAAAGCAAGAAATAAAAGGGCGATGGTATAGCAGATAATACAGTGGAGAGAAAAAAATGTATTCTTAAATATATATAAATCAAACGTCTTTCTGTAAATGTCAAATAGTAGAATTGATTTAACTGTCACTCCATGAATTATATTAAGACACATATTAGTTATAATTACCCTTACAAATATCAATTTTAAAAATCTTTGTTGATATTTTCAAACTTGTGAAAACTGACGTTAGTTTTTTAATGAAGTTTTGTTAACAACGAGACTCAGTGATATTAGGAGAACAGCCCACGTAACGAATTCAGACAAATATTTGTTAAGCATGTATCATTTATATTTCAGATCTAATTCACTCCTTAACTCGAAATATGATGATATGGTTAATTTTAAAATATTTGAGTTTCAGTTATTTCAAATTCATAATTATCAAGATGCAGGTGCATGTTCATGTTGCATTTTCATGTATGACATTTATTTCTGTACAAGTAGTGCATGTTTTACTTTCTGTTTACATTTAATACAGTTAGGTGTTTGATAATATGTAGCGGTTGTCCTGTAGATAGTCGTAAGCCAATGTTATCGTATGATACTTATGACTGACGTAATGCTAAGAGAGCTTCGAAAATCTAGGCCCTGGTTACTTCAAACTTCAGTGCAGTGTTACAGTCTGTGTGTGTGTTTACAACTCTCTACCAGGGAGTGGTCACTCCCCAGATCAACACAATGCAATTACATAACATGCAGACCCTAGACTCAGTCAGTGGATTATATATTTTAAATGTTGTTTCCCCACACTTATTTACTTTGCTGCATGAAATTTGGCTTGTTTGAAAGTTGGACATTTGACCATCTTCATCAAAAGGGTGCACCCCTGCAATGCACGTAAGTTTAAGAGTAGGATTATGCAATGTACACATCATACTCTCCATCCAATAAAGATGATTTCCCCAAATTTTGAGCTTTCTTGCATTGCTAGTTTTTGAGAAGAAGTCGTTTGAAGATTTTAGGGTGGACCCCCTGCCACGCTCATATTTAATGAGGGGTCAAGTCCAAATGAAGAAACTTGAATCTACATGTAATAAAGATGTTATTCCTATGTCAACTGCTGAAGTTGTTTATGGTTTCATTATGTTTCTGTTTCAATGGCAACAATTTGGACTTTGTCTTTTAGAAGGGTAATAATTGAAATTGAATTGGGAGAAAGAGGAGACATTTGTTTTTAGTAAAACACCTTCTAGTTAGTTTATAACAGCTGCCAAGCCCATTTTGTCCAAACTTTGATCCCCTAGGTGCAAGGAACCTCTCCACAAAAATTTCAGCTTTGGGGGTGTAGCGGTTCTTGAGGAGAAGTTGAAAATCTGAAAAGTTTAAGGAAGATATCCAACAGACGGACAATGGACAATGGTCCATACCATAAGACCATCTGACGTTTCAGGCCTGAGTTGAGGTCACCAGAGTCGACTGGCGTTTGCGTAATATCCCAATGACTGTTGTCCGCCTTCTCACGGGTGATAGCTCGCTGATACTTTGTAAACCCCACTTGGGACATGTATTTATGACTGACATCACCTGTGTCGTCATGTATATGACTGACATCACTGCCTAAGAGGCTGTATCAGTGTCATCACACACTAAGTCATTAACTGCAGTCTTCAGCATTTAAATACTAAAAGGTGCTGGATAGCGCAGTGGTTAGTGCGTTCGGCTTCGGTGCAATGCCATGCTGTATTCAGAGCAGTACCACCCATGGTTCGCTAGTTCCAGCCGAAGCTCGCAGGTTTCACCGCAATGCATAGTCACATGGCGATGCAGGCTTTCTCCCTGCCATAATACTAGCAGCAGCAATATAAGTGAAATACTCTTGAAAGAGGCGTTAAACCCCAAATCACCTCACCTCACCTAAAATACTAAAAAGAATGAAATTACTCTTTCAGTTATGAATTTCAAATCCATTACCGAAAAAGGAATCCAATGACAATCAATGATCAAGTAAAACAAACCATGACAATTTTAGCTTTAGTATACATATTTATTTGACTACAAGACACAGTAATCTTCCATATTCATAACGCCAGCGGTGTGAACATACATACTTTCCTTTTGACACTGCTTCTATTATACATCTTTTCTAAGGAAACATTTGTGCTGTACTGCTGCTAACTCCACATACATTCTGACAAACCAAGTTTACATGCCAACTATACTGTATTCTCTTCCCACATATGTTACTCCACTCAGTTTCTCCATCCTAACCTCTGTTCCATATGGAGGCATTTCTGGGCTAGATATAGAGAATCCTGGTTGCATCAGAAGTCAGTTGTAAAGTCATTGATTTTCAAACTGAAGATTCTGTAACTGTCCAAATGTCTGGAGTTGCTTCATCCCTGAGATGCGCACATATTGTTTACTGACTGAAGACTGAAGTGGGTTGCAGATGTAAAACAATTTTGATTGGACAAAAATAAGGATGCTACCAGTGTTGCACACTTTCACCGCCAGGGATTTTGCAAAAAACGGGAAATATGGCCCATATGCATATGGTTAAGATGGAAAAACTGATTGGAGTAGCCCCTGTGGGAAGAGAATGAATGTACAGTCAAGCCGCGATAATCCGGCTCCCGATAATCCGAATCTCGCAGTTTCAGAACGGTAGGAAGATGTAACCAAACTAATCTCTTTAGTAGTCCTCAGTACTCAGTAATCCGAACATTTCACTATCCGAACGTTTTTGATGAAAAACGGAAGCGTTCGGATTATCGAGGCCTGACTGTAGTTACTTTTTTGCACATAATATTTATTCACATGTTGAGAGAAACAAATAAAAGGACCACCATAATGTTTTCCATTTGAGGATATTCCAAATAGTAAATAATCCAAAAACTATTGATGTACCATACCATCAGTAGACAGAGTTGCACCCAAGACCAGCTGACTCACAAACATATCATATACTTGCTATAATTATCATTGTGAAATTATATTTGCAGGTAATGAAACATTAATTAACAAAAAGAAACAAATATTGTAACATGATTTCGGTGTATCCTTGATTCTGATTGGTTGATTTGCCTATGTTGAATGACAATGAATACCCGCAAATTACTTGGGGCGAATCACCGCGAACATATACATATGTTCACAAGATCCGGCCCGACTCAAAATTTTATTTTTCTATTTCTCTAAATATGTGCCCCTTACTCAAATTTGACAGGTGGCATTGCCATTTTCTAACTTGTGTATAGCAGTATAGGTAACAAATAACTCTCAAAATTAATTAATTTCAAGTAACTAAAATGTTTTCAACTAAAAAGATTTGTCCAAGTTTGACGCCTTCTTCCTGTCGGTTGTGTTTACCGAATGCCATTGCCATGACATGACGTCATAGTGATCAACCGTTTTGACGTCACAATGCTAGCGTCATTGTCACAATGGGTTAGAGCAAGTTTAAGATTTTTGTTCCTAGGTATTTTACTGTGTTGATGTCGTAGATAAATGTTTATCGCCATCTAAAAGGATACGTGAATATTGTGAAGTGAACATAGTTGAGTGACACTGTTTGAGCTTATGTGTAAGGTGTTGCTAAAGTACATATTACGCCGAGTATTTACATTTGTTTTGACCTGACCACACCTCTTACAAAAATGGAACAGTCGCAAATTCCTTTCCACTCAGAGATAGGTACGCAAAAAGAGAGTTCGTTTCAAAACGCTTGATAACTAACGGTCATGTTACAATATCGATAAATAGTTGCGTTTGTAAAATTTCCGGGATTCATTGCTACTCAACACCCGCAAATTTCAGCGTTTAAAACCTTCGGCTAACGCCGTCGGTTTTAAACTAAATTTGCGGGTGTTGAATAGCAATGAATCCCAGAAATTTTACAAACGCAACTATTTATCTAATAAGTTAAAATGAAAAGATCTTATTTGTACTAACAAAATATGTACAAAAACAAACATACCAGCAACTTTCAGAATAAAATCACAGGGTCATATATCGCTCAGAGATAGCATTAGGAAGACATTTGTATACCCCACTGACCTTTTATGTGGTAATAGGTTAGGATCTCGAATGAGTGTGAATTTTTGCATCGCTTGAGTGAGAGTTATACCCAAATTTACACAAGTTTCATAAATGTTATATGACAAACTTGAGAGTATAATAAAGTCTTTATCACCCATTCTATTCCATTTGAATCGTGTAAAAATAGCCAGGAGACATCCAAATTCTCTTGTGACAGCTAAATCAACGCCAAGAACAAATGTTTTATGAAGTCACCAACGATGAAATCATGGAAATCAGGAAACCATACTTAAACAATGGTTGCTAGGAAAATTTTATATGTACACATGTGTTCATATCGAAAATATCAACTCTCAACCAATATGGGTAATAAAGGCACATGTATGTCTTTCTAATGCTATTTCTAAGCGAGACAAACCCCTGTGGGTAAAATGTCATGAACATTTCAGGGCTACTTCCTGTCCAAACTATCATCATATGAGTTAAGAAAGGAGCTACAGTCCATTTTATCTTACCTATCATAATACCTTTTGGTTGCATATCTTGTCTTGGAAGGGCATTAAAAAGAATATATGAAGAATCAAGAATTTTGAAAAACAACTTCTTTATTTTGAACAGAGGTTTTGGAGTATGTACCGCATCCACCTGATGATACATCATAAGGAAAAAGCACATACTCCAAAACATTGTTTCTGTTCACAATTTTTGCAGAAATCTGCCTCTCTTGAATGTTCTTGAATAACCCATATTGCTACAGATTAATACAATCTAGCAATATTATCTTGTAAACTTTTCAAAAGTGAACTTAATGAAATCTAAGATGTCAATGAAATGTTATTTTTCTACGATCATCACATCTAAGATTGTGGTGAATAAATCATTGACAAAACATCTCAGAGACCATTTCAATATTTTCATTCACTGAGGTGCATTCTGCTCAATGCTAAACTAGATTAGATCTATCATCATGAGCAAAGAAAATTACAGCTACAATACAACTATTATCTTAGTTATATTGCATATCGAGTGAATATTAAACAAGGTACTGTGTAATAACATTTTCATGTGTTTATATATATACATACTTACTATGCTATGTAATGGATGAATGATTTGATGTCTTAACTTGCTTTAGTTCGATGCAAATACCAGCCGAGAGATTTGGTTTCTAACTTCACAAGTTTCATAAATATGTTATTACACCAGAAATATAATATTATTTCATTGTTAAATCAATTAATCAAGCTAAAATACAAAATTGTTGATGATGTGATAATTACTTCGAAGTAGGGCAAAGATCATTGCAGTGGCTCTATCATTTTGATGCAACATCTTAAACATTATTTGACAGCATGAGTACATATTACACAAATGAAAGATTCATTAAACAGTAATTCTTAAAAGGACGAGTAAAAAAACACAATGCTGTAGGACCAGTATTACTCGCAGAGTAAAATATTTTCCATTAATCATTATCTTTGGTCAATCCCCCCTTCAGCTAGACTATCAATCTCGTCCCGACTGTGGAAACTGGTAGATTTGGACTGCTCTATGTTCCTGGCAAACACCAGCTCTGAAGCCTGTGTGAGTTGGTTGATGACTGGCTCTAGTCTCTCCTGCAACCGCTGCTGGACTCTTTCTTCATCATCACCCATCTGACTCTGGTCTTGTGCACCTGTCGGACTGGACACATCTGGAGCTATTACCATCTCCTCTATAGTCCTATTGATAGCATTATCAACTATAGCTTTCGCTGTGTGCTGATCCTGCCAGAGCTCCAGATGATTAGAGGTCCTTCCCTGGACACCTCTGTGGACATCCGGCTGGTTCTCCCTACTGCTGCAAGCATTACAGGAGAGCATACTGCAAGAACAGGAGAGGATGGGACTCCCTCCAGGGCTCTCGTTGGGCCAGGATCTGAGCGGTGGTTCTGGCTCCACATCTGCTTGCAGATGCCGAGTCCTGAGCTCAGAGACACCTTGAGCACCCTCAGTGGGTGGTGACTGCGGTAGTGGTCCTGACTGAGCTGACCCCCGGGCTGAGAATGCATCAGAATTATGCTGAAGACACATCTTCATTGTCTGAATATCTACTTTGGTTTTGATGACTGATAAAACCAAGTTTGAAGCATCCATTCTATCGTCTCCTGAATCATCCAGTGATTCACTGCCTGTCCTTGAAATGCAAATGGATGCCTCCTCTGAAGTATTTTCACCTCTAGATGTGGAACTCACTGGATGGGTCATAAATTCAGAATCATTTTTGCAGAATTTCTCCTCTGTTTTGCACTCATTTTCCAACTTTGTGGAGGAACACAGTAACATCCCCGAATCATAGTTCTGTTCATCACTGGAAGAGTTCTCAACTTGACTCTTCTCCCTCCGGTTGAAAGAGTTCTGGAATGGTGGAGAATATTTGGCTCTCTTTGCTGGAGGTCCTGCTCCAGGAATGGTTGTGTGTTTGAGCATGTTTCCTGTGGTCCCATGAGAATCTTTCTGCGTTTCGTCCTCTCTTGAAGCAGGCTCATTTAACGTTTGTACCTCTTCCATTTATCACTTTGTCTCTTCGGACATTGGGAAATCTTGCTTCTGAAATATATGATTATTTTCCATTCAGTTACATAAGAAACCATTTAGCAATAGCTTTGAAAATGCTGAATAAGAAAGAAATACAATGCAGTAATTAAAATATTGCTGTACCTTGTCACTTTTCTATTCTAGTGTAACCAAACTTGCTGGGTGTAGCATGCTGCTATGCCAGTACCGAAAAGTTAAGGAAATGCAGCAAGGCTTAAATCAGCCTGGATGGAAACTTGCATAAGTTATGACTTGCGAGGGAAATTGGTTTAAGTATCGAAAATACTTTTGTTCGTACTTCACACTTAAAGTTTCAGATTTGTGTAGTAATTATTTGAGGCTAGTAAAAATTAAAACCACTAGCCCCACATGCACATGTTTTCAGTAAATTTGTACCCTGTTTGATATATGAAATCTATTATGAGGGAGGTGATTGAATGCTCGCCCCAACCCCCACCAGCCACTGGATTTACTATTATTTGATTATTTTTCTCTTTGTACATATCATGAATACAGTAAAATCAAGTGTTTTCTCAGAACTTCAGTAAAACAGTTGAGACTTTCTCTTAAAATTTCATGTTTTGCTGGTACATAAGCTTTTATATAAATAATTGCATAATCTTTAATAAAGAATTCTCATTAAAAATTGTAGAAACTGGTTTCTGTGAATATATTCATACTGCATTTGATTTTATAATAACGGTAGTTCAACAATGTTAAATGTGGTGGTAGCTTGGCCTAAGTTATTATCAGATATTCAAGCCAATGATAAATATCTGATAATAAATGAGACCTTGTAGCCTAAGGTGTTACCACCTCGATTAACAAATTGTTAAACTTCTGATTTTATGTGTGATAAAAAGGAGTCAGTTATTTAAAGTGTACTTGTTTGTGTGAATCTTTGCTTTCAAGGTAATACGCAACAATCATTTATTGAATGCCATGATGAAATATTATCGAAAATTAAAATGATTCTACAAACAACCAAGTGAAGTTACAGCCAATAAATACTTTTTCTTATTGAAAATGAAAAGCAGGTAAACTTTAAGATAAATTGATGAAGAATCAATACATCAACATGACAAAACATGCATGAAAAAATATTTCATTTAATGAAATGCAGTTCATAACAGAATCGATGAAAGGTCATTTATTTAATCTCTGTTGCTAAAATTTATTTTCATCGTTAAAAAAAATCAATTAATGAAACTTGCAATGGAATTACATAAATGGAGAATATAGATATTGGCAATTTAATTTATCATTTGTTTGCTAAAGTAACACATTTTTTGTATGATGAATAAAATAATTATTTTATTTCTTCTTTTCGGAATATTTTTCTCAAAATTTCTATTCACCACTTGTCCGATTTCTGTCGTTCGATGTTGTTTCTTGCTTTTTAGCAAGGAACATTACCATATGAATTATATTTTTAATGTGGTTTCATTAAGTGCTTTTGATACAGATATATATAAAGACTTAACATCCGCAAATGACCAACCCTAAGGGAAATATTTCAAAACAGTTCTTGCTTACCGTCACCGGCGAACAGGTGCACGACCAAATCCACAATTTAGTATCAACCGACATTAATCGAAAAAGATACAAAGCGTTTAAAATTATCATTCTCTGAATCATGTGAATAGTATTCATAATTGGAACCCTGAAAACGATTCTATAAATATGAAAATAAATCATAAAAATTAGTCAGTTGTCGAATCCGAAATAAAACTTGGTTTTTGCTTTACTTAGCCGTTATATCACATTGCGCAAATGAAGTGATATGGCACTCACAAGAGACCAGTTTAACACATCCGCCATATTTGTATAACTTCGCGACGGGCCGACTGTCAACATCTCAAGAAAGATCATCGGTATGCGATATGTCCGAGCTCAGTTATCAAGCCATTCGGACTGCAAACCAGGCCAGGGAGGCTGTGAGTACTTATTAGCTGCCGAGTACTTTTGAAAACGATGCTTAGATTTTGCGAGTCACTTCTGACAAGTTGTTAGTCCAGCATGCTAGACGTCTTCCTACGTCGACGTCTAGGATCCCAAGCCTATTTTATCATCAGCAGCTTCCGATGCGATTCTTGATCGGAAGGCTTTTTTCACCTTCAAACAGTTCTGACTCGATAAATACGAAATACCTGGTGTAAATCGGCACACGGATCGAAAGATCAACCCTTTAGTTACTACATCCGACCGTTGTTTTACTGAAGAAATTTTTTCTCAATATTCAGCAACATTTAATTCAAAGCTACCCCCTTCTTTTCAGATGTCATGACCTAGAAATCGAAATTGCGGAACGGTTCAGAAACGAACCGGAATTCAGTTACAGTGATCGCTGCATCTCCGGGTTCTTTTATGTATTCACTTGTTTCAAACCCAGCAACAGGACACATTAAGTCATTCTCCTTTATATCATATTGCTATTATTGACATTGATGTTTGCCAAAGCCGTTTATCATCAAAGAAATTTCGTTTCATTACATATAAACTTTTTTTTCACATGTTGATTTTCCTGTTTTATTTTCACTAGACTACGACATTCAATATTTCATAACCTTCATTTGTCAGCTCTCTCATTTCTGTTAATTTATAATTCAAATACTTAGTAAAAGCCTGTTATATCAAAATAAAGATGATTATTTGTTTCGGGGATATCAAAGTACGATGTACAATTACGTATTTGTATATGTGCAGAAACCGAACCATTGCAATTTTTTTTATTACGAAGTCATTATAATCGTTGTAATACGAAATTGTCTACAAAATTAACTGCTGTCAAATAGAGACTGGCAGAAAAGAAGACACATGGCATATGCTGCAAATTACGACGACTAATTTTAACATAAAAAGGGATGTCGACAGTAAAAAAATAAGTCATATATCGCTCATCCAATGATAGAGATTTATGATCGTTTTTATTGAAAATTTTTTTTTATAAACTCAACTTTTGCCACTTTTATTTCCATACAATCGGCTATAGAGAATTATCAAAATATTATAAATGTAACATCCTTTGGTTATTCTATATGAATAATCATATTTAAGAAGTATATATTAATGTTTTAATTTCTTAAATATCAACTCCTGTAAATCGATTGATTGGTAGATCCGAAAAGTCCCTAACTTCGTAAAGCACAGTTTATGTGATTGATAGTTTGATATATATAAATTTGAGGTGAATCTGATCAAATCAACTGACATATTTTTTCAAATGTGTCTATCATATGTGAGATCGTTTTTATTACGAAATTCCATACAAGGATCCGATCGTTGTTGTATTTTTGGTGAATATTTTTGAATAAGTAGTAAATGAAGAAATCTATATGATTCTATTCAATTTACAAATACACCACATGCATATTAAAAAAACACGAATTTGGATATCAACCTCGATTAACAAATGTATATGAGAAGATGTAACGGTAAGTTGCGGTCAATGGATAATAGTAATTTAGAAACAAACACATATACTGTTTTACGCTTATATATTTATATCACACTTTAAACAAATCACGATCAAACGTAAGATAAATTGGTTTGTCTATTATCATGTTTATGAAAGTCACTAATATCCAAATTTCAAGTTCATATTTGCGTCTTAATTGTTCAAATACGTTGTTGTTGTTTTGCGTAATAAGAAATATGATAACTCATACTTACCTCATTTTTAATATTTTTATAGTATAAATTAACACAAATCAACTATTGTAATCTAAGCTCTCAAAATGAAACATCGTATTGAAAAAGAAAATCGGCAAGGAATGAATCTAACTTAAATATTTATAACATCCCATTGGTTGTGGAGGTAATGAAGATGCAATGACGACCTGTGGACGTGAAAGAGTATATGATATATATGCCATGACTATTTTCAAAGTGTGATTCTCTTTTTCTTTAAAAACAAAATAAAAAAGGAAAAACAGAAACCAAATTTGAAAAAGAAAATAATTTGAATTTGTTACTTCAAGAATGCATTGCAATTAGGCCTAACAAAAAGAAAATGTCAATGATTAAACATAGTTATAAGCAAACAAAATTATTGTTTCAGCAATAAAGAATAATGTTGTTGCTTTGATGGGAATAAAACGTGAAATTATCGTTCAAAACACGCATATGTTAGCATTCACTAATCGATTGCGATCAATGTGACTGAATTTCGGTTCGTTTCTGAACCGTTCCACAATTTCACTTTCGAGGTCATGACCCAAGATGGCGTCTGTCAAGTTGTTAGAAGAAAGGGGGGTAGCGACGAATTAAATGTTGCTGAAAATTAAAGACATTTTTTTCAAGGTGAGACAGCGATCGGAAATTGTAACCAAAGGGTTCATCTTTCGATCCGTGTGCCGATTTATGTCAGATGATTCGTATTTATTGACGTAAAAATAAAAACACCACGGAAGATAATACCGCCAGCCCTCTGCTGATGATAAAATAGGCTTGAGACTCTAAACGTTGGGTGCGCAGTCATCGCACATAAACCGACGTTTAGATTATCTGAACTAACAAGTTGTGTGAATGGAATGAGAATCCAAATGAAAAAGAAAATCGCTGTCGGTGATTTTTGTGTATGTCTAGCGCTGTAAATCTACTGTCAAATATGTAGTAGGCTAAGATGTGAGAAAGTATCAATCGTGTTCAAACTTTGAATGGACACTGAACCCGATTGGGTGACTGACTCAGGCATCAAGATCGGGATAATAAAATATTTTAATTAAAAACCATAAAAAATGTTGTTTTTCTGTTAGAAACTGACTGTAATTTCTTCACAACTGTGTATCTAGCTGCAGAACTGTAGCTATATAACCTCTTCCCCCCACTATCAACGTGTTCAGAAAAGAGACAACGTCATGCTGTCAAAGAGCCTATTTTTGGCGAAGCAACTGCACCTACGCCGGTGTATCATGTCGATTGAGTCTCAGTACATCAGAGGCTAGACGATGTAATGCTCACCGTGACTATCTCCGGTAAACCTCCGTTCCAAACACTATCGAGAGGTCCGGGGTTTAAATCCCACCAGGGGCATGGCAACTGTCTGTAGTAGAGAACTGTTCTACACGCAGTAAGGTTTGGATGCAATGCTGCGCTGAATACTAGGGCTGAGTATCATGGGAAATCTCACGATACGATATGTATCACGATACAGACAGACGATACAGAATGTATCACGAATCATTGTTTAAAGTAAAATTTCATGCAAATTTTGTGAAATTTTCAAGATGGTGGAAATTTTGTGTTATGAGATGATAAAAAATCAAAGATTAAAACAGTTTTTTTCCTCTAAAAACAGTTATTTATGAATCAGATTGCTTCATGCTTACTGTAGTTACTGTTACTGCACAACACTAGCTAGTTTTATAGTGTTCACTTAGGTTCTCTTTTCATTTTTAAGTAAGTGAAATCTATTTTTAGTGTATCACGATACAGGAACCTCACGATACAATAATCACGATATCCCAGGCTACGATTGTATCGTAGGTATCGATTAATCGTTACAGCCCTACTGAATACCATCCATAGTTAGCTAGTTGCTCGCAGGTTTAGCTACAATGCATAGCCATATGGCGTTGCAGACTTTCTCCCTGCTGTAATTACTAGCAGCCAAGAGATATAAGTGAAATACTCTTGAAAGCGGCCTTGTCTATGTGATTTCAGCTTTGATGACTCACTTTTGGCCAGGTACTGTAGCATTAATGACACACATCGAGTCACTGATGCATCACGATTTATGGCATACCATACAGTGTTATTTAATTCTTTTCCTGTCTAATACGGTAAATGTTCTCATCAACCAAGTTGATTTTGATTAGTGGTGTTGTTTATATAATAATATATATTATAATAATAATAATATAATAAAAGCGTGTACTTTGTGTATCAGAACTATTATTGAATCGTAGCAGCAATACACGATTGTCTAGAGTCTGCACAGAGGTTTCTTCCTCCAGTTTTCAGATCCTCAACCTTTGTTCTACTGGGCCTAAATCTGCTGACAGAAAAGGGAGAATACTGATAATGATTGGTTGCATTTAAATCTAGTTGTGCAATCAGGTACACTGTTGTAAAATTGACATTTGCCAATGACGTGTCATAATGCTAAAATAAACATAAGATATAAATGAGTTGACCTCGAAATATGCTATTTGATTTTGTGAAAACAATTGATCATAATCATGCTGATAAATAAAGAAGACCAAATCAGAGACAAATACTGAAAATAGTTCATTTGTGAAATGTTTACATATTCGAAGGACATATGCTAATTTACCAGTCCCTCTAGAGTCAAATGCTCGGATCTTTGAAGTCACTCAGTCGACATAGCCACTGCAAGATGACTTTTCATAAGAAGCAGGGATACAGTATAAGGTTCCCCTTTTCCCTGCTGGGGAATTTTACTGGAGCCTAAATTCAGCCGTAGTAGAAGAGAGGTAAGGATCGGAAATCTGAGTGGAGTAACCCCTTTGGGAAGAGAATGGCTTTAGTGCTCCGCTATGGATATTTGCTGGAGTCCAAAAAT
Organism: Gibbula magus; assembly: GCA_936450465.1. Lineage (NCBI taxonomy): Eukaryota > Metazoa > Mollusca > Gastropoda > Trochida > Trochidae > Gibbula > Gibbula magus. The sequence goes on from OW388289.1 coordinate 42,293,187, forward strand.
TCAGCCCTAGTAGAAAAGAGGTTAGAATTGGAAAAATGAGTGGAGTAACCCCTTTGGGAAGAGAATGGCTTTAGTGCAAATAACAGTTATAATGCTCAAATAGGCGGGGATATACTCACTGTTGTCTTGTTTTCTCTTCTCAGGATGAGGTGAAGACTGATTCAAGAAAGAAAAATCTCCTGCTCTTAGTTCTGCATTACCTGACAGATGAAGGGTAAGCACACAGTCTGATTAAAATCCATCTTGTTCCGAGAAATAAAAATTTGCAAAATAATGTATCTCCCAGGATACGAACAGATTCTCTTTAACTTCTGCAGATTCCTCTCCACAAGGTCTGAGGACACCCTGTATCACCATTAACATGTATCAATCCAATCGGCAATTGAACATTTGTGTTATTCACACCTAACACCATAGCAACAAGGGTGCATATAAACTCGAAATCACAGTTTTTGTCTTGCACCATTCAACTTTTGAGATGATGTCAAAACAATATATGTAAGTCATTTTGATTAATCCTAATCTAGGATTACTACACTGACCAACTGTGTCCTCGCTACTAATTGCTGTGATATTACTCACTCGCTTTCAAATTGTGAGAGTTGATATTTTACCTCACTACCTCACAATGTGATCTTTCAGTGCTTTGACACTGTGACCAGTGTCTGATATAATTTGATGTTTTAAAACAATGGTCTGATGTAGACTAGCGAATTCACTTATGATGTCACATTGTTGCTGGTTGGATGTTCCTAGCGGCCACTCAACATGAAAACTAACCTTTTCTGGCGTAATTACAGGAATAACATAATAAAATAATCGAATATCTGTCAATTCTTGACAAATACCATGTTAATCTGCGCCTCTCGTAAAAATATAAACTTTCAACCTCACTAGATGAATTAAACATGGTATATGTCAAGAGAAGACAGATATTCTCAATGTTCTTGTTTATAAAGGGTAACATTGTACTCTGTGAGATTGTATACATATTTATTACTTCAATTTATTTTTGTTGTTGTAGGAGTCCTGATTAAAAACAACTCTGTACCAAGAAATACATTTTTTTAAAACAATGAATAGTATTCGCTGTGATGAGATAGGACAACATTTCCTAACCACAGGGTCTGATGATGATCCAAGTGGCAACTTCTGATGCTAGTTCATACATTTAAATAATCATAAAACAAGATTATCTAATTATTAGGATGCATTGTGGTACGTTTGAAAGGGTATTCCCTATTTGTAGGATTTTGGAGTATTTTGTACACATTACAGACAAAAAATATGATTGTACACCAATGTTGCAAATTGTACACCTGTTTTTGTGAAAATGAGAATTGTTCCTTTGATCAATTTCTGCATGGAGTACTGACCGGTTAGAGTGTTAAATTGGAATTCTTTCTTCCACATTTTACCACAGTTAACAAAATCAGAAAAAGCAGTAAATCAGCCTTTGTAACAATTTCAGATGATTTCATTTCAAGAAAATAATCTTGCAGGTACCTGGAGTCCGCCCAGTCCTTGTCGAAAGAGACGAGCCTGGATTTGAGTCGCTATGAGGTGTGTGACAACATCGATCTGGAGACGGTACTCATGGAATATGAATCCTACTACTACGTTAAGTTTGCAAGATACCCGAAAATCACCAAGAAACTTACGCAAAGTGGTGAGTTGAAATATGTGATGTTGTTTGTTATCCATGATCACATCATGCTAGTATTGGGTTCAGGGGGTTTGACACTTCCTCTCTTTTGAAAATATGTGCATCTAAATTTATTTGCCCCAAAAGAGAATCTCCCATCCACCTATGAATGGCCAAAAACATTTTCCAAGTTAGACAAAACACCTTGATCACCACACCAACTTCATGTTATTATGAATGTTATTAAATTTACATAGTGTTTTAGTGTGTACATATCAAATTTTATAATTGGGGTTAATTTATTTAGAAGTACTGACTGTTGCTGAAAATTAGCCTTTTAAAGGGGCAGTAGCACGTTCTTTCGCACAAATAGGTTGATGAAATGTATTTGAAAAATAATGTCACCAATAGTAAAACACCCTTCTCTCATCGGAAAATCAAGTTAAAAAAGAGTTTACATGGTCCAGTAAAGCCGTGGGGATCGTTTTTGTAATTCGGAAATAATAAATTGTGTTGACAATAAAATGGCCGCCATGCAATTTTTGCTTTATACGCAACATTGTTATTACCACTACGGATAATTGGTTTGTGTAATAAGATGTTTTACCCTCTAAAACTCATTTAAATGACACAAACTATCATTATAAATGGGAAATTTGAAAAAATGGAATTTGCAAAAAACGTGCTACTGCCCCTTTAATGTTAATTGCTTCTTTGGGTGGCATTTTAGAAGTTGAAAGAGTTGATGATCTTAATTGCCACGTCTCCATGAAGACGACGAATAACTTCTTTAAGTGGCATTTTAGAAGTTGTAAAGCCAACTGAATAGTGACTATATAAAGGCGTTAAGTCTTACTTTTGATCAAAAGTTTAATAATTAGTCAAATATGTTTTTGGAAACTTGTCGTCAGACAGATTTTGGTTGGTAATGTTAAATCATATATATATATATAACTGGGTTATACATGTAAAGGGGACGAGTAATTCTGGCTTCTACACACATATTAGTCGATTGCTTGATTTTAATTGAAAACAATAATTATCAACTACTTGGCATTTGGGGATAAATATGAGAAGCTGAGTGAGATGAGTTGAATTTAAATCAGTTTTTATTATTTCAACTCGTATCAAATACAATTTTATGAAATAGAACCTTTGTCACTTTAAATGAATTCTTCGACATGTTATGTATACAGTATAGTTGGAGTAGTAACAAATGCTTCTTTCTCAATATATTTTTGAGTACATTGCATGTCTCCTGTGTGTGTTGTCATTGTGTTAGAATCACTGTGTAGTGTTTAACTGTACTTGTTGTTTCTTTAATTTCAGGACACCAAGGTAGAGTGGCTTGTTGTTTGTTCGTATATATATGCTGAAAGTATTCCAGTTGTCAACTATCATAGGAGTTTGTTGCATTTAAATTAAATATCAGCTTATCAGAAAAGATAACATATTCTCTACAATTCTCCAAGAAACATCTATGATCTTCCATTTCTATTTTTTGATGAACTTTCCAAGAAAAAAGGTTTAAATGTTATTTTTTTCCTAAAAAGGGATTATTCACCTTTGGCTGCATATATTTGTTTCATATTTGTTATCTGTCCTATTCATTTTCACATTTCATCAAATGTTTATCTAATTATTTAGTTATTTTACATTCTCCTACTATTCAAACTTTGGGCATTATACTTGAATATCATTGTCAATAATGATCAAATTCATGACGGCCATTGATGAGTAAATAAATTACATGTAACCATTACACCCAACTTCCCTACACAAGACATAACTAACGCCAGTCTTATCACTGGCAGATTTAAGCCTTGCAGAATTTCCTCCACTTTTCTGTGCTAATATAGTGGAGGGTGCACCTGAAATGCACAATGGGCTCCGATTTCCTAGCACGGAAACCTTAAGGAAATGTTGCAAGTCTGAAATCAGCCAATGATGGAGGGTTACGTATTGCGTAGGAAAGTTACATTACACCAAGCATTTAACCATGTATATCCTCTGCTGTTCACCAATGTTCACATCATTACTGTAGCAAACATGACACAAATCACCAGCAGAACTTGTATATCACGCTTCATCCCTGACAATCAACCCATGCTTGAAAAGGTTGAATGCTGTTTCAATTCCTTTTTTAGTGTTCCTGCATGCCTTATGATCAATTTTGGAAATTTTTGGATTTTTTCCATTTTGATTTTTGTGTGTGTATTTAATGGAGGTCTTGGATTAGCAAGTTGTTGAACCTTGTTCATTATGTTTGAATTCTTTAATTGGGTCTTTGTTCCCTTCAACATCTCACATCAAAATCTTGTGTAGGTCCACTTAAAGTAAAACGATGTTGGCAGTTGAAAGGTATGTTTTTTTGCACTCAGACACACAAACAAATTTTCCACCAATGATGTTATCACTCTGCGTACCTTAAAATTCAAGGGTGTGCATTGTTCATATGCAATCATTATGATAACAATAAAAATGAAAAATTTAACACCAAATATCCAGTACAATTGCTGCTAACTGGTGGACATGGTGTTACATTATTTAGACGATTGCCCTGAACTGGTGCAGCTACACCGCTATGCACAACCGTATCGGTCCATACTTCCATTGTTCAGGTACCCACTTAAACAGCTCGGTGGACTGAGTGTAAAGTTGGTGAAGTGCTTGCCCAAATACACAATTAAGTATGAGACCCAGGTTCAATGTTTGGTTTCTCCACTGGGATTCGAACCCAGACCTTTGGTGTGAGTTCCACCAGCTCAATGTAATGTCCCTGATCAATCAGAGCATCGGGATAAATCATTACTTTACCCTTTTAGTTGGTGAAGTTTATTTTGGCACTGGGCTTCTTTGAAACAGTTCCAAGATCTGAATCATTGCATAAAGTTAAAACTGTCAGGAAATACAGTTGTTTATAAGCTTAAGACAGTGCTGTCCTAACTAATGTATGAGTAAGACTAATGCTAAAAACTACTAAGTGGAGACATGTTTGAAATACGTTTTGGTCTCTACTTGAAGTCAGGCTTGTGTTTTTAAAAAATCAACCAATCCATCTAAAAACTAAACATACCATGCAGTATCTAGGAACTCATCCTCGGTTGCCCAGGGTTTTATATATGCTCCGTTACTCTCCACTATATCACCCCAGGGAAACTCTATCAGAGAAATCTGTACTAAAATTACCCGCCCTTTACCGGCGTGAGCCAATCAGACTGCTACTTAGCTTGGACCTGCGAGCCAATAACAATTCATATCACTTCGTTGCAAAGCATGCGCGGTCTTTTTGTTAGCCATCCGTCAAGGGTTATCTCCCTTGACTATTTCTGTCTTATCCTATCGAGCATTTTCTTTGGTTACTGACTTCGTCACGCCGACCAAGGGTGGGTAATTTGAGTACAAATTTCCATGATAAGGTTTCCCATGGGTGATATAGTGGAGAGCAACGGAGCATATATAAAACCATGGGTAACCGAGGATGCTTGGAACTTGTGTGTATCGAAAATCCTACAAGACTGGCATGCTGGCCACTTTTGCAACTGGCCCATCTGAAAATAACCAGCAATTGGCAGAGAGCTTTTTCGAACACTGCATGGAGATTGCCATTTATTTATGAGGAAATGTTTTGTCTCTTTTTGAATTACATATCCTTTATAGCAAGAACATTCTTTGTACATTTTGAATAACAAACTCTTTTAAAGTCTGAGAAATTTCAAACTCTGGAAATATCTCTGCAGTGATTCATATGATTTAGTGATTCATTGCTGAGCAAAGAGTTCTAGATGTTTCGTCCAGCAACTTCCACTGTCTTGTTAAGATTATGTTCATAAATTTCACAGTCTACTCTTGATAAACACTGCTTATACATATGTGAGGCTCATTGCATGTAACTAACCTTTTTCATGTTTATCTAAGACAACATTGAACATTTGTGCTGTTTTGTTTGTTTGGACGCATGTTGTCATGGTATCTTAATTATTGCGAGGTGAACACTGCATGTTTGGTCATTGACTTGCATCATGCAGTGTAAGAACATACCTTACCCCTTTGCTGTGTTGATGCACCAAATTTTTAGTTTTTAATACTTTGTATCCCTTAAATATTGATGCTGTTGGATTTCACCATTGTCAAAAGATTCTTGGTAACACTTTTTAAAATCCTTTCGAAAAATCCATATTTGTCAGATATTGCCACACATGAACATTATATTCTTATATGACAAAATCTGTATTATAAATGAGATTCATTTTGTGCACACAATCTTCATATCAATCGTTTTTGTGTTTAGCTGGACCTGGCGGAGGAAGGGGAGGGAAACTCAACAGGACAAACAGGTGAGTCTTCTTTCATATTCTTCTCATAGGAAATATTTTCAGTGTCCGATCAAGAACCAAAATTTGAGGGTGGGGGTTGGGTGTGATTAGGAAGTATCATCCCTTAATCGAGAAAAGAGAGGATTTTGAAAAAATAGAGGAATAGTGTTGCTTTGAATTTCCAAGGAACTGATAAAATATCTATGTTCGCCGTCCGGAATGTTTTTTGAATGTTCCGCTCATAACTCTGACACTAGTTGTCCAAATTTTACGAAACTTGAAACATATGATCACTATGATGTGTATATCAACCCTTTGTATGTTTCATACCCTCATTGCATAATTTATGCAAATTTCCTCAGTATTTCCACTTCGTCTTTTACACGTTTTGTTCCACTCATAATTCAAAGACTATTTGTTTAATTGTTTTGAAACTTGGTACATATAATCACTATGATGTGTTCATCTGTCTTTTGAATGTTTCATACCCTCATTTGCATAATTTATGCAAATTTTATCGATTTTTCAACTTTTACTTCTAAAGCACTCTTACAAGTGTATCTATGAAGACATACTAACCATGAAAACACACATACTCTGCTTTCATAGTACTGCTGTGGTTTGTTTGTACAGAAGACTAAACATTGATGTTTATCATCCAAAACTGGCTCCCACAGTAGATATCGCTTGTGTGAGATCAAGCGATATCTACAAGCGATATCTACATTGTAGATATCGCTACAATCAAATCGTCATAATCCTATTACATCATCAGTTAATGACATCACAAAGCTTTGGCATCCCTTAGAACACTGCTGACAATGCTATGGCGTCACAATTCTGATGACGTAACAATGCTATGATGCCATAATGCTTATGACGTCACAATGCTATGACATCACTGAGATCACTGCTGAAGAAGCTAAATGGCAATGTTTCAGATGTCAGTATTTGGCTAATAATTGTTGTAGAATGATTTTGAATGATAAATAAAATCTCACCCTTGTGTCTTCTGATATCAAATATATCAACACTCGTTGATTAAAGTAAAAATATCCTCGGCAAGCCTCGGATATTTGTAACTTTAATCAACTCGTGTTGATATATTTGATATCAGAAGACACTTGGGTGAGATTCTCTATCTGCTATTTTGAAACTTTTCTTCTTTGACCAATGTTAAAAGCGGGGGTATATGAGTGAGCCTTGCTCACTAATTCTCTTGTTTGTACTAAAGTCAAATTTTGTTGCAGTACAAAGACAACTACACCCTCTCTACCGAAGATCCCACAGGGTCAGACACAGGCCAGTCCTCCTCCAAACTCGGGGGGAAGGCCTCAGTCTGCTAAAAACAGGAGGAATATATCGGCTCTACGTAAACCCCCAAATGCAGCAGCGGCTATTACTAACGGCCATGTCCAGACAAATGGTTCTATGGCTAATGGAGATGCTAACGGACTGGCTCTACAGGGTCTCACAGTGACAGGGTCTAACGCACATGATAACACTCCGGTAGAGAATCCACACAAGGCCTTCCAGAAAGGCAGGGTAAGTCTGCCCTGTGTTCATGATGCTAGCGCTAGGCAGCACGTTCAAGTCCTCGATATGTCTAGACATCTTGATCACGGGGCTGGACTAGGTCAGAACTTTTCTCATTGGTGCATTTCTGTCTGGAGAGCCTCTGAACTTCTGATTGGTCAGCACTGTGTTCAAGTTAGCGGGAACTCGTCAGAGGTTCAATGGTAAAGCATAGTCAGCATGTGCGAGATCTTGCTAGAACTAGCGATCTTGAACACAGGACTGGTATCTCCTTTTAACATTCTGAAATACTCCGAGCAGGGCTAAAAAAATGCAACAAATCAGCATATGTAATCAGTTCGTGATAGCCTTGGATGACATGTTGATTTTCATTGTAATATTTTGCCCAATGATGTATCTAAAGCTACGCTTGAAGTAAATGATAATGATATTTTTTGTGAAGATCATCCGAGTCTGCAGAAAACTAAATGCGTTGTTGGTTCCGTCATGGTTTTCTTTAGTAAATCCAAATGCTTGTTATCCCAACCACACTTAAGGATTGTTTTACATGTTTTGTGCCTCTATCGAAGTATAACAGCAACAAATTTTGTAACATCGCGTAGCGTAGGGGAGCGATGTTATACAAAATTTGTTGCTGTTCTACTTCGATAGAGGCACCAAACATGTAAAACAATCCTTATAATTACTAAATCAACAAGCTTTTCTTTAAATGTATACACAAATCTTATATATTTGTCATGTATCACGGGAGGCAGCAGCTTGTTACACGCAACAATACATGGCTGAAGCAAAATTGAGGAATCCTTAATCTAAAATGGCAGAGGATTCAATTTCATTTTCCCAGCATTCACATGCATGTATACAATCAGGGTTCGTTTTTCTGGTTTACCGATTTGTGATTAACCCTCATTAGCATATCACACGACGTTCAAACATGGCTACCGTTTACGAAGCGCAAGTGGATGAACAAGCTAGAGGACTTGTATCTGTTTAAATGAAGTGTTCCCGGTGAACTTACTGTCTCATTCGAAAAAGGAATTATATTCCAGTTATCGGCGTAGGTTTGAAGACGAAATGACATGTGTATATCTTATTCTGCATCAAAACGTTACGCTCAGTTGTAAGAACCAACTGACACGACCGTTTGTTCTGATGGATTGTGACGTCATAAGGTACGAATGCACGAGGTATGGTAGCACATTTTATCAGCATTCATCGAGAAATGATAGCAGGTTTTTGAGAGCTCTCGTCCAATCAGAAACGCGGAAATTAGTGTAACAAAACCATTTTGTAATTATATGTTTTTGACAGGACGTCATGAAACATAGTTAACACCAATTTATTGTAAGGTCTAACCTTTCTTTCCCCAGCATGGACAAATCATTGACATCAGATCGATGATAAATGATGCTACAAGGATGAATGCAGAGGAAGGAGTCGATTCTAATGTAAGTTTATCGTCATCTTTTAAGATTTTCCTTGCAGTTCTGGAATGTTTTTCTTGTAATTTTTCTTAATGAGCTTAAAGGGACTGTAGCATATTCTCAAAAGAAATAAAGATATCTCACAAAATGAAAAAGAAATGTTACCAATTGCAAAACAGTCCTCAATCAATAGAGTTCTAAAACGAATGGTTATGCTACAGTTAAGCAACACAGAACCATTTCCTTGTATTATTAAAAGGTGTTCAAACTAAAATGGCTGCTAGAAGTTTTCGTTTTATATGTGACACCATTTTCTATGATTATGGATACAGATAACTGGGTCATGTTGTGGTTTATTTTACCCTTGTAAGAAAGGTATGCTGCATCAACTTTTATAAATGACTTGAATATATAAAATTGCAAAAATGTGCTAGAGTGCCTTTAAAGAATTAAAATTCAGCATCTGTCATCAAGTAAATGAATGGTAAAAATTGTCAAAATATACTTATTGATCTATTTGCTTGTCCTATCTTACCATAAAGACAAGTTCTTTTAATTGCTTCTTTTTAACTAAAAATGTAATGTATATAATGTATTTAACTATTTCTAATATTTACAGGACCGGTTACTTAAGCCATTGGGTGGTTATGTTGGATACAGCAGCGAAATGCGAGAGCTAGCACAAGTTATCAGTAGGGTATGTGTGTTTGAGACATCTTTCCTATTTTCAAGATATAATCCCTAGATTTATTCAATTTTAATCATTTTAGATATTTGAACATTACTAATTGTATAATTGTAAGGGAGATAACTCCCGGTTATTCCTTGATCTTAGCCTAAAGATGAGTCTAAGCAAACTTTGTTTTTAAAGGGACACCGCGTCGAGGATAAAAATCAGATTATGTGTATCTACCTATGCTAATTAATATGTCTTCTAACAAGTCACAGACACCCAATTTCAGACAGTTGACGTAATTGGTAATACAAACTTTGCATGTAGACAGTGAAGCGAAGCATTACACGTTAGCAGGCACTCTTATCAGCATAGTTAAAATAAAAATGGGACTCATTTTTATCCTCGACGGTGTGTCCCAGAGCTGATTTTACTAATTGAAAAGGTCTTTTTGATAAAAATTTTGTATTAATGAATTCTTGCTTATTAAAATATTAATTTTGAAAATTAAGTTTTCACCAAGAAAACAAGATTTTTTTTATAACAACTGCTTTATTGTATCAATGTGTCAGAGTATATGCTTGATGGAGTAAGTATTAACTCTGAAACAATGTGTTATTCACCATACAGAAGTTGAAATCTTGTTATCTTAAATGTATTCCACTTATAATGTCCTTCGAAGACTTCAGTTTTCACTCTTCATAATACAATGTGAGGTTATTTACTTTCCAGGATATATACTCACACAACCCGAATGTGAAATGGGATGATATCATTGGTCTAGATGAAGCTAAGCGACTAGTAAAGGAGGCAGTTGTTTACCCAATACGCGTAAGAGATCTGACTTTGTTGATATCATTGAACTTTTGTACTTGTGCTCAGGATTGTGCAATAAGGAATAAAGTCTTTTGCACAACATATAATTAATCTCGCGTTTCGGCTTCGGATCAAGGGGTCCGGGGTTAGAATCCCGCCAGGGGCACAGCAACTTTGTAAAGTAAAGTTTGAGTGCAATGCTACACTGAATTTCAGCGTAGTACCACCAATTTTTCGCTAGTTCCAGCCGATGCTCGCAGGTTTCTACTGCAATGCATAGCCACATGGCGATGCGGGCTTTCTCCCTGCCATGATACTAGCAGCCGTGATATGAGTGAAATACTCTTGAAAGCGGCGTTAAACCCCATATCACCTCACCTCATAATTAATATTTCAAAGAAAATTGAAAGACTGTACAAATGATCATTGATATGAAAAATGAATCACCAAAATTCTGAAAATTTACAAAAATGGACATATGGTGAATTAATCAATGTTATATTTTCCTAATCTGATTGTCAGCACTCCTATCTTTATAACTGTGGCAAATAAAATTTCCCCCATTCTCTTAAGAAAAACTAATTTGTTACAAAGTATTATTACATTGTTCAAATAAACATAACCTAAATGGCTCCAAATACTACCCTGATTGTCAAACTTGTTGCAGCCTCAAGAGCTATGTAAGCTACTCCCTTGTGTTATTTCAGTATCCGCAGCTGTTTCGTGGTATTCTCTCACCCTGGAAGGGATTGCTGTTATATGGTCCACCAGGTAGATATATATTCTACGAGTTAAACTCATGCAATGAAACTGAAATCGTGTCTTTAATCTGTAACAGGTACCGAACTGCATTGTTCTAGAAGGTTTCTTGCATGACATACTATCTGTTTCTATATGATAAAAATACTCTGAAAGTGTGGTTTAACATCTAAGGTCTAAACTGGACTTAGTGAAAGAAAAATTTATAAATTATTTTGTCTTATTGTTTGTTCAACAATGAAATTATAGATGATGTAACTAAATACTGAATAAGTTTGCTGTGTGAATTTCTCCTGTGTAGGAACAGGAAAGACACTGTTAGCGAAGGCCGTGGCGACTGAGTGCAACACAACGTTCTTCAACATCTCCGCGTCTAGCATAGTGAGCAAATGGAGAGGGGACTCAGAGAAACTTGTCAGGGTGAGCTTGATCTTTTTACCTAGTCTTGCAACGTTTGCTGAAATTTAGCTGACATTTGGTTTTCAGGGATGTTTTCAAACATCAATCCATCCTTTTATTTTCAAGTATGATTGCCATTGAAATTATGACCCACAGAAAATTTTAATAAGTTTGTTACAGTTTTGGGAGCCCTCAACAAGAATCAGAGTTCAAGTTGTAAGGAAATTTGCTTTCTGAAATGAGCTGTTCTACTATACTTGACTTGTTCAAATCTGTCTGGACAAAGAAACCAATTTTCCATCTGTTGCAAGACTCAAGCAAGTCCACTCTCAGTATGTTAAGTGGTTAATCAAAATAAATGCCCTTGGAATAATAGAAAAATTCAGAGAAATTCTGAATTTCTTTCAGACACTAGTTGGCAGAGTTTTGCCCCTTTGTACATTCAATGTAAACCAAGCACACTGGGGTCCATCAAATTTATATGCAAACATTTCAAAACGAGGTTCGAACTCTAGATCCGCCCATGATTACCATTACAAAAAAGTCATTAAGTAAAATTCCAGCTATTGATGCATTGACATACATAATTCTCTCCAACAAATGCAGGTGTTGTTTGAGCTGGCACGGTTCCACGCTCCGTCCACTATATTCCTGGATGAGCTGGAGTCGTTGATGAGTCAGAGAGGGTCCCAGGGTGGAGGCAGGTGAGTTAGGCAGGGGAGATAACTCTTCTGCATCGAGAAATAAGCTTGAATTATATAGCTTGAAAATCTGGTTGTTTGGTTTGACAACATTGGGCTGAAGTCAACCCATGCACTTTCACCTGTCTAATGAAATGTATCGAAACACGACTCGAGTGTTGACACAACATCAAAATTCGCCTCAGCTATCAACACAAGGAATTAAATTTTACATTGAGAATTTGTTTAATAATACAAATATAAACACGTATCTATGTATTAAAATTTAATATTTGATACCTAATGTATATGTTATTTGTTTGGAGAGGAATCTGCACCCATAATGCATGTGACGTCACAACTCAAGTTGTTCTCGTTAAATTGGGGAGTACATTCTTGACTCAACCTGAGTTGGCTGTTTTCTTGTTACCAGTGAACACGAGGGTAGTCGACGAATGAAAACCGAGATACTTGTACAGATGGATGGTCTAGCTAAAACTGATGATCTCGTCTTCCTCTTGGCAGCCTCCAATCTACCCTGGTTGGTATTTTTGTTTTCTCTTTTGTATAAACAAGCTGGTGATCATCCGGGCTTCGGCTAGCCAGCTGATCAGCCGGTTTGCAAATCAAGTGTGCCCTCAGGATACATGCATCATGTAAACTCGAATATCAGATACCATCTAGACTCCGATGTTCAAAGTATCAAATTCTCCCGTACAATAATACTGGTATTAAATGGGTATTTCTAGAGCATTGTATTTATACATAAGGTGAATTCTCTCGTACTAGAATGTTCCTTAAAGGCGCTGTAGCACGTTTTTTGCAAATTTTATTTTTTCAAATTTCTCATTTATAATGATAGTTTATGTCATTTATATTTACTTCAGATGGTAAAACATCTTATTACACAAACCAATTATCCGTAGTGGTAATAACGGTGTTGCGTATAAAGCCAAAATTGCATGGCGGCCATTTTATTGTGAACCTATTTTATTATTTCGAATGACAAAAAAAAATTCCCATGGCTTTACGGAACCATATACACTCATTTGTAACTTGATTTTCCGAACAGAGAAGGGTGTTTTACTATTGTTGACATTATTTTTCAAATACATTTCATTGACTTATTTCAGCGAAAAAACGTGCTACAGCGCCTTTAAAAGGAGTGTTCTATCAGGGTACTTTTTGTGGAAATGAAATTCGAGAGGATATTCCCCTTTACACATATATGCTACATGATTAAAACACAGTCAAACTGAAAGATATTAATGGAGTTAATATTTTAATGACTTTACATTTCACAACTTGACAAGGTCACATTCTTGAAAAAATAAAAACAATGAGAATTGAAGCTTGTGAGTGGGGAAAACTTAGCTACGGCCTGACAGCATACTAATTATTTATTTTATGATACGTTTTGTGTTACTATGTGAATATTCTATTAATGTATATTTTTATTATTAACAAATTTTAAAATTGGGTTAAATTTAGCATGTTTTCATTTCACAAGATACCAAGAAACCAAGATGGTGGATGCTTCCGATAGATAGGTAATAATTTAAAGATAGGATTTAAAGATAAGCTCTGAGACGAGTAAGAAGCTGTTGAGGTAGAGTATTTTAACGTGCTGTGTTACAGGGAACTGGATCATGCGATGTTGAGACGTCTGGAGAAGAGGATTATTGTGGACCTGCCCACGGTGGAGGCCAGGAGAGCAATGTTCAAGCATCATCTCCCTCGTGTGGTTGTGGCCAAAGATGGAACTGGCATCGAGATATTGTCTGATCTCGACTATGACCAGCTTGCAAATGTAATTAGGATTTTATTTCTACTTGTCTCATTCAAATAGGTTTTTTATGATAAAGGTAATCATCTTGTGAAATACTTGTATCATGCATCATGTGTTCAGAATAGATGAAAAATATTTTGATTGGTCTTTTTTTGCAACAAAAGCTCATTGGACATATAGTATCCAATTATGAGACCTCTGTTATTTATTAAAGCACACTCCAACTGTACATGTGCTATCATGTGGTCCTGTTCATACTTTAGCTCACCAGATGTTCGGTGAAGTTCAGCAACTTTGGCTGGGTATTCTGCTTCATGATTTGTTGGGGCGGGATAGCGCAGTGGTTAGCGCGTTCTGCTTCGGATCAAGGTCCGGGGTTTGAATCCGGCCAGGGGCACGGCAACTTTGTCTGCAGTAGAGAACTGTTCTACACGCAGTAAGGTTTGGGTGCAATGCTACACTGAATTTCAGCGCAGTACCACCCATGGTTCGCTAGTTCCAGCCGAAGCTCGCAGGTTTCACCGCAATGCATAGCCACATGGCATTGCAGGCTTTCTCCCTGCCATAATACTAGCAGCCGGGATATAAGTGAAATACTCTTGAAAGCGGCGTTAAACCCCAACTCACCTCACCTCACCTTGAATGGATCACCTTATGTTCATGACTTAATTCAAATAATCAAATGTACCAACTTCAAGCACTATAACTCTGTTTGACTGTCATAATATTGGTAACAGCATGGAAATGATTTCCCCTTAAAATGATTGAAAATGATCTGTTAATAACTGATCTTGGTCCACAGACAACAGAAGGCTACTCAGGATCTGACATCAAACTAGTGTGCAAGGAAGCAGCCATGAGACCGGTTAGAAAGATCTTTGCAGCTCTGGAGAACCACTCTGAAGGTAGGGGAGATCACTCTTTTCCCAAGACTTAATTGAGCAAGGCCTGCTGCTTTTGAACACTGAAGTTTGTTCCAAACATCTGGTACATGCCGGAAGTTCAAGGAGCAACTCCAAACACAACTTCCCAATGCAAGGCATAACTCTTGCCAGTCTCCATTACTGGCTGATTTAGGCCTTGCAGTATTTCCTTAAGAAATCTGTGTTTAGAAATCCAGGCTCGCTATGCATTTCCAGTGCAGCGATTTACTGCCTCGACACAAGAAAGCGAGGGAAATACCGCAAGGGTTAAATCAGCCAGTAATGCAGACTGGCAAGAGTTATGCCTTGCGTTTGGAAGTGCTCCAAACACTGATCAAACACATGTTCCAGTGCTGTGCTGCTTGTACCAATTATTAAATTGGAATATGTTCTGCATGTCAAGAAGAATGTTCTTAGCCACTCCTTTCACCTTGCGCTTCTACCTGGTGTTTTGAACAAACTTCAGTAATCGAAAGGAGCAGGCCTGAAGTAATTTGAGTATAACAAGCGATGGGCATCCAGGGCTCGATTTAGTGCTTTGTTACTTGCACTGGTGCAACCCAATAATACAAAGTGCAACCTATTTATTAGTCCAACTTGCACCAGGTGCAAGTCAATTATTTTAGAAATAAATCTAACATTAGGCTAACAAAAATTAAGCACTTGAATATTTAGTCAAATTTAATTACAAAATACTATTCTAAAACTCTCTTAACATAACATGTTGACAAAACTGCCGATAAAACAGTCCATCAAACACTTACGCTAAAGGGAGGCTACTCTTGGTTTGACTCTAAACTGGGTGATGTCTGGTATGTTTATTGTATAGCGCAAACGCACACTTATCAGTAACCAGTTTATCGGCAAGCGTTTGACAAATGACAGACGTCTGTGTTTACTTTATTTTGACATCTATAAACAGACGTAGCATCGAGCATTTACCAGTGATCAGGAAATTGATGAATCTGAGTAATAACATATTAAGATAACAAGTGGGTACACTTTGGAACAGAAAATTTAAATGTATCACTGAGACTTTATCTTTTTAATTTAAGTACTCTATACTTCGATTAAAACTGCAACTAGAATTTGGTTTGTGTAACCTAGCTTTTATCTCAGGTTGCACCTGGTGCAAGTAGGTAAGCATCCTCTAAATCGAACCCTGGCATTTAAATTTGAAAGGACGTCTGGCATGAGCTTCCTCTACTTTATTCGTTCATTCCATTTACAAGGGAGATAACCATCAAGTGGTTATTTGTGTTGAAATTTGAGGTCATTTCATACCCTAACATTTTTCCCAGTCTTTGCATCTTACATGCAAAAATTGCATTTTATATCAAAGTTTCTGGAGGGAAATTATTTTGTGCAAAAGCAGTACAATCAATGAAGCAAAAGTGTGTTCAATCATAACCAAAAGTAAAATTTTATTTGTTACTTTGCGATATCAGTGAAACCAGGAAAATACTGACTTTTCTCCAACTAAAACACATATCACATACCTCTGACTTATTGATTCTGTTGCTCAAAATATTCTTCTGTCTGCCAGTGAAGATTTAAAATACATGTGTTTTTTTATCCAAAACTCCCAAAATTTATATGTTTTTCTCTCACATAACATGGTTATATTTAGGATAAACTACTTTCAATAGTACAACTTCTTTTACTTTTTTCGGGTCGGATCCCATGCAGGATTCGAACCCACGCTCTCAGAGTAAGGCAACTATCGCCAGCATTGACTGTACCAACAGCTTACCTTTCCCACCTATTGCGCCTCGACCACCTTATCCCAAATATAACCATGTTATATTTCTTTCCTATCTAAATGGCAAGTATTTATTCACGTAAGCTCAAAAACCAATATGGCAGATACTCCTGGTAGACCTCGCTCTTTAAAGAGTTGATGCTTTTTGTTACAGGTCAAGAGCTGCATGTCCAGATAGATAAGATCACAACTAAGGATGTGCTCACTGCTCTAGAGAGAACTAAACCCTCTGCTAAACACCTCACGGGGAAGTTTGCAGTGTGGGAGAAGGAGTTCGAATCTGTCTGATGTACAAGTTATCTAGTTCAACTGTGTTTGATATACCTGTGAAATAATGATTCTTAGATTTAATCTGAACATTTGCACATAGATAATGATAGTAAAGGTTTTAGCAAATAAGTTCATTAACATTGAAATTTTTACATTTGGCTCAACGTGTTCAAGATACATGGAACTGAAATTTTACCCATTTTAATATCTCCGTCCAAATGTTATTTTAATCTAAAGTCAATCCGTCCAATTTTATGATATTTTACAAAGCTTGTTGTATATTTTACTCAAAATACAAAAATGTTTTTGTAAGATACCAACTACAATTGAAGTACAATTATATAAATAAATACCAAGCATTATAACATGTTCTGTGGACCTCATCTTTCATTCATTGACATTCATTTTAAGATGAACCATGACTCATGTTTATATCTGTGGAAAATATTTGTTTAAATGGCTACAATCAAAACAAAATCTATCTACTATTTTAAGGGAGCATTTCTAATATGTAAATGGTGCATAATAAAAGTATTCCACATTACTAAGACAACTGTAGTAAGGATAAATTTTTTAAAAAGTGAAATGTTTCTCGGGCATCGGCGCATCATTTTTGTTTGTGCAAGTAGCAGTTTTTTATTGCTTTTTTGAAAAATCAAGTTATGAATATTCCACATTTTTACTAAACTGGAAATCCATTTGTCGAAAAACTGGGTCTGTAAGAATTGGTATATATATATATATATATATATACTCAGTTTTGTATACTTCTAGCACATGCTAGCTTTATTCTGATGAAAAAAATAAAATGTACGCCCCCCTCTACATTATTTGTTCCAACAATAGGTAAAAAGAAAATCCTCCGCCCTGGTCACTTTAGAAAATAATATGCCGGAGAAACATTTTTAAGCATACTCCATGAATGTTCATATAAAACATTATTTACATTGTATGAAATATGTATGTTTAATCCAAGTGTCGTGCATCCTCAGTTGCCCATGGGTAAATGTTTCGATCCCCTGCACTAATCACAAGGGTGATTGAATGTAGACGATCAAAACATCAACCCCTGGGTTGACGAGGATGAATTGTGTCATGTGCATATTTGATCTTGCTGTGATATGTATATAGAAAGTTTGTGACTGCTGATCAGTTCCAGTATTATGAAGTATTATAAAGACATTGTATCACCTTGTTTTAAAGGGGCAGTAGGACGTTTTTTCGCTCACATAATTCAATGAAATGTATTTGAAAATAGTGTCACCAATAGTAAAACACTCTTCTCTCTTCAGAAAATTAAAGTAAAAATGAGTGTACATGCATGGTTCAGTAAAGCCATGGGAATCTTTTTTGTAATTTCAAAATAATAAAATGCGTTAACATTAAAATGGCAACCATGGACTTTTTACTTTATACGCAACACCGTCATGACCACTACGGATAATTGGTTTGTGTAATATGATGTTTTACCCTCTACAGTAAATATAAATGACATAAACTATCATCAATGGAAAATTTGCAAAAAACTTGCTACTGTCCCTTTAAGTTTATCAAGGCTGAGATTGAAGACAGGCTTCTCAGGGCCTTATTTAACATATAACCATTGGAAATTGTGTTGTGTATGTTAATAAAGGGTTTTTATTTTGCATTAAAAGGTCAAATTAATGTAAAATGTAAAATCAAAATTCAAGTTTAATAGAGTTTAAATGCAGTCGGGTCTTTTGGATTGTACTTATTTGTAATTTTCACTTTTCTACCGTTTCAAAAGGAATTTTGTTTAAAAAGGCCCTCCAAAGATTGTATCTAGTCACAAGTAATTACTTTCATCACATTTATATAAACTATTTAAGGTATCTAAAAAGAATTCTCTGCATAATCAAACATGTATACAAATGTGTTTGTATAGTTGAGTGCTCATAATAAAAGGTGTATGATAAATCAGTTATTCATTTAAAGCATTTATTTTGTTGCTTCAAGCAAAATAGCTGAGAACACTGTTGACATTCTAGATTCTGTGATAAAACTGTTTTTACTGTGTTATGTGCAGTGGATTTGTTGACTTTTGAATTATATAAATATTATGTTATGATATTCTATTCATGATCATGTACCATCACCTTATTTCACTTATCTTCATGTGGTATTTATTTCATCTTCTCTGTCATTATTATTATCCCCGTAATCAAGCGCAAGGGGGATATAGGTTAAATGTCCATGCATCCGAGATAAAGGGGACAGCTTTTCTCTGAAACTGTTTATAATAGGATAACCAACTTTGGTCATGGCTTGAGGGTATATACCTTGGTTTAGTTTAAAAATTACAAATGCGCAATTATTTTTTATGGATTACTCAAAAGGGGACAGCTTTTCTCTGAAACATAGAATACCCGGTAACCACATTCGGTGTGTGGCTTGAGGGCATCAACACCTTGATGGAGTATGCTTCTGTTTTTTTCCATTGCACTCGATTATACCAGTTATGAAAAGGTTTAGAGTTTCAGAGAGAACCAATATGGCGGCCATGTTTTTTGTTCAGATAACATCAACAAAAACTAAATATTTTTTATGTCAGTGTCATTTTTATTTGTCAGCTTGAAAGTTTTATCTTGTAATTATATAATTAAATTCCCATGGGATGATGTGCAAACAAACTTTAACAGTTTTAAAACATTTGTGTGTTGTTTGTGTTGTGTTACGTGCATTAGGTTTCGTATGTCATACTAAGTTAAGTATATTGAAGATTATATTATATGTATCATAAAATCATATAGTTCAATCATCTTTGAATAAGTCGAATTAACATCAACTGTTCCGTGGAATAAAATCTGAAAAATAGTGCATCCACAGGGATACAAACTTGTTCTTAGAAATTCCTCTCAAAGGTCTGAGAACACCCTGAATAGACACCAGGTCTGTACCAGTTAGTAGGGGTGACTATTGACCCAAATAAACTATTGCGATAGAGATAGTCTATTGCCACTTACTATTTCGATATCGATAGACTATTGTAACTCACTATTGCAATAACTATTGCGATAGGTTTTTTGGTACAAAAACGCAATAATCAGCTAGATTTCTTATAGGTTTTAGTAGAAATGTTTAATTGATGTAAGGAACCAAAATCAGTCAAGAAATCATAAATGAAAACACTTTTTGTCATTTTGCTAATTCCTATCTCTAGTTCTTCCCTTTTGACCTTGAATTAAATGCAGTGAGGCTTGTGTAAATCATTCATAATTAGGGGAAATTTAATAATTTTGATAGTATCAATAGTTAACTTTACTATTGCGAGAGCGAAAGCATTTTTGTATATACAATCGATATAGTACTATTGCCAAGCCAACTATTGCAATGCATCAATAGTTCCATGTATTGTTACACCCCTACCAGTTAGTGCAGACAAAACCCAGTCTTTAGCTGGCTAATCATATCATAATTTTATAACAATTTACATAATTTTTTTTATCGCATTTGGAATCATTCGTTGAAACATTCCTAATGTCTCGTAAATGACAAACTCGAGTTTATATCCTCGTAGATGCACTATTTTGTGACTTTTATTCCTTGAAATATGGTCGATATTAATCAGACTGAAGCAAACATTCCATTATTTATATTTTGGTTCCTATTTGAGAAAATGTTTTGTTTTTCCTTGATAAACATCTGATATAGTAATGAGTCAGCTATTACTTTGTTCAATAGTTTCACTTAGTTACATTGTAAACATAATTCTATGCAAATTATATTTGTACATAAGTCAAATCAAATGTCGAAATTATTCTAAATCTAGTAAAAATTAGATCATAGTTTTTGCTTGACAGTTGAAAACTCTTTGTTGAAAGTCAAAGAGGAATTGATTAATGATACTGTTGAAGTACTAGGGTACATTGTGAGATGAAATAATTACTCACTACCCAGGTTTTACAGATTATCAAGTCTGTGAAGCAAACTTTAGGTTCAAAATGAAATCTTAATTTAATATTTCATATTTTATATATCAAAGCAAAAAACCTGGAAACATTTATGCCATATCTGTTCTTCAAACTGACATATCTACCAACATTAACCCTTTACCTGTATGCCGAATGTCTATCAGGGCTGCCTACTTGTTCGATTTTGGAGTATTTTCTACACATGACAGTCATAAAATATGATTGTACATCAATATTGCAAAACAAATGTCTTTTATTAATAAACAAAAAAAATTAGTAAATTGATACATTTTAGTGTGTACTGCAAATATAACAGAGATATTGTAAACAAAATACAAAATTATTTTACGTTCTTAGTAAAACCAGATGAATAAGTTGGAACTGATGGTATCATACTAAATTGTTTTTGTACAAACAAAAAATTACAAAATACTCCAAAAGTGTAAAAGGGTATGCTTCAAAGGAAGCAGGGTAGGTAGTTTTGGTGTTGAATCAGCACCTGGTTTATTCTTTGCTGTACAATTTCGTCACATAGGAATGGTACCAATTAAGCATGTGAAGGGTTAACCATGTCATCTCTCATCGGTAATTTACTGATGACTGACTTCATATTCTGATATTTATTAATGATCTCTCCATGTCTGTGCTACTTACTATATCTGCATCATGAATTGAAACATTCCCTCCAGAGAAATGGTTATATTTACAAGACTTTATTCCAATAAAACAAGTTGAAAGTTTGCCCATGTTTGTCTTTTTTGCATTTCAAGGTTTCTCCAAAAGATTTAGTCCAGTTGTTCGCTATCCACCTCTTCCTCCTGTTGGACAACACCCGATCAAAGTTTCTTCTTCTTCTTGAATTTCACCAATCTTCAGGGTTTGTTCGAACCTTGGAGCTAGAGCTGTGATGATACATTGTGATACCAATAATCGTGAAACTTTTGCTGTCATGATACATGTCCTTGACCTTAAATTAAGGGTCAATTTAAATCGTACTTTTCGTCCCAATAGTACCAATTTTATGGCTTATACAAAGTGATTCGTATCTAATCATTCTGAGATATCACAATATGTATCAAATTGTGCCAATGTTTTCTCACACAGCTATTTGTATTGGCGCTGTCCCTCCTTTGTTTGGGTTCCAGATGTTTTGACAATTAGGCATCATGTTGGACTCTCAAACATTGCCAGCATGTGTTTCTCTATTGCATGTTGAGCTGAAAAACAAATTAATTTAATATTGAAACCTAATCTTTCAAAATTCATTGTTAACATTTTCACAATCAAAAGCATTTCTCTTTGACCTATCAGCATATGTTTACTGTGATTTTTCTCCTCTTTATTAGAAATAATTGGACTATATTAGTCACTTCATTTAAACAAAAATTCAATTCCAAATTTTGGAAAGACAAAAACGGGCGGCGCTAGTCCACATGGTTGCTTGAGGAGGTTGTTAGTCGCAGTTCATATGGATCAACTAAAGGATACAGGTGAATAAGCTGATACATGAAAGAAAAGTAAAGAAGAAAAAGGGATATCCACCAAACGTAAGAATAACTAGAGGGCAACATCTTCAAGGAACATGTTTTAATGATGTCCGCTTCATGATATTCTACATTATCTACATACTTTTAAAAAACAAATGAAATACAGGCAATATGACCTTAGAACCTCTAAAAAGTCCTTAAACAGCATAAATGGCCTAAATTTGACTAAAAATGGGGTTTTCAGGTACATTTTGTGTCAAAGCTTAAAAAAAATCACACTAACATGTATATTTTTTCATCGATTTCGGTAGGGGAACATGAACTTTGTAACATGAAAAAAGGAAAAAAAGTTACATACTAGAAATGTAGTATTTTAAAACTTGTTCTTCATCCCACTATCTTACAGGCGTCATATCTCGAAAAAACCCACACTACCCCCTATTTTTTAATTCTGATTTTCCTATCATATACTTTGATCTTTTAAAAAATATAAGTTAGAAAAAAAGTTTAATACTATAAATATGAGGAGCGAACATCCTTAATGTAATGTTTCGCCACCCTGAGGAAGCCTGACGAAACCTCCCGGGTGGTGAAACATTACATTCAAACAATACTGCCGAAGCGGCGTTAAACAATAACTCACTCACTACATTCAAACATGTTCCTTGAAGATGTTGCCCTCTGGTTATTCTTACGTTTGGTGGATATCCCCCTTTCTTCTTCTTTAAATTTAAAAAAGAAATTGTCTCACCAAGCTTATGATCCTGTCCCACAGCCAGATCAAACGCAGTCATCATATCCTCGTTAGTTGCAGTGATGTCCGCTCCGAACTCGAGCAGTGTGTTGATGCAAGTTGGATGGTTGTTGTAGGCTGCGTACATTAGAGCCGTGCTGCCGCTCTGTACAGCAGGAATAACAGTTTTAGCTTGAGCCACATAAAATTGTTATAAAGTAGGGAGAACAACAGTGTGTACACTATGAACGTCACGACACACCGATGCACCGGTGCATCGCCGTTGTTCAGTTCACGATAGGATACATGATACAGTAAAATAAATCACGATCCAAATTTTAGTGTATATCGATAAATTTTTTAGTGTTTCTTGATCAAATAAAAAAATAAAACTTTCCATCATTATGATATCTATTTCAGAAACTCAGTTCTTGAAATTGATAGAGTTCTGACTTTTTGTTCAAGTTCAAGTTGGCTTGTATTTGTTTTTAACTGTTGTTCACCATCTAATTAGAAATGTTGTATTGAGATCCTGAGATGGTATCTCTCCGCAAGAATGTATCTTGATATGTATCGAATCGTGACCTCAGTATCGTGATACGTATTGTATCGTGAGGTACCTGTATCGTGACATCCCTAGTGTACACAGAGTGAAAATGGCTGGTTATTGTGTCACTTTCTGAATTCCAAATACTTATCACGGAGAATCGTATGTACCAGCAGTTCGTGTATTGATATTTTTCTATAACTCTACCCATTATCTTAAATTTCAACACAAACAATGCATTCATGAGTTAATAATGGAGCTGAGTTTGAAACATCATCACGAGCATCATCCCTTTCATTGTACGTCAATTAGACTCAATGCTTTCATAAATTACCACTTTAATCTATTGTAACAGCACCTTCTCTACCTACTTTTGTATACTACTCTTTCATCTCCAGATTAAGTACACTTCAAAATACTATTTTATATATATGTAAGATTATTTTCTTATGTACGCAACTAACACAATGTTTACATATTTTTCTCATGATAGTTTTAACCTCTCACCTCATCAGAACAGTTGACGTCCATTCCAAGTTTGAGGAGATGCTTGACAATTTCCCTGTAACCATAGCAACTAGCAAGAAGCAATGCATTTTCTCCTTGGTTACCGGACAGATTGATGTCTGCTCCACTCATCACAAGAAACTCCACTGTCGGCATCTGTCCGTTAGCACACGCCCAGTGGAGTGCAGTCAGACCTTGTTCATCCAGCTTGTTGATGTCACTTCCACCTAGATGGTCAACACAAAGCAGACATCGACATGGAAAATCTCTTCTTTAATATTCCGATATATTGCCTATAAAGCCTTACTCGTTACTGTATCCATATGTGGAGCACAGTGGTGTTGTGGTCAGCATGCTGGCCTCTCACCCAAAAGGCCTGGGTTCGAATCCCGGTGGAGACACCTAAAATGTACTTCATTCACATTGCACTTAGTCCACCCAGCTGTTTAAATGGGTACCTGAGCACGAGAAGTATGTCATGCGCAGAGCATTTAGTCTGTGTCATCCTTTTGATTATATATTTTTAATACTTTCAGTTCCATAGTATTCAGTTTATCTAGACTTGCTGAATAAAGATCAAGACATGCTGAATAAAGATCTAGACTGTATAAAAGGCTCTTAATTTTACATAGTCATAGAGCAGAACTAGGTGATAATGTACCGCCAGTGAGCAGTACTTGTACTGGATATTACCGGTAGGCGTTAAAATGTATATTATTTATTCAAATTATTGATATTATATACATAATTTTAACGGATAATGGAATGGTGACCAAGACAATTTGGGTAGTAACGAATTGATTATAATGGTCACAAATCCACAGTAAAATTGCAACATATAATTATATCCTACTTCATTGTCTGCTAATAAACAATCAGAACTGAATTGTATTGCTCATGGAAATTATATTTTTAAAGCTTTTTGAGTCTGTAGAATGCAAGAGAGGGGTTTATATATAAAATTTTAATAACGTAATCTGCCCACCTTCTTGTATTTCCTGCTGCAACATGACAAGCTCCCCCTGGGCTGACATCTGATGAATACTCATATCTGCAATATTTATGTCATATATTTGATTTCCAAATATTGTGCATTTGAAATAAATAATTTTGGGGTCTGAACACAAAATTTCTTTCATTTCAAGGGATATTCAAATAGATGTAAGGATAAGAAATTGCAATAGTATTACATCATTATTTATTGCATATACAAATGCAAAGCAATAAATTCAACTGTGGACAGCTTAAACTTTGAAAAACATTTGTAATGGAGCATTATCAAAGATTCAGTGTACCTACGTTCAACAATTGAAGGTGTTGTAGTTTGTACATTTCCTCGATGCAGATTTGTCATCACTGTCGAAGGCTGTAAAATATGAAGATTTTGATTAATTACCTAAATATAATAAACAGTGTACACCCTCTAACAAAATATTTACATCTGTTCCTAAAAGTGTTATAATAATATGAGACAATTTTCAACACTCACTCCCCAGCAGTGTCCAATTTAGGATGCACAATTGCAGATTTTTTTTTCACGTCAACAATTATCAAATAACCCTTATACAAATAGTGGTGACTGTTGTGCATTGTTATTTTATCCCTACCTTTGAAAACAATAATCCAATCCCCCCCCCCCCCCTTTTCTGCATGAAGAGGTTATAATCTCCCCTCAATTTATGGTTCTGGATTGGATACTGCATTATGTCGCATTATGTCTTCATATTATAATGACAATTCCAATATAAGTAAGGATGACACTTATTCATTTGAAAAAATGTTGACTCAAAGGTGTTTAAATTAAAAACTGTACCCTAAAAGGTGACAAGTTGAGTTTTCCAGGAGTTTCATATCTTCTGACTTTCGATGGCGACATCAGAGATTGTCCTTGCTCGGTCTCAACTCCTGAAATGTTCATGACATTTTGAGAAATCATAAGTGGGTTAAATTGAGGTTATATTAGTAAAAACATGACAATCAAATGTATTTTAAAATCATTGACAGGAGTTTGATAAACACATATCAACATCAAGTGATAAAAAATAGAGCCATGGGCTCTGTAGCTCATCAAGATTTCATTGATTATTATCTAAGGTTGACTATCTAAGTTATATCAAGTAATACATTGTTATCAAGAAAAAAATAGGTTTTTTAGACCATGACTCCTGTGACCCAACTTTGGAGTCACAGGATCATCAATCCTACAATTACAATTTCACCTTTCTACAGCTTTACGTACTTAAGATAAAGATGAAAATATTTGGGTCATGACCCGTGACCTAGATTGGGGTCACAGGGTCACAAAATCTACAATTTTGAATCCCCATTGGACAAGGAGTCTGCACACAACTTTTCAGCTCTCTAGACTTTTTGGAACTGGAGAAGAAGATAAAAATAGGTTTTTAAGGATGTGACCCCTGTGACCCCATTTGGGGTCATGGGGTCACGGAATCTACAAGTTAGTATCCCCATTGGCCAAGGAGTCTGTACACAACTTTTCAGCTCTCTAGACCTTTTGGAACTGGAGAAGAAGATTAAAATAGGTTTTTAAGGATGTGACCCCAGTGACCCCATTTAGGGTCATGGGGTCACGAAATGTACAATTTAGAATCCCCATTGGCCAAGGAGTCTGCACACAACTATTCAACTCTCTTGACTTTTTGGAACTGGAGAAGAAGATGAAAAAAGGTTTTTAAGGATGTGACCCCTGTGACCCCATTTGGGGTCAAGGGGTCACGAAATCTACAATTTAGAATCCCCATTGGCCAAGGAGTCTGCACACAACTTTTCAAGTCTCTTGACTTATTGGAACTGGAGAAGAAGATGAAAAAAGGTTTTTAAGGATGTGACCCCTGTGACCCCATTTGGGGTCAAGGGGTCTCGAAATCTACAATTTAGAATCCCCATTGGCCAAGGAGTCTGCACACAACTTTTCAGCTCTCTAGACCTTTTGGAACTGGAGAAGAAGATGAAAATAGGTTTTTAAGGATGTGACCCCTGTGACCCCATTTGGGGTCATGGGGTCACGAAATGTACAATTTAGTATCCCCATTGGCCAAGGAGTCTGCACACAACTTTTCAGCTCTATTGACCTTTTGGAACCGGAGAAGAAGATGAAAATAGGTTTTTAAGGATGTGACCCCTTTGACCCCATTTGGGGTCACGGGGTCACAAAATGTACAATTTAGTCTCCCCATTGGCCAAGGAGTCTGTACACAACTTTTCAGCTCTCTAGACCTTTTGGAACTGGAGAAGAAGATGTAAATAGGTTTTTAAGGCTGTGACCCCGGTAACCCCATTTGGGGTCATGGGGTCACGAAATCTACAATTTAGAATCCCATTGGCCAAGGAGTCTGTACACAACTTTTCAGCTCTCTTGACCTTTTGGAACTGGAGAAGAAGATGAAAATAGGTTTTTAAGGATGTGACCCCATTTGGGGTCATGGGGTCACGAAATCTACAATTTAGTATCCCCATTGGCCAAGGAGTCTGTACACAACTTTTCAGCTCTCTAGACCTTTTGGAACTGCAGAAGAAGATGAAAATAGGTTTTTAAGGATGTGACCCCTGTGACCCCATTTGGGGTCCTGGGGTCACGAAATGTACAATTTAGAATCCCCATTGGCCAAGGAGTCTGTACACAACTTTTCAGCTCTCTAGACCTTTTTGAACTGGAGAAGAAGATGAAAATAGGTTTTTAAGGATGTGACCCCGGTGACCCCATTTGGGGTCATGGAGTCACCAAATCTACAATTTAGAATCCCCATTGGCCAAGGAGTTTGTACACAACTTTTCAGCTCTCTTGACCTTTTGGAACTGGAGAAGAAGATGAAAATAGGTTTTTAAGGATGTGACCCCTGTGACCCCATTTGGGGTCATGGGGTCACGAAATCTACAATTTAGTATCCCCATTGGCCAAGGAGTCTGTACACAACTTTTCAGCTCTCTAGACCTTTTGGAACTGCAGAAGAAGATGAAAATAGGTTTTTAAGGATGTGACCCCTGTGACCCCATTTGGGGTCCTGGGGTCACGAAATGTACAATTTAGAATCCCCATTGGCCAAGGAGTCTGTACACAACTTTTCAGCTCTCTAGACCTTTTTGAACTGGAGAAGAAGATGAAAATAGGTTTTTAAGGATGTGACCCCGGTGACCCCATTTGGGGTCATGGGGTCACGAAATCTACAATTTAGAATCCCCATTGGCCAAGGAGTTTGTACACAACTTTTCAGCTCTCTTGACCTTTTGGAACTGGAGAAGAAGATGAAAATAGGTTTTTAAGGATGTGACCCCTGTGACCCCATTTGGGGTCACGGGGTCACGAAATCTACAATTTAGAATCCCCATTGGCCAAGGAGTCTGCACATAAAATTTTAGCTCTGTGGAGTCATTGGTTCTGGAGAAGAAGTCGAAAATGTGCAAAGTTTACGGACGGATGGACGGACGGACGGATGGACGGACGGACGGAAGGACGGACGGATGGACGGACGGACGCCGGACGCCATGCCATGCCATAAGCCCATCGGGCCTTTCAGGCCTGATGAGCTAAAAAAAGAAACAAATTCTCGTTTATTCAATAATAAATATGTCAAATTATATGTATTACATTCAGACAAAAACAATATTTTTAATTCATAATTTCTACAAATATTTTAAAACCATACCATCACCAAAAGCATTTTCCACCTCAAGATCATTGAGTTCTTGGTCACTGTCAACAGGGGAAAAAAGGCGAGTGTTTCCAGAATGCGATGATATTCGTTTCAAAGGGGAGATAACCCTCCAACCTCTTTCTGGCGACTGTTTCTTTTCTACTGTATCATTCTTGTTAGTTGATTGATCAATTTCTTGGTCCATTTTTAGTCCGCTCATTGAAAGGCAATGTGGCAATTAAATAAACTCAGGAACTGTGAACTGTGAAAAAATAATGTTGAATTTGTTATTTATGACTAATAATAGTTTTAGCATAATTATAGAGTAAAGTCCTCAAATTTCGTCCACTTTAACGGTCAACCTCGCTTGCCGGAATTCTAACCCTCACTGGCCTCACTCGGCACTTCTTGGTCAACAATCTGCCCGAGGCAAAGAGTCTTTGTTAAAAGAAAAATGATTGGCTGATATTCTAAGGGAGGTAACTCTTATGAATAAAATAGCGTAAAAGCAAGGGTATGTGTCGTGTTATTTTGTCCGCGAATCTCGTAATTTCGTCCACACAGTTTTAAGTATTGGAGACACTGTATTATAATTTCGTCCACCTGTTTATGTCGATTTCAAGTCTCCCGGGCGGGAAGGATGTGACATAATAGCTTCGTCACGTTGTATCAACCATTCAATATTGCTGTATGTACCATGTGACTAATATCAATTGACTGCTATTCTTAGTAATAAAAATAACAAACAAGACAACGATTTGAGGGTAGGACAGGCTGTAAATTCGCCTTTATTTGAAAAGTGGACGAAGTATCAGGACAGGACGAAATTGTAGGACTTTATTCTAGGTATATTTATTGTTAGGACAATCATCTGACTGATATACTGCTTTATCAGGTTTTTCACAACTGCATTGTCTGATGTGTTTGAAAAACTTTGCTTTCAAATGGATTTCGATATTTTAAAAAATCTAAAACCAACTAAATTCACGAAAAACACAGGTTTAAAATAAATATCGTGCTACTTAAACCATGTTAAAGGAGTATTCTCTTCACCCAAAATATACCCGTATTATTGTCCTTTTAATCCTTACTGAGCAAATCTGACTGTGCCTTGGTCTTCAAATTGGGATTATTCTCAAACAGTGAAACACCACGTAACGAGTAACTAGTCTTATCATGTATTATTCGTGATGTCGCCGTATTATCATGTATTACACTTGCTTATCAAACTATTGTTGTAACAAGACAATTTTAAGGAAATTATAACAAGTAAAGTCGTCTTCTGTTTCCAAATCACAATTATCAAAGGGAGGCCACTCCCCGGGCACTGCAACCCGCTAAATATATTACTGTTACAGCTATACTTGATTGGGGACATGGCGAACCACCGTAATTAAGCGGCGTCACAGGCGAATCAATTAAGTTTTCATTAATAAAGCGATCTCATTCAAATCAGATCGCACGTAACACTCGTTCCTCGTTGGACGATCTGAGATCAGAGGTCATATCAGACGATCTTCACTGTGATTTTTCAATTTTCTCCTTCAATAAATCCAGCCGATGGCATTGCATGTAGTGTTTCGTTTGTCACACTGGCTGTCTTGCCTCGACCACAGGTGAAGTACGCGAAATACGGACGTAACAGGAGTGCAATTTACGTGTTTTTCGCCTAAATTTCGAGTTTATTATCCCTGAAGCATAAAGAATAAGATCTGTAAATTTCATTAACCTATTCCCAACAGTATAAGGTTGTAGCAGGTGTGCAATTCAAAGCAGATTAGTATGATCCTGAGATTCTCAACACCAGGCATGTTTGCTGCAAGCTTTGTGCTAAGACAGACAGCAGAGGCTCTTACATTTTGTACATAATGTTACTATAATGTCAGTGGTTCAGAGTAGTGGTCCACACAGGGGCGTGAATCGCCTAGAAACAGCTTTTGAAAGACATATCATTGTGGTCGATTTTCGAGTTTGAAGAGCTTATCTTAGGGGTGACATATGTTGGAAATCAGCCAGGTTTTGCGGAGAAATATATAATTGATAAGCACGTGCGTTCATTTGCAATTGTGAATGTCACTAATTCTTAGGGTAACTTTTGACCTAATGTTGAATGGACCCTTAGGTCGGCAACATGGCTGCCCTTGCTCCTTTACTCTTTGTTATATATGTAGGTTTGTTTTACCTACATTTTACCTACGTTATAATTACGATATCGAATTCCTGTGTCCAGAGTCCTGGGAGTCCAAGGCCATGTTCAAGATAGGTTTAAAAGTAATCTCTCAATGAGCGATTACTTTTAAAGGTGCATCCATTGTATTTCATAAAATTTGATTTGGCTTTAATATGTTCGAACACACCAAATGTGCTGTTTACAATACAAACAAATTCACTAAGCTTGCATTTTCATCCCCAGTCGCCAAATATATCATAATTACTGATTTCCAATTAAAATCGAGTAACATCATTATGCATGTGCAAAAACCGAAAGTGCATGTCCTATTTACACGCACAGCAGTTATATGACCTATTAAACATTATCAACCCAAATGTTTTAGTTTATCTGGTTTAAATAAGATTCCAAAATTACGTTTGCCTCATTGGCGCGCGCCACTCGCGGTGAATTGTTCGGTTTTCGATCAGAAATCGACACTTTTACCTTCATATCATACTAAGTCGAGTATCATCAACATGGTAGTTTTCGGTAACAGTTGGTACTTCTCGATTAAGTAAGACCATTTATAACGTTTGACATATTTGACCCCCAACAACACAATGGATGTCCCTTTAAACTTCTCTTGAACGCGATTGCTCAGTGTAGCGCTACGTAGCAAAGAGAACAAGCCTCGAGGTATCGCTTCGTGTCGTTCAGGGGGGAATGAGCGCTCAATGTAGCGCTCAATTGAGCGAATTAGTCGCTCACTGTATTGAACAGACGACATGCTTTTGGAAGGATAGTATGCCAGTGGGTTGGGGGACTTTGTGTTCGACACAGTTATATGTAACTGTTTTGTGTCATGTATCATGATTTGGGGAATATACCGAACTAGTTGAATTTTATCATTTACCTTGACCATTTGTTAGAGAATCATTACAGTATTGTTTATATTGAGATCATTTAATTGATCCATTTTCTTTATTTTGTGTATCATCTCATGTCTGTGTCATGGACAGTTTCAGTGGTTTTTGTTTTCAAATTTAAAGCAATTAATTGTGCTTTATCTGGAGAACTATATATTTATATCTATTTGACTACAACACCAATCACAATCAATCTGGTTTGTTACAGAGCCCATAGCACATTTTCCCATCCGTCCATCCGTCCGTAAACTTTTCACTTTTAAGACTTCTCCAGAACCAATGACTCCACAGAGCTGACATTTTATGTGCAGACTCCTTGGCCAATGGGGATTCTAAATTGTTGATTTCGTGACCCCATGACCCCAAATGGGGTCACAGGGGTCACATCCTTAAAAACCCATTTTCATCTTCTTCTTCAGTTCCAAAAGGTATAGAGAGCTGAAAAGTTGCGTGCAGACTCCTTGGCCCATGGGGATTCTAAATTGTAGATTTTGTGACCCCGTGACCCCAAATGGGGTCACAGAGGTCACATCGTTAAAAACATATTTTCCTCCAGTTCCAAAAGGTGTAGAGAGCTGAAAAGTTGTGTGCAGACTCCTTGGCCAATGGGGATTCTAAATTGTAGATTTTGTGACCCCGTGACCCCAAATGGGGTCACAGGGGTCACATCCTTAAAAACCTATTTTCATCTTCTTCTCCAGTTCCAAAAGATCTAGAGAGCTGAAAAGTTGTGTGCAGGCTCCTTAGCCAATGGGGATTCTAAATTGTTGATTTCGTGACCCCGTGACCCCAAAGAGGGTCACAGGGGTCACAACCTTAAAAACCTATTTTCATCTTCCTCTTCACTTCTAAAAGGTCAAGAGAGTTGAAATGTTGTGTGCAGACTCCTTGGCCAATGAGGATTCTAAATTGTAGATTTGGTGACCCCTTGACTCCAAATGGGGTCACAGGGGTCACAACCTTAAAAACCTATTTTCATCTTCCTCTCCCGTTCTAAAAGGTCTAGAGAGTTGAAATGTTGTGTGCAGACTCCTTGGCCAATGAGGTTTCTAAATTGTAGATTTGGTGACCCCTTGACACCAAATAGGGTCACAAGGATCATGAACTGAAAGCTTTTTTTTTATCTTCTTCTCCAGTGCAAAAAACTCTAGCAAGCTGTAATGGTGTGTACAGACTCCTTGACCAAAGGAGATTATAAATTGTAGATTTGGTAAATGTATTACTTGAGATAACTTAGATATTCAACCTTAGATAATAAATCAACGAAGCCCTGATGAGCTACAGAGCCCATGGCTCTTTTTTTTTATCGACTGATGCTATCTGATTTAAATCACTTATATCTCTTATATCGTTAAAGGGACCGTCATGTAGGCAAATCCGCCATCTTGGTTGTTTTTTTTGCATTACGTGAAATGAAAACACGTTATAGTGTATCTAATTTTACAACTTTTTAATAATAAAAGAAATACACTGATATAATATTCACATAGTAACACAAACAATTCGCTGTTATGTCGTAGCGAAGTTTTCCCCAATCACAGCGCCGATAATATATATAAATGGCCTCAGTTCTCATTGTTTATATTTTTTCAACAAATGTGCGTTTGTCTTTGTCAAGTCGTGAAACATCAATTCATCAACATATTACCTTCATTAATATCTTTCAATTTGACTCTGTTTTAACCATATTAACAGCATATATGTGTAAACGGGAATATCCTCACGAATATCGCTTCCACAAAAAATACCCCGATAGAACCCTGACCATTGCTCGACAGTCGACAGGAGTCATGTCTCAGGACCTTTCAATCTAACCAATCACCGACGAGGGTAGGACATCGTCTGTACGGTTCGACATCTATGGTAGGTGAAGGTCAAAGGCGTGCAAGAGACATGGGTCCTGTCATGTCATGTAGCGAGATTAAAGCTATTGATCTGTTTTTAATTGATATCTAGTCACTATCTCACCGTCAGTCGTGAAGGCCTATTGAAAATTATGATCAAATTTGGATGTCCCGACATGAGTCCTTGACAATGGCCTCAGAGTTTCCAGTAGGAAATGGTGTAAAACAAGGATGCGTTCTTGCTCCCACTTTGTTTAGCATAATGTTCTTCGCAATGATGACCGATGTTTTCACAGATGAGGACCCCGGCGTTCACATCAAATAATAATAACTCTTTATTGTCCGTAATACAGTGTACATGGGAAATTTGTTGTGTGCAAATAGCACCCGGCAGCCACAGTGCAGCGCCAGTTAAAGCGTTATTCTGTCCTTATAATGCTGAGTGTCAAGCAAGGCAGCAACAACTCCCATCTGTTAACGTCTTTTGATATGACGCGACCGGGAATCGATGAGCAGACACTCTACCAACTGAGCTACGTTTGACCATCTGTTTAACCAACGCCGTTTAAATGCCTAAAGTAATATCCAGTCCACAACAATACGCGATCTACTCTTTGCAGATGATCGTACTTTAAATACAAACTCTACAAGTTCTCATGCAGAAAACTGTTGACAAGTTCTCTTCAGCATGCGACAACTTTGGTTTGA
Source organism: Gibbula magus (assembly GCA_936450465.1). Lineage (NCBI taxonomy): Eukaryota > Metazoa > Mollusca > Gastropoda > Trochida > Trochidae > Gibbula > Gibbula magus. The sequence goes on from OW388289.1 coordinate 42,327,667, forward strand.
TGATTATTGTGAAGAACATTGAAGTCATGTTTTCAGCCAGTACCAGGTCAACAATACTCAGAGCCAACCATAACTGTAAATGGCACCAAACTAAAAGCTGTGGACAAGTTCACACACCTTTGTAGGACACTCTCAAGAGTTGTTCATATTGACGACGAGGTGAACAATAGGATTGCTAAAGCCAGTTCATCCTTTGGACGACTTCGATCAAAAGTCTTGGATCGTCGCGGTATCCAACTGGAAACCAAGGTACAGGTTTACAAAGCCGTCATCATAACAACGATCGTCTATGGTTCCGAGACTTCGGCAATCTAGGCTAGACACAGACAGAAACTCAACCACTTCCACATGACCTGTCTTCGCAAATGGCAGGACAAGATCTCAGACATAGATATTCTGACGAAAGTGAAGCTTCCTCCCCTGTCGATACCAGGTACGTTGGGCTAGTCACGTATACCACATGCCTGACCAACTCACCCCTAAACAACTGCTATATGGAGAATAGACATCTGGCAAAAGATCAGTTGGAGGACAACGAAAACGGTTCAAAGACAGCTTCAAAGCGTCTATGAAGACTGTGACTCAAACTCGACGTCCACACTTGGGAGTATGCTGCCAAGGCCAGATCTTCATGGCGTGCTCACAGTTATGAAAGATGTGCCACAGCAGAAACAGAAAGAGAAACCTTGACAAGGAGGAAACGCAAAGTCCACAAGGCCAAGCAAATGACTACCCCAACACGTACCTTCCATGCCAGGATTGGCCTGATCAGCCATCTCAGAACCCACAGGCAGGAGACATAACCAAAGCAACGAACCTACTCATATTTGATTAGATGGACGAACAACAGTCACTATCAACGTGTATCTTGCTATCGCTCGTTGTATACAAATAATTCACTTATTTTATATAAATGGTATCACATGAGGTATCGTCGAGTATTCTCTATTTGTGTGACAGCCTTACAGTTTTGGGATAGGTTTTGCGAATTTGTATCTTAAGGTGTGATTTTGATCGAACTACATACAATTTATTTTCTACAACACAAAATTTAGTTAACGTAAAATATGAAATCTTAATCAACATAAGAATAACAAACAATTTAGAAAACCGGTAAAGATTATGATAACAATGCAAACTATGGTATCGATAAATATTAAAAATGACAACATGAATTAAAACGATGAATATGTTACATTAATAATGTTCTTGTTCTTGTATATCATCTCTTTCTGGCTGACACTTTTGACAATTTGTAAAATTGTACGAGTTAGAACTTTGTTGTAGAAGTATATGAAGTTTGTGTAATGTACACGTCTTGAACACTGACGGATCCGGGGATCTCAGAAGCTTTGGATCTTCTCTTTACCGCAAACACGACAGTGGCTATGATAATTAATAAGCACGCTGGAACAACAACAGCTATGATTATAATAAGTTTGTTGTCCTTTGACAGTCCTCCCGTCTCTCTGTATGCAACCGGCGTTGTCGAGTGAGTATTTCTGGTCACGTGGTTAGAGGTGATGTAACCGGAAGTGGTGGGTTCAATGGCGGCGGATTTTGAAGGAGATGGTTCTGATGCTGATGTTGTGGTTGAAGTCTCTCTCAACGTTGAACTTGAGGTGAGGGATGTTGTAATAACTGTGTTAGTATAACCACCTAAAACAAACACAATTCTTTATTTTTAAACACATTAAATGATTTTCTGTTCAATATCTACCTTCATCCAAAACCAAGAAACAAACAAATAATACATCTGCCTGTAAATTTGTTAAAATTATATGAAAATAACAGAATAATTGCTATTCGAAAAACCTCGATATATTATAATCTTTTCTAGAAAAACATGTTTCTATGAAAAGCGAAATTATACACTGAACTTGATGATAATATATGTACGATGTTATAATAATAATTAAACTGCAAAATCCACATGGCTACATGTTGATGAAAAGAGGCGTATGATCTGTGGCGCTACGGGAGAGTAAAAATACCTTGTGGTTTTCCCCGTGATAGTTTTTAACAGCACTAAGTATGCAAATTAAGTTCTAGATGATAAATGCAATCAAACTGAACAACAAGATCATACATTCAGTCTCCTATATAAACGGTTGGCCAAAAAAGCAGACACAAAATTTGAATAATGAATCCAAACTAAGTCAAAAATACTCATGGTAAAAAAGGTTGACACCCCTAAACAGAAAATGGATTTTAGCAAATTAAATGCGTGGACAAGCAATATTGTTCAATATTATGATAATTTCTAAATGATGTTAACTATTAAATACTTGTCAGGTATGTATTGTGTGTGAATGAGACTCAATGGAAATTTGTCTGTATATTTGGGTTCAGTAGAATATTTTTCAAATGCAACTTTTCATTATTTATTAGAACCAAAATGAGAACACTCAGACACTGTAACAATATACCAATGCCAAGATCTCAAAGACACAAGGAGTGAACTCTTTTGAATAAATTTAAATTTTCTTATATTCCTCTTTCTTTGGTATTTTGAAGTACAAGTGGTGAAACAGCAAATGTTCAAGGACACAATACATCCAGGAGTAACATGTTTTACCAAAAGATTATTCGAAACTGACACGTTACGTTGTTCAAATAACATTTCATTCACATAACTACCAGGGGGTGTCAATCATTATTACCATGAGTATATGAAAATGGCACAAATAGACCATCAATTAATGAATCCTTAAAACAAGGGTTTCTGAAAATAATGTTGGTTATGCATGTACACAGTGCTCAAGAATTTGAAAATAAAACAAACACTTGTTTCTTGGGTTACATATTCAAGAAAAACTAAGAAGAGCTCATATAGATACGAAATTAGATTTCAACTGAAACATATGATACAGCTTGAACATAATTACAAAACTCATTGTGAACTTGATATGACAATGTCAAGGTCATGCTGACAAGCTTAAGGTTCGGTGAAAAATCAATAATGTCAAGGTCACAAACATGTCAAGGTCACATAAAAACTTATCACCTCATGGTCTTCCCTGGGAGGAGCATTATGTAATAAATGGGGAGAATCTAGTGAAGTGCTCTTGAGATATCTCGCAGAAAGGATTTATATGACGAAAAAGTCGCAGTAAACTTGAGCAAATGTCAAGCTAGGTCACCAAAATAAAGTCAGCGCCTCGTCACCCATAGAAGGTTTGTGTAAGGTATGAAGAGAACCAAACGAAAGGTTCTTGAAATATCCCACTGACAAATGTGATTTAAAAAACCCATTATGACCTTCAAATGAAGGTCAAGGTCACAAAAATATATGGGAACATTACTCTCACTATGGTGAACATACAAATCAAGCAGGAGAAAAGAAGTACGAATTCTACATGAAAGAATACTATATGTGATGTAACTTACATGTTCCACTAGTCACTTTGATATCATCCAAAACCACGAAACCTAAGTAAGCAACCTTTTTAGCTTCAAATACAATCTGAAGGAAAAACAAACAAACGATTAAGCATTTTTAAGCAATACATCCTCTTAAAATTAATAAGGTATCTTGATTTTCCCACACACTGAAGTGATTAGACGATCAGTGTTGATAGTAGATATTTTGAACCAACTTCCGATACACTAGTCATGCATACATGTACCATCTCCATGCTACATGTGAGAGATAAACCCGTACTTTTCCGATTGTATTGAATGATACCCTACACTTTTCCCCGTGGGGCCCTTACGAGGCGCAAGCCGGGTACGCTCAGTCCGTGCTGCGTTGAATGGTTACCCATGCTTGGGGTTCGAAATCTAATTTATATGGCCCAATGACGGAATTGTCAACGCAGACGCACGTGCATCTTGGTGAAATGTACAGCTTACGCCATAAACTACAATGCTAATGTCAACATGGCCAAAGTTTAGAGAAAACAGAAGCAACTTTCAGTATGTTACGACATTTCGCACCCAAAATTAAATAACATTCGTATATAAAAAGAAATACAGAAATTTATGATATCATATCATGCATTATAAGGAACTTATTCATTTGGTCATGAACAAATGTCCAGAGTTTCAACTGGCCTCGTTGTGTAATGGTTAGTTCTTTCGGCCAGAAACCAACAGGACACAGGTTCGATCCCAGGTGTCTTATATGTTCATATATATAACATTTTATAAAGTATCACCACTTAGATTTGGAAATTGAGAAAATTGACTCCATTGATTTCTCAGTCGTTAAAAAGTGTAGGTTTATTAGAAAAGTGTAGTTATATCAGAAAAAGTGTAGGTATATCACAACAAGTGAAGGTATATCACAAAAAGTGTTGGTGTATCGGCTAATACACCTACACTTGTAACAAAAGAAACCATAGCAACGAGACCGGAAGTGGGGTATAAACACACATATTACAGCAAGATGTGAAATAATCAAGAATTTATGCAAAAGTTATCACGTTGTCAAATTTAGTTGTGAAACCTCAAGCTCATTGATTACAATAACATGTACAAGCTGATGTTGTTAAATAAAAAAAAACCTCCCATTGAGGATGAAACTAAATATGATTCAATTTAAAAATCACTTTGAAAGATATACAGTCGTTTAAAAATCTCGTTGGACGAGTCAATATCTTTGATAAACTATTTTAAAATGAAAATATGGATGTTAAAAGGATGTTTATGGTTAAATGACAAACCTTTTAAGAAGGTGTAATATCTTTTTTGAAAGAACGTTTCAGAAACAAAGACTCATATTCACCCTTGTGTTTGTCTGCGCACATATGCTGACGTTATGAACAGCCCATGACGTCATCTCGTGGTCCGTGATGGCTGCCAATTGAACACGTGACCCGGAAGTAACTGCGTAGACTTTCAGTGTAGTTTCTTTTTCAGAGACGATGGTGTAGGCGAACTGGAGACACGCACGAGTCTGTGTGTTGAGGGTCCGAGAAGTTAAGGTGACTGTTTTACCAGTAGTGCAATCGTTAGCGTCCGTTCTGAGAAATACGTAGTACCCTGCAGAGCAATATATCCTTGACATCAAGTACACCCCTTTATTCCTATACACGTCGCATGTACACAAGCAGGGCAGATTCAATGACGCCAGATCATAGATTTATATAATATATAACTATACCTACCTATCTATATAACATATAAAGAAGGTATGACACGGCGGAACCTGTCATAGAACCGGCAATGGTTAAACTGATTTTCTGGCTCATTTTAATTAATTAATGAGGCTACACAAAGCGGATCACGTTAATCAGTCACGCCTCAATGATTCTTTTCAAAACATTTCGCGGCGGTAATTGCGACCTTGTTTAAATGGGTAAATTAAAATCGTCTTAATAATCAATTGCAAGTGTATATTGTCTCGATTTTATGCTCAATTGATTCCGATATATAATATACGTAAAGGTAATAATCTGTCATTCTTGAGAAAAATGCATTTCACGGGATCTTTAATGTACAATTACACCCATGCCTTAATTGTAGAACAGTACTCTATAACCGGAAAATTTGCCTAGTTTCGAACCTCTCGCCTCTTGTACGATGTCCAACGAGCTAACTACTTATCTTTACCGCCCCAAAAAGGAGGCCTGAATTCTGTTTTAATCCTGGTACAAGTGAGGATACATCACTGACTATTTATTATAAGTATGTGGAAGATATTTTAAAATTTAAGCACACTACACTCTACTAATACTAAGAACTGCCATTATAATACAACTTCATATAAGACTACGATTGAACAGAATTGTGATACTTATGATCCTGATCTGGGTGTGAGTGAGTAGTACGTATGCAAACAAGGATGCCAAATTCATATTACTGAGCTGACTATTGTTTTGCAAACTTCTATTTGCAAAAATTAAACTGACTATAAATTTACTGATGAAAAGAGAACAAACGTTATTCGAGAGTATTCACAACATATAACGCTTTCAGTCAGCTCAGATGGCTCGTACCTGTAACGTTTCCGTGGCCCCCGGTTATATACATTATTATACATATATATATATATATATATATATATATATATATAATATTATATATATTTGAAAAGGGCATTATTAAGGGGCTGGATCATCGACTTCATATGCTTATACTAGTCGTTATTTTCGATAATGAAAGTCCCTGTACACTCACTTTAAACTTTTACTTGACATCTCAGCGGTTAGATATATAATTGGAGAGGGCATTATTAACTAATTACCCGGAACAGAGGGGTATTATTTAGTTGATTGCCAGGGACAGAGGGACAATATTAAGATAATTGCCCGGGGGCACGGACATCGCTTGGTAATTGCCCCAGGAAGCAACATCGGTTCATATATGGCGTCACAAGAAGTTCAATAAAGAAGTGAAAAGTACCTGTGACGTTTCCATAGCCCCCGAATATTGAACAATTTGAATTATCCAGTGTAAAGTAAGTGATGTGATGGGTAAACTCGTACCTGTATTGTTTCCGTGGCCCCCGGTTATATGTGCACCGAATATTGAACCCCTGTACCCTCTATGCCTCTGCCATTCTAGGTCAACTATCTTGCTTGAGGTGTATCCACACATCTTCGGTGTCTCGAAGTCACATGACCCAGGCAATGTCAGCCCGCCCTCGTGTACCGGACAGGTCAACACTGGAATAGTTGAGGAAGGTGACGTTGGCCGTCCTGATGAGGTTGTTGTTGTAGTTAATGACGGAGTCTTTGTTGATGGTTGTCCTGCTGTTTTAGGAGTTAATGACGGAGTCTTTGTTGTTGGTTGTTCTGATGTTTTAGGAGTTAATGACGGAGTTTTTGTTGTTGGTCCTCCTGATGTATTTGTTGTTGTCGTTAAAGAAGTTTTTTGTGTTGCTGGTCGTGATGATGTTTTAGGAGTTAATGAAGGAGTACTTGTTGCTGGTCGTGCTGATGAGGTTGTTGTTGTTGTTGTTAAAGACGGTGTTTTTGCTGCTGAGTTTGTGGTCGTTGCTGAGGTTGAAGTTGTTGTTTTGGTTCGTGGTGTAGAAACATGCTGTTTTGTTTGCGTTTTGGTAGTCGTAGACGGGGACGGCGTTGTGATAGCTGCGTACTTATGTCCGCCTTAAAGCAACAATTATACAATAGTTATTTCTTATTTACCCTGGATAAATATACATTTACGGATAAACGAATAGCCTACATGATTTTCACATGCAACATTAAATAATTTTAAAATATAAAAAAATTTTAGTCTCCAAGTTAAGCTGAAACAATACCAATACAGTATATTGAAATCGTGGAAAACGTGTGATTTGGGTCAATATTTTTTTAATAGAAAACCACGCCCAATAAAAATCTCCGCTTTCGGCTGATTCACTAACACACTGTGATCGCGGGCATCTGCAGGGTCATCACCACTTCAAAGCAAGTGCCTTTATTGTTGCTCGTGGTTGTTTGTAAATCTATTCCTAATGTAATTAATCTGAAACTTGTCATGAAATGTTCTACATAAATGTTGCAACTCATATGTTATTACTGACATGATCTGTATAGTTTTTAGGATATCTGATAAGACACTTGGTGGGCAGTTCTTCTGCCAGGTAGTGATTATATGAGTTTATGTGTAATCTCTAGTCGTTATCAGTATTTTTCTTTATTTGGATAGTGTAAATTCACAGGGGCGTATGTCGAGAAGCATTGAGAAGAAACATATGGCCCATGGTACTCCGTGGAGTAGAGACACCATATGATTTTTCTCAAGATAAAGTTTCATTTCTCTCCTGGGTCAGATGGGATTGTTCAGCTTTAATGTTTCCAATGGTAAATTGGGTTATATCGTGGGCACCTATCTCAATTGCTTCCATTAGGAAACAACTCTTTCTTTTCTAATTCACTCATAAGAAAGAAGTACATTATTTAACAAATAATACACAAGTTTTCGCTTACATATTCCACTTTCGACTATAATATCGTCCAACGCAACGTATCCTAAATAAGCCATCTTTTTGGCCTCAAATTCAATCTGAAAAGACAAACATTATTTTTAAAAAAGGCTATGTAACACGATGGTTTTTAATATACCAGTTATAGATAAATCTTGAGTCTGTTATCTTTTCCCCACATACGATAACAGACAATGCAGTGTAAAGGTAACTTATCCAGGGACATCCTGGTTCCCGGGCCTTCGCGGAGAAGTGCAGCGAGAACGAAGGCCCGGGAACCAGTATGATCGAGGAACGAGGTCCAACTAACAGCATACACTACTTATCAAAGCACTTTAACTGTGCTATCTGTGAAGCTAAACTAAATTTCAATTTAAAGGGACACTGCGTTGAGAATAAAAATCAGATCATGTGTATCTACCTATGCTGATAAACATGTCTGCTAACAAGTCACAGACACCTAATTTAAAACACTTGACGTAATTGGTAATAAAAGCTACTGCATGTAGACAGTGAAGTCAAGCGTAACTCGTTAGCAGACGCTCTTATCAGCTTAGTGAGATAAAGATGGGACTCATTTTAATCCCCAATGCGGTGTCCCTTTAAGTGGCAAACTCAAATGATTGAAAATCTTCGCAGCATCTGCATCATTATCGATTAATGTTATAGGACAGGATCGAATCCACCATTTAACATAATTGATATATTGGTGTCAACCAAAGGAAAATGGTTTGTAAATCAATAGAAATCATTTAGGGGGAAATACAAAAAAATAGCTCGAAATTACTCAGTATGATTGATTATATCTGCAGTATAATACTAACATTGATAGCAAAAAACAGATTATTTGTCAGGAAATTGTTAATACATTCAATATATTGTAAAAAAAATAATGTTATTCATTTTTACAGATTTTTAAAAAAGAAAATAAATTTACCCTTGTGTTTGTCTGCGCGCACATGCTGACATTATAAAGCTCCCATGTCTCCATCTCATGGTTTGTAATGGCCGCCAGTTGAACACGTGACCCGGAAGTGACTGCGTACACTTTCAGTGTAGTTTCTTGTTCAGAGACTATGCTGTAGGCGAACTTGAGACACACACGAGTCTGTTTGCTGAGGGTCCGAGAAACTAAGGTGGCTGTTTTACCAGTGGATGAATCTTTAGCGTCCGTTCTGAGAAATATGTAGTACCCTGAAGTGGAATATGGTCATAGTGGTTTAGTTTGAAATACACGTTCTGAAACATTTGCAGGAGTACACGCAAGGAGGAAGGAGCTGGTGATTCATTCAACATGTTAGGTGTCAAAGTGTTCCCTTGTTTTCCAAATAATATGAAACAAATTATCAGAAACAGTTATATCATTGATATAACACTTGTTGCATCATCCTAGTGTTCTCTCGCTCCATAATTTTTCAGTAATGGACAGTTGCACACTACACCAAGTTTTAAGCTAGAGTGTCACTTTTTAAAACCTTTAAAGTAAATTTGTTGAATAAGCAATACTTAGAGCGTAATTTAAGTAGCTTAATATCCTCGTAACTCGTTCCTTATTCTACCACCTTCTGCAAAAGTTATATTTTCTGACTTAACTTAAAATAATGCTTTGAAGTCACAATTGAAAAAAGCATTTTATCTAAATGGAAGAACGAACCAAAGATTGCATCATTTGTACCATTTAATAAACTGACGGGCAAAAGGAAGTATAACATTCAATTGTTTTCGATTAATTCAATATTTTAAAGAAATGAGCTGCATTTGATTATGACACCTTTCGGCAGTAGTTTGAATGACTAAATTGTTGACTGTTTTATTTTTTAACTAAAATATCATTATTTAAAGAAGACAGGGGTAAGAAATGAAATTTACACCAACATGACCCCTACCATGTTCAAAATGTCGTAAAAGTGTGCAGGACGAAGCACATTTATTGATTTTCACACAGAGTATGTGTTATATGTCGATGAACAGCTGTGTTTTATCAAAATTAATTTGGGGAAATTTCAAAATTTTAATTTTAAATTTTAATAAAGAACAATTCAAACCACGTAGAGGTATTCTTTGACTGATTAAATGTTTTGGACTAATTTCACAAACTAGGCCGTTTTTGAATACGACGTCGAAAACTCGAGATATTTGACTTTGAAACTTATACATATAATAAATACAACTGAGCCATATACTTTCTTTTGCCCGTCGTCAGTGTATTAAATGACATAGGAAAAGTGTAATCTTTAATTTGAGAATTGGTTGATTAATGTTTAATAAGGTACCTTTGTTTTAAATGCATATGGCCTCATAACGAAGGTTCCCTTTTTTAAGATGCCTTACCATATCGTTATTTGTTCAATTAGAAAACGTTTAAATATGATTCTAGTTGTAACGTCCTTAAATTACATACAAATTCATGCCAATTTTCATGACTGTTCCCTATGGCTTTATAAGAGATTGGCAAATTTGAATTATCCAATGTAAAGTAAGTGATGTGAAGGGGAAACTCGTACCTGTTTTGTTTCCGTGACCCCCGGTTATATGTGTACCGAATAGTGAACCCCTGTATCCTTTATTCCTCTGCCATTCTAGATCTCCGGTCTTGCTTGAAGAGTATCCACACATCTTTTGTGTCTCGAAGTCACATGACCCGGGCAAGGTCAGCCCGCCCTCGTGCACCGCACAGGTCAACACTGGACGCGCTGTTGAGGCAATTGTCACGGGTGGTCCTGTTGTGGTCGTTGTTGTAGTTGATGGCGTTGGTCGCGTTCTCAATACTATTAAACAAATAGTACACGTCAATGTGGAATAAAAACACTACCAACTCCTACTTTTTTAAGAAATAGAAGAAGAGTTGGCGTGCTTTATCGTAAAATAAAACATAACATTGAGCATAAAACACTCAGGGCTGCGCCCTTCGTTTTGCATGTTTCCTCTTATCTTTTATTCAACAATAAAGCACGTCAACGAGACTCCTTTTTCTTATATGAGATGCCTTTTAACAATTATTCGCTTTCATTTAAAAACTGTTGAGATATAACGTTATTTGTATAAACTATATTTTGAAAATATTAATGCCTCCCGTTGTAGAACAATTGAACAATCAACGTGACGTTACATATGACGTCATTTGCTTAGCGACCGCTTGTGTTTTATTGCCGTGTTTTATGCTCCCTGCCATGTTTTATTAAACGATAACGCAGGCCAACTCGTCTTCTATATCTTAAATATTGTTGTGAGCTTGTCATTGAGTTTAGTTGTTTTGGGGTCACAAAAGTAAAGTAAGGGTCACTAGGATTTGAATTCAGTGAACGGACTTGAAACTAAAAATACGATACACAGAGGATTTAGAGTTATCTCCCTTTCCGTACACCAGAAATTTGACATCTTAACCATACACAATATTGTTGGATCCATCTTGAAGGTCCTATCAGAGTCTATGACTTTCTAGAAACAATCTGAGTATAAATACAGCTGCATACCAAAAGTTTCTTCATCTACATGTGTATCTTAATACAAATATCATCTGAATTGACGTCCATTGTAAACTACATAAAATTGCACAGGGGCTTGTATTGTCGAAAAACTAGCTATTAGAAAGCATATGAAGTCGACGATCCAGCCCCATATACTATATGGTTGTACTAAATAAGGGGCTGGATCGTCGACTTCATATACTTTTTAATCGCTAGTGTTTCGACAGTATATTGTCCTGTGTAAAATTGCATCACATACAATGACAATTATTCATATATCCATGAGTAATTATTCATTTTCAAACGTATCAGTCGGTGATGCATGTTTATAAAATTAAATTTGGCATAATGAGAAAGACAAAACGGGTAACATTTTGAAAAATAAAATTTCAATCATTTTCGAATAAAAGCTTTCATGTCGACTAAATGAGAACATATTCATCACAAATACATTGAATGATGATAAGAGGACATATATATATGATGTATGTTTGACCCAGTTGATCACTTAATGAATATTTCACAGGGGAAATTAAACTAAAAACAGTAGCTTTGAAAAGATTGACACCTGGTCACTTCAAAGAGCTGCCAAAAATGTGACGGTTAACTATGAGACATCAACTCAGATTATGTTATGGAATATTCAACTGTCTTCTTATAATGCAAAAATACAAACTGGTCGTTTTAGTTTTTGCATTTGTACGATGCTAAATTACATGATATGTGCACAGAAATACACAGGTATGCAGCTGTAGGGAAGTATATAGAAGGACTGGCATTCTGTATTTTGGGTTCTAGACTTTTGACACAATTTCCATTGAATTTACCTTTTCGCCATATTAGCTGTCAGCAGCTCATCGGATATTACATCCGATACCTAAGCCTTTGGTGACTATATTAGATTTGTGTAACTTTTAGAATATATTTGTGACACATGGGTGCTCAACTCGTTATTTCACAAAAAAGTGGGGTTTTTTTTACATTATATTCAGCCTTTAAATATGTATTATGTTATAACAAGATGTTGTCATTAATTAACATCGGCTTACAACTACAATCGTCCCTGCTCTGATTTGTAATTGTCAGCTTCACTTTGGTTCATGCTCAACGTCATTATATACGTACACTTGAATTTATAATGTATATCTTATTTTAAAGAAGCAGTAGAACAATTATTTTCGCTCAAATAAGTCGATGAAATGTATTTGAAAAATAATGTCACCGATAGTAAAAAATAGTATAAATTATAAATGTGAATGCAAATGTGCAACAAACGTTCTACAGCCCCTTTAAGGACTGATATATTCACTGAGGTGTGCTATCTATTCTTGTTTTAGTGATAATATTGATGGAAGTTCCATGTGGCCTTCAGATACACAGGGAAAGTAGATCAACCTTACAAGTTCGTAAAATACATCTCATAGGCGATGATGCAATCTAGCACTACAAATGATATCAATTTTTGTATTTAAATTGATTAACTGCATTTTTTTCACAAGTGAGAAGCACTTACTCTCAGGCTCCGATGACAACCTGATATCGTCAAGAGCTACATCACTGCCAAAAGGACGGGCTACTGTTGTCTCGAAAACAAGCTGAAATATTATGAAAAGCAATGACAACATTGACCTGCAAATGCAAATAAATTCAGAATCAATTTAAAGGGGCAGAAGCACGTTTTTTCGCTGAAATAAGTCGATGAAATGTATTTGAAAACTAATGTCACCAATAGTAAAACACCCATCTCTCTTCGGAAAATCAAGTTAAACAATTAGTGTGTAAAGTCATGTGAATCGTTATTTGCAATTTAAAATAATAAACTGTGTTTACAAGAAATGCAACACTGTTATTACCACTATGTATAATTGGTTCGTGTAATAAGATGTTTTATCCTCTAAAGTTAATATAAATGACATAAACTATCATTATGAATGGGGAAAATTGCAAAAATTGTGCTATTGCCCCTTTAATATAAGAATTGACGTACTAAAGATTTTTTCCACGTCAAATTTATTATATAAACTGAGCAAGAGAAGTTAAGGACCATTCGATTGTTCCAATCTTTTAACAATGTGTGTCGTGAAAACACCATTATCATTATGCTGATAATTGTGATGAAACATAATAAAAAAAGAAGCATTCAAATGTGTTTAATTTAGATATGTCTTGCCTCGGAAACAAATTTGATTGAATCCTTTGAAACTAGATCAAGATCAATTTGAGTAGCGTGTATGCCTTCCTCGTGCATTATTATGTATTGACAACGTTGTGTCTGGTCGCCGAGGTTTTGAAACAATTGATGGCGCTGTAGCACTTCCTTGCATATTATGTTTATTGATAAAACACGATCGGATAAGCCGTATCCATAGAAAACAGTTATCTGTTATCGAAGAAAATGGTGCGATGTATAAGTGTGAGAGGTAGATATGGAGGTGGCATGAGAATGTTAGTGTTCCGACAGCAAGACAATTGACCATTCCACCATTGTTCCATATCTATAACTCTACTCTGAGTGTTTAGATATTGCTACATCAGCCAGATTACCTGAATTGCCCTCGAGAGGCCATTTTAATGTGTACCAAGTATTTTCGTTTTAGAACTCATTTTACTGATTCAGGAGTATTTTGTAGACATTGGTAACATTTGTTAATATTTTTGTTAGAGCACTTTATTTCAGTAAGAAAATAGTGCTACGGCGCCTTCAAGGGCTGTTGGTGACACTGGACGTAGTGACATGTAGGAACAGATAGTAACGGTGGCAGAGTGGGGCCATAATTGCATAATTGCAAAATTCACACTTAAAAAAAGAAACTCATAATTTACAAAAAAAGTAAATGGCCCTTAACTTGTTTTGCTCAGTATATTTTAGTCTTACACTCAGACTATGAAAAAAGTATTTATTCTGAAAATATCACCATTTTATTAAATATTGAAAAGGAGACTGTAAGAAATGGTATGTAAAAAAAAAGTCTCCTTTTCAATTTTTTTATTTTTTTTAAATTTTTTTTTTACGGTCTAAGTGTTAGACTAAGTATATTTAGTCTAGTTTTAATTTAACAATTCTTTTAATACTGATTGCCTACAACAAGTAGAAATGAGGAGCATTATGGTAATTTTCACATGTACAGAATTGTAAAACTATTTGTAGTAAAAGCTGGGGATAAACTATTGTCATTTCATTATTTGTATTACTATGTAATTACGCTATATTGCAGATCGCCGCTGTGTCTCTGCAAAGAAGTAACTTCTCCTTCGCATGATATGACTTGTATTATTATTGTTGCATGTACTGCAACCCATTGCTATAGGTTCGGACTAAGATTTGAATAGAAGCTATAATTTAAGTGTCATACTAGTATCTTTACGACACGAGTGACTTAATATAAGTTTTTCCCGAGTGAAACCGAGAGATATAGAGGATACTAAACGACCTTCCATTTAATACCATTTTATTAAACGAGTTAATCATTCAAGATAAAAATAAAAATGGTATTATATGGAAGGATCTTTTGTGGTGGCACGTGGTCCTGTGCATAGCTCAGTCGACCGCTATCAGTTAAGTTCAGCAACAACGGGCGTGGCTCGCTGGATGAGTGGGTTACCCGCCTCTGAATGAAAACTGAGAGTTTGAAGGGTGATTCCCTGCCCCACAGTGAGACATGAGTTGAGAGGCTCGTGGTGTCACCTTGGGCAAGGGACTTTATTCGAAATGTGCCTCTGTTCACTCAGCAGTACAATTGAGTACCTGGTTTGGAAGTGCAGGCAATGTGACAGATAACCTTCGAGCGCCTTAATTGGCAGCCCAGGTTGCATACTCCCAAGGGAGTTGAGAATGAAAAAGGAACGAAGCTGGTCCTTACGCCAGGGTAATAATGTGTGTAGCGCTTTGAGCATGGCCCTTTGTGTTGTGGAGTTCAGCGCGATATAAGTATCCTCATTATTATTATTATTATTATTATTATTTTGCTTATTACTTGCCAAAACTAATCAAGCGAAACTGCCTACAGTGTGCTGAAACTAAGACGCGAGGCATGCATCATTGTGATGGCGGTAGGACCATTGTGACGTCACAACTACTAACTATTGCGGCGTTTTACTTACAGAGGTAAATATATTCAAACATGTCCTGACGACTAAATAATTTTACCTACCTCAAAAGTACCAGGATGTAGGGTCACCAATGCCTGTTGCCAGGCAAACCCCTGACGTCCATGTTTGCTCCATACTGTACTTGAATCATTCCTTTCATCTCTTAGTAGAGACAAATTACCAATTCCATTACCACTCATATAATACCAGAAGGTCAAGTTGGCGGTGCTTGTGATGTTGACTCCACTTCTCAGAACCGCAACAGAAGTTCTTGATGCTCTGCCACCGTTCGCGAAGACGTAGTGTCCCAAATAATCTGAATTTGATGGTAAAATGGTATCATGGTTAAACTGGCATAATAAGTTGACTGGCATAATAAGTAAGGTAAATAAAATTACATCATTTACAATGATTATGAATCGTCGTATATCCATGAGTAAAATAATCATTCTCAAACGTACCCGCTGATTAAAGGCATTACGAAATAGACAGAAGGGGTCACATTCAGAAATTTCAAATTTCATTAATTTTCGAATAAAACTTTTAATGTCGACTAAATGAGAACAATTTCATTACAAATACATTAAATGAGTATAAGAGGAAATACATGATGCATGTTGACCCACTTGATCACTTACTGAATATTTCACAAAATAAAATAAAAACTTTAGTTTTGAAAAGATTGACCCCTTGTTAATGTAACTGTTTACTATGAGGTATTAAATCAGATTATGTTATGGAACACTCATCTGTCTTCTTATAAGGAACAAATGCAAAGTGATCGGTCCAGTTTTCACTTTGATATGCTTCAAAAACATGGCAAATAACATGATATTTGCACTGAAATACACAAGTTGGTGAACTCCTTTTCATGTGAATTATGTTGTAAATGTCATGCTTCTCATTTATACCTGTAAACTTACTTTGGACATAATAATATGTGACCATTTTAAGAATCCACACTGAAACCTCTCTCTCTTACATGTGTTGATCATTCATTAAGACATTTTTGCCGAAATAAGATTGGCTATTTAGCGGATGATTTTATTGTTTTAAAAATCATTTTGAATAACTATTTCCGTTGGTTTTATGTGATTTATTTGATAAACTTTAAAGGTAAAAAAACCCAGTTTTATCCATCATAATCAAACAAGAAGTATATATATGACATTCTCAGTTCAGTCCTTACAAAGATTAACTTTTTCGGTTATGCCAGTTATTTTTAATACATTTTGTGATGACCCCTGTTGTTTTAAATGTACATTTCAAGTTATAGGGCATTTGCAAACAATAAGTAAATGAAACTATCTTTTAATTTAACATTTTCACAGTATCATTATCAACCTAACTTTTGAAGACATGAAACTGTTAAATTGTTTAAACCTATATTTCGTGCCATGTGAAAACCTAAATTAGGAATATATACGTTTTTCTTACTGTTAAAAGTGTGATCATTTAGTGGTCCAGATGAGATATCTGGGGTTTTGCCTGAAATAATTGTCCAGTCATATTCCGTTGTAGAAACATCAGACCAATCGCATTGTCCGTCTTCAAA
Source organism: Gibbula magus (assembly GCA_936450465.1). Taxonomy (NCBI): domain Eukaryota; kingdom Metazoa; phylum Mollusca; class Gastropoda; order Trochida; family Trochidae; genus Gibbula; species Gibbula magus. The sequence continues at coordinate 42,344,654 of OW388289.1, forward strand.
GTCGCAGCTTATGAGGTTTTCAACAACTCCTGTAATAAAACATTAAAAACACCAAATTGATAATACCCCAATGAGATAAATTGTATCTCTAATCTGAAACAATGCAATAAATGTAATTACGATTATTGATTCAATACATATTTCATGAGAATGAAATTTCGTTGTGTTATTTATGTTTCATGTGTGCAAATATTGAATACATATTTGTCCGGGTTAAAGTGTAATACATATGTTTAGAAATGTGTTTTTATCAAATGCATAATATTGTATTTATATGAAGATTAATGTTAAAGCAGTAATATGGTAACAACACGTTATAAAAATTCGTAAACATCTTAAAGACAAAACATAACACCGCCTTTATCAAATACATGAAATTATATGAAGATACAAGTTAAAAGGAGAAAAAAGGGCAACATCATTGTTATGAAAATAATTAACTTCCTTAGTAATACAAAACTTAACATCGCCTTTATCAAATGCATAATATTTATATGAAGATTTAAAAGGAGAAAAAGGGTAATAACATTGTTATGAAAATTGGTTAATTACTTAAACACAAAACATAGAACAATATATATATATATATATATATATATATATATATATATATATATATATATATATAAAGATATCCTGTCCAACCTTGACTTGTTACCCAACAAGAACAAATGAGTGAAACATGAATAAATAATTTATTTCAACAAGCTATTCAATGAAAAGTTAAACCATTGATAAAAGAGCGCCTATCTTTTGTTATCTCGTGTAATAGTCCATTGATACACTTTCAGGTGAACGTACTCGGAGGACTTACACATGCTACTTTGTTTACACTGTGTGATTAGATTCATATAACCTTATCACTCAAGCAAGGTCATCTACAATCACATTAATTTTCTTGACAGGAAACTTTTGTTAACAACGATTGCTTACCTCAGACTGTAGCCAGTTTCTGGCATATATTCGTAAAATGCTCCCAATCTTTCGGCCCATTCATTGTCCGTCATTTCACGAAAACGGAGATATGGTTGTCAATATGTCAATTTTCAATATGCAGTAAGCACACCCTGTTTATATTAAAACCAAATTAATACAAACCCTTAGGTTTTTGAAAGATACATATTATATAGCACGTTTTTTTCGCTCGAAGAAAAATAATGTCACCAATAGTAAAACAGCCTTCTTTTTCCTGAAACTCAAGTTTAAAAATGAGTGTACATGGTTCGGTAAAGCCATAGAAGTCGTTTTTTGTAATTCTAAATAATAACACGTGTTCACATTAAAATGGCCGCGATGAGGTTTATGCTCTTATACGCAACACCGTTATTAGAACTACGGATAATTGGTTTTAGTAAAAAGATGTTTTACCCTCTAAAGTAAACATAAATGACAAGAACTATCATTATAAATGGGAAATTTTAAAAAACCGTGCTTCAGCCCCTTTAAGAATAATGCGAGTGAGATAATGAACAAATCAGAGACATGTGGAACCTATCTCTCTATGACGGAGTCCATTTTTATCTAGCTGCGGTATTGAAACTATCAACTACCAGCCATTGACTGTTCCAACACTCTAATCTCTTTGTCATGACCGAAAAAGATAATAGATATATAACACAAACCTGTGATTTATGTGGTACGACTCGATGTCTTATCTTTAAAGGTTTGCTTCACACTGTAGCGGTTATGATGCAACATGAACGAGAAAATACGACTGCTTGGCGAACACTGTCGATTTTGAACACCCAATGCAGGCAGTGATTATGAAAATGCAACACGAAAAAGAAAATCAGATTTTTGCACGAACATGGTCCGATTTTGGCCAAAGAACATAATGACATGAAACGCTTCCAGGGGGAGGTAATGCGGTGATTTCATACATCACATGGTGGTATTCGGCTATATGAAGGCCAATTATTATGCGCATACAATGTATATAAAAAAAATGACATGAAACTGTTCAAGAAGTTCTCATTCCTCCGATGCTGTTTTGCATACGATCTTTGATAAAAAGCAGATTTTCAGCAGTCTGTTCCATAACAGTGAGCTATTATAATCGCTCAATTGAGCGCTAATTCCCCCCTGAACGACACGGAGCGATGCCCCAAAGCTTGCTCGCTTTGCTACATAGCGCTACATTGAGCAATGGCCCAGATTCGCATTTCCACCTTATGTCAAAATCGACAGATTGTGAAGGCTGCTTTAGAGATTTTAAGCAAATATATTTTAGTGAGGTAGTTTGGGGTTTAACACCGCTTTCAAGAGTATTTCACTTATATCGCGGCTGCTAGTACTACGACAGGGAGAAAGTCCGCAACGCCATGTGGCTATGCATTGCGGTTAAAAACCTGCGAGCATCGGCTGGAACTAGCGAACCATGGTTGGTACTACGCCGAAATTCAGTGCACCCAAACCTTACTGCGTGTAGAATAGTAGAACTGCAGACAAAGTCACCTGGTGGAATTCGAACCCCGGACCTCTTGATCAAACGCGCTAACCACTGTGCTATCCCGACCCAAGATATTTTGAGGTTGTCAACAAGGCCATGATGCAATCATCATGGTGAACAATTGCACACTGAGAACCGCCTTCAGTAACAGAAATGCTGATATATTATAGCCAATGCGGATACTTTTATAGACGCTGTAGAAGGACTTTCTTACTGAAATAAAGTGCTCTCACAAAAAATATAAATAAATGTTAGCAATGGCTAAATAATACTCCTGAATCAATAACAAGTATTCTAAAACGACTGTACGTGGTTCAATTAAGTCAGGCGAGTACATTTCCATTCGATCTAACATTTTAATAACAAACGGTAAATTTGAGAAGACATAATATACAAAACCCTGCTACAGCAACTTAACAACTTCGAAACACAATTTAATATTGTTGAACATATATACGTATTTCGATGAGAGAATCATTTAAAATGCTCTCGGACGGATAATTTGAGACCGCGTTACTTATAATAAGTCTCAAGCGCGGTATTTGAAAAAAATCGTAACATTTAGCCCAGGTTGAAAGATGTTCGATAAACACATGTAAATCTCCAAATGTGTCTTTGACAAACTATGTTCTTAGCCCAATGTGCACACCTAAGTCTATATGCAAGTGGACTAAAGCACAACTTCTTCTAATATACGTACCTAAATTTGTTGTACAGAAGACCAGCACAAGGTATCTCCACATGGCGGCCGTTTGCTGTGAAGATGATAAGATAAGAAGGGTTATCTTACATGTGGGGTGATGTCTCTTCATTTTTATCTTCTTTAATCAGCTGTCGAAGTGTACATTTATCTAGTATCTATCCTTACAGTAAAATGCTCGTTTTTGATTGGCTAACGGTGGATATATTTTGTCTGTACCCGTGAATCTGTACTAATGTCATGTGCCTCACCGCCATAGTAAATCTTCGCCAATAATAGGTGTCGCAGAACAGTCAGATGATGTGAAATAAGCGCACGCGATGTACAGAGTTTTAATCAGCTGTTTTCGGGTATATCAATTACAGGCATATTTTTCTAATAAATACTGCGTTTTTTGTAAAGTATTTTTCATTTCTATACTTGCACACTCACGAAAACTGAGATTAACCCGTTTTAAAGCATTTTTTAAAGCTTCAAGTATAACGTATCACTACTTGTAACATTTCACTAATGATGCACGCGTTGTACAGAGTTTAAATGAGCTGTTTTCGGGTGGTAAAAATTACTGTGGTAAAAGTTTTGACTACAAAGTATCATTCTTTGAAGGGGGGTTTGTTCTTTCTTCAAATGGCTCATCATTGATTAGAAACCATCTTTCAAAACGCCTTGAAATTGGAAGCGAGCTTTTCGAGTGGTCAGTTCAACTCGATTCACGATTTTATCAGACACACTAAAATATGAAAATGTGAAGAATGATTACAACTAACCTTGATGTGACAAAATTCACCAGAAGACAGCATATCCAGCGAACTTGCTGACGTCATGTGAATTATATTTCTTAAAAGAAAAAAACCCCCAAAAAGCAGGTTTTACTGTAGCAGTTTATCCTTTACCTGTGAGCGTTTATTTAATGTTTTTCGGGTAGTTACCTAAGTTGGTAATGCACATGCAAAGTTTCATAAGTGTGCGTTTTTGATTTATGGTACGGAAATGAACCCGGTCTGATTAAAAATTGACCTTGTTTTGAGGAATAAAATTTGCAAAATAATGATACGAACTCATATCGTTCGGAGGTTTCTTGGCCAAACCGAACTAGTGGAGAAAGATCTACAGAACCTGATCATATCCTGGTAGATGCACTATTTTACAACTTTTATTCCTCGGAAAAAAGTATACATGTATTATAAGCAGACTGAACCAATCCTTTTTTCAGAATTCTTAGAATTAGTAAATGCGCCACTTCAGTCATCCTCGGTTACCAAGGATTTTATATATGCTCCGTTACTCTCAACTATATCACCTCTAGGACACTCCATCAGAGAAATCTGTACTCAAATTACCCGCCCTTGGCCGTCGTGAGCCAATCAAACTGCTAGGCAGCTTGGATCTGAGATCCAATGACAATTTATATCACTTCGTTGCAAAGCACACACCTCCTGGGCGCGGTCATTTTGTTAGCCATTCGTCACCGGTTATCTCCCTTGGCCATTTCCGTCTTATCCTATCGAGCATTTTCGTTGGTTACTGATTTCGGCAAGTCGGCCAAGGATGGGTAATTGAGTACAGATTTCTCTGATTGGGTGTCCCATTGGTGATCTAGCGGAGAGTATGGGAGCATATATAAAACCCTGGGTAACCGAGGATGCACTTCAGTAGGTCAGTCCAGCATATGCATATTGGAGTTTGTTAACGCACAGACGGATGTACGGACGGAAAAGCTGATTGGTACATAATGCCCTCCTCTTTAACCTTCGGGAGCATATTGATAATTCATACTTACCTTGTTGAGAAAAAATTCTGGTATTTATCATCCATTATAATTAAAGAAGACATGGCATATCTAGTATACATGAAAAGTAAGCCTTTTAAAGTAAACTGCAGTTTTCCCTCCCATAATAATTTTGCAATGTGATATACGAAGAGCAAAAACATTGAATTATTTGTCATTCGGTTTCTGTCTGTACTTCATCTGAAAAGAAATATATACTATGGTTGTCATCTTTAATATGAACAAGCAAAGATGATATGTTTATACATTATCATCCAATAATTGATAACAGACATTGAGGATGATTCAGGTAATTACAGATATAAACAGTAACATTTACATATAGCTGGTTATCATTTGACCCCCTAGTTATCTTCAACCACAGGTTAAGTTTAGCGCCAATATGTTCTGCAACAGAGATGAACCACCAGTTTTCCCTATGTGCGAACGAAATGAGTCAGGGAAAATTGGTCGTTCATCTGTGTAGCGCAGCATATTTGCGCTAGACTTCACATGTGCTTCAATATATTCGATTTTTTTTATATACATAATGTGTTTACATCATTATGAAAATATCAATCAAATATATAATAACACAATCAAATATCATGGAATCGAAAGCAGTGAAATGAGATGAAAATAAAGCAATATGAAATAGGATGAAGTGTTATGAAATAATGAAGTAAAGTAGAAAAGTAAATTAGAACATGATACACTCAAATATTACACGATGCAATAGGATAGCACACGATGCAACAGTGCAACAAATCTATCACACTGTATATATTACACCAACTTCCCAATGCAACTCTTGCCAGTCTCCATTACTGGCTGATTTAGGGCTTGCAGTATTTCCTTAATATCTCTGTGCTTGGAAATCCGGGCTCACTATGCATTTCAGGTGCAGCGATCCACTATCTTAGCACAACAAAGCGAGGGAAATACTGCAAGGCTTAAATCAGCTAGTAATGGAGACTGGTGAGAAATATGCCTGGCGTTTTGAAGTTGGTATTACACAAGTTGATGACATTAAATAAAATACATGCATTGCAACACAATATTACACCGGGTGACTTTATATAACATATGTGTAACACAATACCATATTAATGGTTGTAAGTTATTAATTTAAATAAGTAATGGACCTGTGCATTGTGGAAGATGGATGGAGACAAAAAATGTTCAACAATGAAGATAAACTAGTATTAATTGACTTAGTTTCAAATAAGGATAGGGGTACATGTATTTCTATCATTCTTCTTTCTTTGGGGATATATTTTTTAATTTAAATGGCAGTATCACGCTGTTGTGCTCAAATACGTCGATGAAATGTATTTGAAAAATCTTCGGAAAATCAAGTTTAAAAAAAGTGTACATGGTTCGGTAAAGCCATGGGAACTGTTTTTGTCATTCGAAATAATAAGATGTGTTCACAATAAAATGGCCTTCATGCAATTTTTTTAATACGCAACATCGTTCTTACAACTACGGATAATTGGTTTGTATAATAAGATGTTTGACCCTTTAAAGTAAATTTAAATGATATAAACTATCATTATAAATGGGAAATTTGAAAATAATAAACTTTGCAAAAAACGTGCTCCAGCCCCTTTAAAGGTAAAGGGCCTCACACCAGATATGTAAGAGTTTTTATTATAACGCCATGGGTAAACTTAAAACCATGAAAGTAAGTCGGGAAGATATTAAATAGTCTTACTGTGATTGGCTGAGACGGTTGACGACTGACTTTGATAACTCTCACCACCTAGACATAAAACAAAACCAATTAGAATGGCAATTTGTTGTTTATGTTAAATAGATTGGAAGAATTGTATTACATTTTGTACTTACACATTCCACTTGAAACATGAATGTCGTCGAGGGCAACAAAGCCAAGATATGACACCTTTTTAGCCTCAAAGACAATCTGCAAACAGTAAATCTATATGTTACAGTATTGTATTTCGTTATGAAATGTAATATTTATATTGTAAACTGATTTGTACCTGATTTTTAATAGGCAAACGTTTACAATTCAAATAGGTATGAATAGAGGATATTTTAGGTTTTCAGTGTGATATCACTTATCTCTCATCGAATGACGGGGTAAAGCCGATATTTTCACGAGTGGCGCATATATGCTGCGCCACTCGTGCAAATATAACTTTTCCACCTCACTCGATGAGATAAACATGGTATTAGTAAAAAAAGTCAGATATCCTCTATATATTTTTCGACTATCAGCGAATATACTATACCTACAAAATCAAATTCATTTCATTGTGAACGATTTTAGATCACCCTTCACAGAAAATGACTTATTAACTATCCATATGGCGTTATATTCTGACTTCTGGTTGAACATTTACTCATTTTGACATTCTCTCTTCACAGAGGTTAGTCGAGTCATACCTTTCCACGAAAGTGTTTCAGAATGTTCAGATTTTAAATAAATTATTAGCAATCAGCGACGTTTTATTAAAACTGTGGACACTGGCTGTTTCCGAAACCGTCGGTAAGAGGAGAGTTCCTTCCCCTTTTCCCTTAGAAGATAGACGTCAGCCAAATTGTAAGACGAGTTTTGATTGGACAGAAATAAGGACGGAGTGTCGTATTTGAAGGGTTTTATTTTCGTAAAACACGGCGATATCAGTAAATAAAGGTTACATGCGGAGATATGAAGTGATATGAGGTGAGTTAGGGTTTAACGCCGCTTTCAAGAGTATTTCACATACACCACAACTGCTAGTATATGGCAGGGAGAAAGCCCGCAAGGCCATGTGGCTATGCATTGCGGTGAAACCTGCGAACAGCGGCTTGAACTATCGAACCATGGGTGGTACTGCACTGAAATTCAGTGTACCATTGCACCAAAACCTTAATGCGTGTTGAACAGTTCTCTACTGCAGACAAAGTTGCCGTACCCCGCGGAGATATGACCTGAACACAGATTAACCTGTGTGGAGAAAATGGTATTTTGGAGGAAATGAAGAAACTGTCTGTCAATATTATTTATATATATTTCCCTTACATGAACGTTTGGACAGCAAAATCCGTTTTAAAACGGATTATGGCAAATGTTCAAGAAATTTTGAAAATAGTATTGTTTTGAAAGAAAGGGTTTGGTAAAAAAAAATCCATTTATTCACCCTCGTGTCTGTCTGCGCACACAAACTGACATTATAAAGCTCCCATGTCTTCATCTCATGGTTTGTAATGGCCGCCAATTGAACACGTGACCCGGAAGTGACTGCGTACACTTTCAGTGTAGTTTCTTGTTCAGAGACGATGGTGTAGGCGAACTGGAGACACACACGAGTCTGTTTGCTGAGGGTCCGAGAAATTAAGGTGGCTGTTTTACCAGTGGATGAATCTTTAGCGTCCGTTCTTAGAAATACGTAGTACCCTGAAGTGGAATATGTTCATAGTGGTTTAGTTTGAAACACACGTTCTGAAACATTTGCAGGAGTATACACAATGAGGGGAAACCCTGGTATGCTATGTTACTAATTCAACAAGTAAAGGTATTCAAGTTTGTAGAGGTACGAACAGTTATGGTGAATGTTGTATCATTATTGGAATCTGAATCGTCTTCTAAGAATAACATAGTATCCTGAAATGAAGCCAACTAGACCAGTTCAGCCACCTTTGTACAGTTGTATGATAATATGACGGCTTCAAATTATCGGCAAAACATTTGCAGATTGATATTTGAAATTTTCATTTTTGAATTTGGTATTTTGAATTTTACTTTTATCTCAGCGTATATATATATATATATATATATATATATATATATATATATATATATATATATATATATATATATATATATATATATATATATATATATATATATAAAATATTATATATATTTGAAGAGGGCATTATTAAGGGGTTGGATCATCGACTTCATATGCTTATACTAGTCGTTATTTTCGATAATGAAAGTCCTTGTACACTAACTTTAAACTTTTACTTGACATCTCAGCGGTTAGATATATAATTGGAGAGGGCATTATTAACTAATTACCCGGAACAGAGGGGTATTATTTAGTTGATTGCAAGGGACAGAGGGACAATATTAAGATAATTGCCCCGGGGCACGGACATCGCTTGGTAATTGCCCCAGGAAGCAACATCGGTTCATATATGGCGTCACAAGAGGTTCAATAAAGAAGTGAAAAGTACGTGTGACGTTTCCATAGCCCCCGCATATTGAACAATTTGAATTATCCAGTGTGAAGTAAGTGATGTGATGGGTAAACTCGTACCTGTATTGTTTCCGTGACCCCCGGTTATATGTGCACCGAATACTGCACCCCTGTATCCTTTAGTCCTCTGCCATTCTAGATCTCCTGTTTTGCTTGAGTTGTAACCACACATCTCCTGATCCTCGAAGTCACATGACCCGGACAAGGTCAGCCCACCCTCGTGAACCGGACAGGTCAACACTTCACACGTTGTTGAAGTGGAAGGTTCTGTTGTTGGCGTCGGTTGCGTTCTCCTTACTAGGGAACACAGACATTTTACATCAATGTGGATAAAGACGAATGCAAAGCTCACGTTGGAATCACATTATTCTTGTTTCAATGCAAAATAGAGACTACACGTTACCATTTTGGGAAAGTAAGGACGATTCTGTAAGCAGTTCCAGCTCATAAGTCAGACGAAAACGTTCATTTCTTAAAGGGGAAGTAGCGTGTTTTTTGCAATTTTTTTCTCTTTCAAATTACCTATTTATAATGATAGTTTGTGCAATTTGAATTTACTTTAGGGGGTAAAACATCTTATTACACAAACCATTATCCGTAGTAGTAATAACAGTGTTGCGTATAAAGCAAAACGTGCATGGCGGCCATTTTATTGTGAACACATTTTATTATTATGACAAAAACAATTTCCATGGGTTTACTGAGCCATGTACACTCAATTTAGCTTGATATTTCGAAAAGAGAAGGGTGTTTTACGATTGGTGAAATATTTTTTCAAATACATTTCATCGACTTATTTGAGCGATAAAACGTGCTACTGCCCCTTTTAAACCATCAACAGTCAGCAACATGTGAAACATTCCTAGTAACTTAGAAAACATTCACATGTTGAAAGCTGACTTGATGCCATTATTGAATAAATCATAATTCAGCTCGCTTACATGGCTATTTATTTTGTGAAGATGTGTTTCACTCCATGTTTAAGTGCTGTATTTATGTTGAGCACAGAAAGAAAGTGTTTAACCTTTTAAACTGATATGTACATGTACATGAGGATAATATAGATGTAGATTTAATTTTAAGTGGCAACAAAAAAATATCATATTCGAAATATCAGACAAATTTTAAAGCAGTTCAGCAATTTACAGCCCAAAGTAAGCATTTTCTCGTAACTGATGCATGTCATTTCTCTGTGAATATCTTTCTACCATTTATGTGTTATATGTAAAGGATATAACACTCTCCCGAGGTTTTGGTTGAAAATGTAAACATGAGAGAGAGAAGAATCCGCGGGCCGAAACAAACAACTTATATTGTTCATCAAGTTGAGAATGCTGTATCTGGTTATCAATCATCAGTTTAAATGGATGTTTAGAAATATGATCGAGAGACAGTTGATGAAGCATAAATTCAAAGGCATTTGACATGTAATTGTCAATGGTACAGCACAGGAAAACTAACGATCAGATTTGCAATTGAAGATAATGCTCCTACAATATTGTTGCCGAATGCGAGTTAATTTTAATCTCGAGGTTGTTTAGTAAATTTAACTAGGCAGAGAACAGAAATGGGGTGCTATTATCACAAACAGATTAGTTGATACAAATTTACTTTGGCTATCAGAAAGCAGCTACATTAGAAATAAATTAATTCCAGAAATGACTAATGCTTTCTAGAAGGATGTTCTTTTGTCATACTTTGTATTTCTTAGTAAGTGTAAAACAACAGACATTTCCGAAGGCGAATTTGTCAGTAAATCTTTATGGAATAATGATAAAATAAAAATAGATGGAAAACCGATCATGTACAAATCATGGTACACAAAAGGTGTTGTATTTATCAATGATCTTTTACACCATGAGGGTAAACTGTTACATCTGGATGAATTCCAACGAAAATTTAATATCCAAACAAACGCTCAGTTCCACTTATATACCCTTGGTTAAAACCCCACATACACCTTCGCGCTGTGACCTCTGATCCAGTCAATCAAATCATGTTATTGCCATGGTTTTAGCCAACCACAGAGAGCATTTTGAACTTCAGTTGGTTTCGCTCTTCCGTCCTTCCTCAAGCGATCGGGAATAATTATCATATTCCAGTCCAAGTTAGCTGTCCGGTTGAGTATATTACAGCAGATTATGCACATTTTATCTTGAAATGATATTTGCATTCATCAAAGTAGGTACGATACTTCTGATGAATCTTTTCGGGAATCTGTATATTGCCGACCCGCCTTCTAAGCGCGGTCACTGGTCGTCTATTTGTAAAGATAAACAAATAAAAAGCTAAGCGCCCCCTGATATTTGTGATGATATCTTTTCGAGAATATTTCAAATAGTTAAACAAGGTTCATTTATGAGAAGAGAAGTGTTTGTTCGATACGTTCTATCCAGTGATACGTGACAGTCGCGCCTAGTGCAACATGCTACCCTCGAGGATCACAAAAAGCAGTATGGCCCAACTGCATTTGGTGGTATGTAACGTTGCTTTCCATAGCCATTCAACCATATATATTGAACATATCTATTGTTAGTTGTTTAGTCAGAAAGCATGCGCAGACAGGAAGTGCAATGGATCGTCCAAGGTGTAGAAGACCTACTGTCACTACACCTCGAGAGGACCGACACCTTCTTCGACATGTACGCCGAGAACCCTTCCTTACAAGTCCTCAGCTGAAACGTCTGTGGTTACCAAATCGAAACATCAACAACAGATCAGTTAGAAATCGCCTCAAATCGGCAGGACTAATTGCAAGAAGGGTAATTAAACGTCCCTTGTTGAGAGACCATCATAAACGTGCACGTTTGGCATGGTGTTTGGACAGACAACACTGGAATCTGCATGAGGACCTGGCGGAAAATCCATTGGTCTGACGAGAGTCGATTCTTTGTCCATGTTTCTGATGGGCGTGCACGTGTTTGGAGAAGAAGAATACAGCTAATACCCCCAGGAACATCCAGCCAACTGTTGCGTATGGAGGTGGCTATGTTATGGTATGGGGATGCCTGTCTCATGACTGCAACCTGGATTTGGTCACCATCAGGGGAAACGTAACGGGAGCTCAATACATCCGGGACATGCTAGAGTCGGTCGTTATTCCTCATTTCGATAACCATGCACTTGCTTCACGACCACAGTACATGGACGACAACGCCCGGCCTCACCGATCACGTGCCGTTGTCGATTACATGCGAGCCAACGCAGTGACAACTTTACCCTGGCCAGCAATAAGCCCAGATCTGAACCTTCTGGAGCATGTGTGGGATATTCTAGGGCGGCGACTCCATGCTCAGAACCCTCCAGTACAGAGTGTACATGGGTTGGAGGCAGCTCTGCACGCTGAGTGGATGTTACTGACACAAGAACAGATCCAACGTCTGACTGGGGGCATGAGACGTAAGGTGCAATATGTCATCCGGGTACGTGGCGGTCCTACCAGATACTGATTATACTTATTGAACATGTACACCATGCGAATGTGTTTTGTTTCACTTGCAGCTCCATACTTTTGTGGACATTGTTTCATGGTAAAAACGGTACCTGTGTAAACATGACACCGCTATTAAATAATGATAACAGCTACATATTGTTGCATTTCTGCCTTGCCAGATGGCTGTTCAATATGAAATAAAAAATCTCAGACTCATTTAGGGTCATAGCAGAGCTTAATTACTTGTTTCTGACATTCAGCTATATGAAAATATCAGGGGTTGCTTTTTTCTTTGGGTAAAGTTTCTATCTGAAGGTTAAAGCGCGAAGGTTTATATGTGGTTTTAACTCGGGGTATATAAGTGCAGCTGAGTATATAGGTTTTACCTTGAGATAGGGTGCTGCTATATGTTTAAGTGACGAGATGTAGTTGTCAAAGAGTTTGAATTGGTCACGGTTAACGTGTATGTTTCAACAAGTGAGAAGCACTTACTCTCTGGCTCCGAGGACAACCCTTTCATAATATATACTAGCAGAGAGAAATATATAAATGTATGTATTACACCAACTTCCCAATGCAACTCTTGCCAGTCTCCATTACTGGCTTAGTTATGGGCTGTAGGTTGTCTTAAGATCTCTGTGCTTGGAAATCTGGGCCCACTATGCATTTCAGGAGCAGCGATCCACTATCTTAGCACAACAAAGCGAGGGAAATACAAGGCTTAAATCAGCCAGTAATGGAAACTGGCAAGAAATATGCCTTGCGTTTGGAAGTTGGTATTACACAGGTTGATGACATTAAATAACATACATACATACATACATTGCAACACAATATCACAACGGGGTGACATTATATAACATAAATGTAAGGGAAGAAGGAAGTGAGACAAAAAATGTTCAACAATAAAGATAAACTATATATAAAATAAATTTATTGACTTAGTCTTCAAATAAGGGTAGGGGTACATGTATTTTTTTATCATTCTTCTTTCTTTGGGGATAGATTTTTTAAATTTAAATGGCAGTAGCACGTTGTTTCGCTCAAATACGTCGATGAAATGTATTTGAAAAATAATGTCATCAATAGAATCTCTTCGGAAAATCAAGTTTAAAAAAAGTGTACATGGTTCGGTAAAGCCACGGGATTCGTTTTTGTAAATCGAACTAATAAAATGTGTTCACAATAAAATGGTCTCCATGCAATTTTTTTAATACGCAACATTGTTCTTATAACTTTGGATAATTGGTTTGTATAATAAGATGTTTGACCCTTAAAGTAAATTCAAATGACAGAAACTATATTATAAATGCTACAGCCCCTTTAAAGGTATAGGGCCTCACACCAGATATGCAAGAGTTTTTATTATAACGCCATGGGTAATGATCATGTAAGTAGGTCAGGAAGCGGTTTAATAGGCTTACTGTGATTGGCTGAGACGGATGACGACTGGCTTTGACAGCTCTCACCACCTAAACATAAAACAAAACCAATTAGAATGGCAAGTTGTTGTTTATGTTAAATAGATTGGAAGAGTTATATTACAGTTTGTACTTACACATTCCACTTGAAACATGAATGTCGTCGAGGGCAACATAGCCAAGATAGGACACCTTTTTAGCCTCAAAGACAATCTGCAAACAGTAAATCTATATGTTACAGTATTTTATTTCGTAATGAAATGTAATATATATAGCGTAAACTGATTTGTACCTGATTTTTAATAGGCAAACGTTTACAAATAGGTATAACTAGAGGATATTTTGTGTTTTCAGTGTGATATCACTTATCTCTCATCGAATGACGGGGTAAAGCCGATATTTTTACAAATGGCGCATATATGCTGCGCCACTCGTGCAAATATAACTTTTCCACCTCACTCGATGAGATAAACATGGTATTAGTAAAAAAAAAGACAGATATCCTCTATATTTTGTTCGAATATCAGCAAATATACCATACCTACAATATCAAATTCATTTCATTTAGAAAGATTTTAGGTCAACCTTCAAAGAAAATGACTTATGAACTCTCCATGGCGTTATACTCTGACTTCAGGTTGAACATATACTCATTTTGACATTCTCTCTTCACAGAAGTTAGTCGAGTCATACCTTTCCATGAAAGCTAAGTGTTTCAGAATGTTCAGGTTTTGAATAAATTATTAGCAATCAATGACGTTTTTTAAAATCTGTGGACACTGGCTGTTTCCGAAACCGTCGGTAAAGCTGGAATTCCATGTGTTCATATTCGTGCATTATGCGTATCACGTGATGCGTGTTGCGTAAGTTGTGATGCGTATTGGCAGTTTCCATATGTGCGTGACTAACGTATACAAATAGTACAGATTATCCAATTTGACCTTTTTGTATATGGACACGAGATGGCTATGTCGAATAACAAGGGTCTTCAGAGAGAACTGGAGATTGAGAGGACATTTTGCTAATTGTTGGATTTTTAAATGGTTATTTAAGGAAGAAAAAAAATAGATGTTGCTGGTTTTAAGGGCATCCTTATGATCCTTCCTTGAGGCATCAGAAAGAGATGGTTTTTAAAGTTACAAGAATTGAGTCAAGTATAAAGTTGCGAGACACATGCATGCAGTTTGTTTGGAAAACCACGTGGTCTGTGATATGAAAACCCCAGGGAAATCCCCACTTTTGGTATCCGTATTGACGTGTATTGCATATTCGGACACTCTTGTGAGTGTCCCGGGGAACATGTACTACGCTCTGCGCACCACACTGTACGCAGTAAGTGTTCATGAATCAACTACAGTCATGTCGCGATAGTCCGTACACCGATAATCCGAATCTCGCAGTGTCGGAACGGTAGCAAGCTGTAACCAAACTAATCTCTATATAAACTCATTAAATGTGGATTCATTAATCCGTTGCTTCCGTTTCCGAATCCGAACGCTAATTAGCTGTAACGGATTTATTAATTACAGCTATTTCTGTTTCATTAATCCGACGGTCTCACTTTGTGTGTTGGGGGTTTGTGATTGTAATAAATTGAATCTAACATGAGCAATCAAGATGAGTATGATGATGAACCTGAAGCGACGCCTCCCCCCACTGCCCCTCAAATGAGAGCACACATGGACTCCATGATCACGTACTTTGAGTGTGTTGGTGACGAAAAGAACTTAGAAACTTTGATCACTATGCGTGGGTCATTCAAGCCATTGAGTACACAATCTGTAATCGGCAAATTCTTCAAACCTGAGTGAGTTCGTTGAATGTTTTGACATGTTTTTTTTTGCATGTATGTCCAGAAATTATTTTGTGCAATGATTTTTTTTATTAATATATGTATCCAAGTTGTTATGTGTATATGAAATAAAACTCATTTGATATTCTAAATACGTTGTTGTCTGTATGTAGATTCAAAGGGGAGTAATTCCATCTTGTTTGGTTCATTTCAGTAGTCCGAACACCTCACTATCCGAACGTTTTTGATGAAAAACGGAAGTGTTCGGATTATCGAGGTCTGACTGTACTACTATTTTAGTGCAAAGTGTTAAATACGCATTACGTACTACGCATTACACTCCGTACACATGGAATCCCGGCTTAAGAGGAGAAGGGTTTTATTTTCGTAAAACACGGCGATATCAGTAAATAAAGGTTAGATGAGGAGATATGAAGTGATATGAGGTGAGTTAGGGTTTAACGCAGCTTTCAAGAGTATTTCACATACACCACAACTGCTAGTATATGGCAGGGAGAAAGCCCGCAAGGCCATGTGGCTATGCATTGCGGTGAAACCTGCGAACAACAGCTTGAACTAGCGAACCATTGGTGGTACTGCACTGAAATTCAGTGTACCAATGCACCAAAACCTTAATGCGTGTAGAACAGTTCTCTACTGCAGACAAAGTTGCCGTGATCGTGGCGGGATTCAAACAACAGACTTCTTGATCTGAAGCCGAACACGCTTACCACTGCGCTATCCCGCCCTGCGGAGATATGACCTGAGTAACCTGTGTGGAGAATGTCATTTTGGAGGAAATGAAGAAACTGTGTCTGTCAATATTATTTATATATATTTCCCTTAGGCCTACATCAACATTTGGACAGCAAAATCCGTTTTGTAACGGATTATGGCAAATGTTCAAGAAATCATGAAAATAGTATTGTTTTGAAAGAAAGGGTCTGGTAAAAAAAAATCAATTTATTCACCCTCGTGTCTGTCTGCGCACACAAACTGACATTATGAACTGCCCATGACCTCATCTCGTGGTCTGCGATGGCTGCCAGTTGAACACGTGATCCGGGAGTGACTGTATAGACTTTCAGTGTAGTTTCTTGTTCAGAGACGATGGTGTAGGCGAACTGGAGACACACACGAGTCTGTTTGTTGAGGGTCCGAGAAGTTAAGGTGGCTGTTTTACCAGTGGTGAAATCAGTGTCCGTTCTTAGAAACACGTAGTACCCTGCAGTGGGATATTATGACGGTAGGAAAAAGCTGGTATGCTATGTTACTAATTCAACAAGTAAAAGTATTCAAGTTTGTAGAGGTATGAACAGTTATTGTGGATGTTTTACCATTATTGGAATCTGAAATCGTCTTCTGAGAATAACGTAGTATCCTGAAATGTTTAGTTACAGAAATATATATTTATAAACGACTGTGTAACCTCATTGCGTGAATTTTATTCATCCTTAATTTCTATACCCTGAAATGAAGCCAACTAGACCAGTTCAGCCACCTTTGTACAGTTGTATGGTGATATGACGGCTTAAGATTATCGGCAAAACATTTGCAAATTGATATTCGGGATTTTCATTTTTGAACATGGTATTTGAATTTTACTTTTATCTCAGCGTTTATATATTTGAAGAGGGCATGCTTAAGGGGCTTCTTCATCGACTTCATATGCTTATACTAGTCGCTATTTTCGATAATACAAGACCCTGTACACTCACTTTTAACTTGAGCTTGACATCGCAGGGGTTAGATATTTAATTGGAGAGGGCATTATTAACTAATTACCCGGAACAAAGGGGTATTAGTTAGTTGACTTCCAGGGACAGAGGGACAATATTAAGATAATTGCCCGGGGGCACGGACATCACTTGGTAATTGCCCCAGGAAGCAACATCGGTTCATATAACGCGTCACTAGAGGTTCAATAAAGAAGTGAAAAGTTTCCATAGCCCCCGAATATTGAACAATTTGAATTATCCAGTGTACAGTAAGTGATGTGAAGAGAAAACTCGTACCTGTTTTGTTTCCGTGACCCCCGGTTATATGTGTACCGAATATTGAACCCCTGTTTCCTTTATTCCTCTGCCATTCTAGATCTCCTGTCTTGCTTGAGGTGTATCCACACATCTCCTGATCCTCGAAGTCACATGACCCGGGCAAGGTCAGCCCACCCTCGTGTACCGGACAGGTCAACACTGCACACGTTGTTGAAGTGGAAGGTTCTGTTGTTGGCGTCGGTTGCGTTCTCATTACTAGGGAACACAGACATTTTACATCAATGTAGAGAAAGACGAATGCAAAGCTCACGTGGAAATCACATTATTCTTGTTCAAATGCAAAATAGAGACTACACGATACCAATCCGGGAAAGTAAGGACGATTCTGTAAGCAGTTCCAGCTCATAAGTCAGACGAAAACGTTCATTTCTTAAAGGGGCAGTAGCACGTTTTTTGCCAATTGTTTTTTTCAAATTACCTATTTATAATGATAGTTTGTGCAATTTAAATTTACTTTAGAGGGTAAAACATCTTATTACACAAACCAATTATCCGTAGTAGTAATAATAGTGTTGCGTATAAAGCAAAAATTGCATGGCGGCCATTTTATTGTGAACACATTTTATTATTTCGAATGACAAAAACAATTACCATGGGTTTACTGAGCAATGTACACTCAATTTAGCTTTATGTGGCAACAAAAAACTATCATATTCGAAATATCAGACACATTTTAAAGCAGTTCAGCAATTTACAGCCCAAAGTAAGCATTTTCTCGTAACTGATGCATGTCATTTCTCTGTGAATATCTTTCTACAATTTATGTGTTATATGTAAAGGATATAACACTCTCCCGAGGTTTTGGTTGAAAATGTAAACATGAGGGAGAGGGAGAATCCGCGGGCCGAAGCAAACAACTTTTATTGTTCATGAAGTTGAGAATGCTGTATCTGGTTATCAATCATCAGTTTAAATGGATGTTTAGAAATATGATCGAGAGACAGTTGATGAAGCATGAATTCAAAGGCATTTGACATGTAATTGTCAATGGTACAGCACAGGAAAATTAACGATCAGATTTGTAATTGAGGATAATGTTCCTACAATATTGTTGCCGAATGCTAGTTAATTTTAATCTCGAGGTTGTTTAGTAAATTTAACTTAGCGGAGAACAGAAATGGGGGACTATTTTCACAAACAGATTAGTTGATACAAATTGATTTGGCTATCAGATAGCAGCTACATTAGAAATAAATTAATTACAGAAATGACTTATGCTTTCTAGAAGGATGTTCTTTTGTCATACTCTGTATTTTTCTTAGTAAGTGTAAAACAACGGACATTTCAGAAGGCGAATTTGTTTGTCAATCTTTATGGAATAATGATGAAAAAAAAATAGATGGAAAACCGATCATGTACAAATCATGGTACACAAAAGGTGTTGTATTTATCAATGATCATCACAATGAGGGTAAACTGTTACATGTGGATTAATTCCAACGAAAATTTAATATCCAAACGAACGCTCAGTTCCACTTATATACCCTTGGTTAAAACCCCACATACACCTTCGCGCTGTGACCTCTGATCCAGCCAATCAAATCATTTTATTGCCATGGTTTCAGCCAACCACAGAGAGCATTTTGAACTTCAATTGGCTTTCGCTCTTCCGCCCTTCCACAAGCGATCGAGAATGATTTTCATATTCCAGTCCAAGTTAGCTATACGGTTGAGTATATTACAGCAGATCATCCACATTTTATCTTGAAATGATATTTGCATTCATCAAAGTAGGTACGGTATTTCTTCAGGAATATGTATATTGCCGACTCGCCTTTTAAGGGCTGTCAATGGTCGTCTTTTTTATATATACACAAATAAAAAAGTTAAGCACCCCTGATATTTGTGATGATATCTTTTCGAGAATATTTCAAATAGTTAAACAAGCTTCATTTATGAGAAGAGTATTGTTTGTGATAGGTGACAGTCGCGTCTACACGTCTGGGGCATGCACGTGCAACACAAAAGGATCGAGGATCACAAAAAGCAGTATGGCCTAACTGCATTTGGTGGTATGTCACGTTGCTTTCCATAGCCATTCAAGCATATCTATTGAACATATCTATTGTTAGTCGTTTAGTCAGAAAGCATGCGCAGACAGGAAGTGCAATGGATCGTCCAAGGTCTAGAAGACCTACTGTCACTACACCTCGAGAGGACCGGCACATTCTTCGACTTGTACGCCGAGAACCATTCCTGACAAGTCCTCAGCTTAAACGTCTGTGGTTACCAAATCGAAACATCAGCAACAGAACAGTCAGAAACCGCCTCAAATCGGCAGGACTAATAGCAAGAAGGGTAAATAAACTTCCCTTGTTGAGAGACCATTAAAACGTGCACGTTTGGCATGGTGTTTGGACAGACAACACTGGAAAATGCATGAGGACCTGGCGGAAAAATCAATTGGTCTGTCGAGAGTCGATTCTTGCTCCATGTAACTGATGGGCGTGCACGTGTTTGGAGACAGAAGAATTCAGCTTATACCTCCAATAACATCCAGCCAACTGTTGCGTATGGAGGTGGCTATGTTATGGTATTGGGATGCCTGTATCATGACTGCAACCTGGATTTGGTCACCATCAGGGGCAACTTAACGGGAGCTCAATACATCCGGGACGTGCTACAGCCGGTCGTTGTTCCTCATTTCGATAACCATGCACCTGCTACACGACCACAATACATGGACGACAACGCGCGGACTCACAGATCACGTGCCGTTGTCGATTACATGCGAGCCAACGCAGTGACAATTTTACCCTGGGCAGCAATATGTCAAGATCTGAACCCTCTGGAGCATGTGTGGGATATTCTAGGGCGGCGACTCCTGGCTCGGAAACCCTCCAGTACAGAATGTACATTGGTTTGAGGCAGCTCTGCACGCTTAGTGGATGTTATTGACACAAGAACAGATCCAACGTCTGACTGGAGGCATAAGACGTAGGTTGCAGTATGTCGTCCGGGTACGTGGCGGTCCTACCAGATACTGATCATACTTATTGAACATGTACACTAGGGTCTACAAAGAACATTCAGAAGTAACAATACCAATGCGAATGTGTTTTGTTTCACTTGCAGCTCCATAGTTTTGTGGACATTGTTTCATGGTAAAAAAGGTACCTGTGTAAACATGACGTCATCGCTATTAAATAATGACAACAGCTACATATTGTTGCGTTTCTGTCTTGCCAGATGGCTGTGCAATCTGAAATAAAAAATCTCAGACTAATTTAGGGTCATAGCAGAACTTACTTGTTTCTGACATTCAGCTATCTGAAAATATCAGGGGTTGCTTAACTTTTTTCTTTGTGTATAGTTTCTATCTGACAGGTTAAAGCGCGAAGGTTTATATGGGGTTTTAACTCGGGGTATATACGTGGAGCTGAGCATATAGGTTTTACCTTGAGATAGGGTGCTGCTATATGTTTAAGTGACGAGATGTAGTTGTGAAATAGTTTCCATGCAGATCAACATTTTACTGATAGGTGATGATATATTGTAATCTTAAACATTACATTGTATCAGTTGGTCACGGTTAACGTGTATGTTTCAACAAGTGAGAAGCACTTACTCTCTGGCTCCGAGGACAACCCTTCCATAATACTTGCAGAGAGAAATATTCTTGAAAGCGGCGTAAAAGCCCAGCTCTCCTCATCTAAGCTGATACAGATACCTGTGTATGATCCATAACAGAATCCTAAGGTCTTAACATGTACATGATGCTTCTGAAAAATTGACCGAATTCGTTATCACATTATGTAAGAACAGAAAAGGGAGTGAATACATACTCCGAAATGTCATGTATTTTCACATTAAAAAGGTTGTTATCCAGGAAATCCTATTCTTTAGAATGCCACGTTTAAATATTTGTCATGAAACTTCCTCAATGCTGCACAAGGCTAATAATCATCTATAGGACGATTTTGATTTTGTAAAATGTCGATGTAATGGCCCGGGTTATCAGCATCATAGTTATGGTATCCTTGTACATTTGGACCTGACCATTCAAAACAAAAACCTCTAGTTGGATTACAGGTTTTCTTAAATAATTCCGTGTAGAGCTCCCCTGATTCACAGTGAGTATAAAAAGTCCACAATATTGAAGACATTACTTCAATCATCAAGAGGGACTATTTGAACCTCATGTGGTCACACCTCCGCTATAACAACTGATTGGCTAATGAAACGTTTGGCGGCTGTGTTAATAAAAACGTTTTTTCGTCAATTTACGGACGGATTTTTAATCCAATACTTTTATGTCACTTTTCTTTATGCACTTTTCAGAATCATTTTCGCGAAACGTACCCCCCTGAGGTTGGAGTTGCTTTAAATAATCAATAAGTTTAGTTGTTTTTTAAGAAGGTATTAGTCAAGACAACCACTGTATTGTCTGTACTAGAGAAATTGAAACACTTGAGCACCTGATTTTTTTCATGTGAGAAAACGAAGTATCTTATTTCACAATTAGCAACCTGGTACCGCATCAAGATGGGAACCACCCTCAATATAGATATTTAAACATTTTTACTGGGGGACCCAACGGCAAATGTAGCAATAAATCACATTTTAATTGTCACTAAAGAATTTATTAATAAAAAAAGATTTGGAATTAATGAATTAAATTACAATAATCTCATTCATTTAATAAAATAACACTATAATTTGGAAATCTTCAAACAAAATGGTCAAGCCTATTCCGTAATGACTGAGTACTTTCTTCTGCACCCTATCCCTATCCACTACTTTCTCCTCTACATCTTTAGTATGTTCAATTTATCATTGGAAACTTTGCTGTAATACATTGTAATACTATTTATTTTGTAATAACAGTTATTGAAAAAAAAAGTTAGTTGTGTTGGGGTTATACAAGGTTAAGTTAGGATCACTAGAATTTGAACTCAGTGAACGGAATTGAAACTAAATCAAGGATACACAGAGGATTCAGAGTTTTGTTTGTACATCTACATGTGTATCTTAGTGCAAATATCATGTAAATCGATGTCCATTGTCAACTACATAAAATTGCACAGGGGCTTGGATTGTCAAAAAACTAGCGATTAGAAGGCCTATATCCAGTCCCTTATACTATATGATTGTACTATATAATGGGCGGGATCGTCGACTTCACCTGTTTTATAAGACAGATTTTATTTTGTAATGTCGGCCTATTGGCCCATAATACAGTTACATGGTATACAATATAAATGGACAGTGGTCATTTTAATTAATAACCTTTGTATCTTAAAGAAAATATTTTGTGTATGAAAACTGCAGTGATGTATATAACACGTGGATGTTTTGAACTTAAAATATTTTGGACTAAGAGCGGTCCTTTGTACACTTTTCTAAGTTGGATGATACATTGATCACGGTGTTGTTGGTACTGTTTACAGAAAAAGAATACATGTTTTTCATCTTCAATTTGTTGCGAGTGGCAGAATGTGCAGTAGCGGTCTTCAATATGCATATCCTTCTGATGAATGTTTACTTTAAAATTGTTATGGGCAATACGAAATTTACATAGAGCACGAATTAGTTGTTTACTTTTCAGTTCTGTGATGTAAGGTTCCAGGTGAAGATCGTATTTGATTTGAGAGTACTGGTTCAGGTGGTTAGATGTAGACATTTCATAATGCCAATTTTGGTGTCCAATGTCCTTAAGACGTTGCCGAAAGACAGTTAAAAATAGATTTACATTGTCTACTCCTTGATTGAACCATACATGAGAGAAGCCATTCTGGAACAGGATTGTTCTAACGTTTGAGGCCCAGTTAGAAGAAGAAGTTTATTCAGTTGAAGTATGTAGGCCATAGGCCCATAATACAGCATGTACATAATGCATGTGTTATATAATTGATGCTCTTAATTGCATAGCTTTAACAATGAAAGTTGCTAACAGCTTGATGGTAATTGGGTTATATGACGACATTAAAACATAAAACTTATGTCTGCTTGGAAATTGAAAATATGGTTTAGGAATAAATTCATTTCTTAAATCATCATAACATTTGCAAATTATAATAAAGTGATATTCATCTTCTATATAATTACATTTACATACATTGCATATTCGCTCATTTCTGGGTTCCTTATTATGCCTACCGGTTTCAACTCTAAGATGGCTAGAGCAACATCGTAAGCGAGCCATTGCATGTCTAAATTTATCACATGTTAAAACAGTAATGTACAATTCAGTGGAAAAACTGTGTTTATACATAGCATATAAATAAGCCTTGGGACTATCTTGAACAGCAGAGTGCCAGTCTTGTTCACAACAAAATTTTAATCTATTGAAAAATTCATTTACGAACATGGAAATATTGTTGATACGCTGATACTCCCAAACATACCGACACCCGAGTGAACATAAAATATCTCTGACATTAGAAGTCCAGTTGACATTACCATTATTAATAGCTTGCAACTGCATATTATAACATTTTTTTACATATCTGTAATTAGGCATAGCTAAAATTTTACCCCAGTGCGATATCGCTCTTTTATATGCAAAAATATACATAGGGTATCGGCCACATTCACCTCTAACAATATGGTTGGAAGTTGATGACTTTACACCGAGAAAAAGTTTACAAGCTTGCATATGTATGACCTCTATTTCCGAACAGATGCCTTTATTTAACCCCCAGATTTCAGATCCATACAATAATAAGGGGCTTACTTGGGAATCAACTATTTTAAAGAAAAGCTTAAACGAAAGAGGCCTTTGTTTATGTAATGAGGCAAAAATACCATATAACACCTTTTTTGCTTGAAGCACCGCATTATGTATATGTTTCCGCCATGAAAGTGACCTCGTAAACAATAGTCCAAGATATGTATAAGAACTTTCACAATCCAATTTGATTCCATCAAAATACCACTTTTCTTGGTGAGACAATACCCGGCCTTTTTTAAAAACGACAACCTTCGTTTTATCTAAATTTACAGACAACTTGTATTTCTCACAAAACGATTGTAAAATATCTATGCGATGTTGAAGACCAAAAATAGTGTCAGAAATGAAAATGACATCATCAGCAAATAATAATAAAAATAGTTCCACTAGTTCCGGATGCATTTGAATACCATGAGAACAATTAGACTCTATTTCCTTTGCAAGATCATTAATGAACATTGAAAACAAAAGGGGACTTAAAACACAACCTTGTCTTAATCCAATAGGACAATCAAACGATTGAGAATACCCATTGCGAGCCCGAACACATGCCTTAACACAGTCATAAATAGATTGTAAAGACTTACTAAACTTGGAAGATACACCTTGACGTGATAAAATATGCCACAACTTCGACCTATCAACGAGATCAAAAGCATTTTTGAAATCCACGAACAAAGCGTACACCTTGCCTCTCTTCTTAGACAAATAACGCTGAATAACAGACTGGAGAATATACATGTTGTCTACAGTGCTGTAACCCTTCCGAAACCCTGCCTGAGATTCCACAATCTTACTGTTAGCATCCGACCAAAAAGAAAGCCTATTGTTTAATAAAGAAGTGTATAATTTGCAGACCACACTAAGTAAAGCGATACCTCTGTAATTGTCCGGGACATTAGGATCACCCTTCTTATACAACGGAATGATAATACCAGTACACCATGCCGCTGGAAAATTGCCTGTGTCAAAAATTATACTAAACAAGAGCTCGAAGTAAGGAATCAAAATATCCTTAGCTGCAACGATAAACTCTGGAATTATACCATCCAACCCAGCAGATTTACCACATTTAAGCTCAGCAATGTCCTTTCAAATTTCCTCCTGCGATATTGGTGAATCTAAGATAACATCAAACAAAACCTGTTCATCATCACTGCACATATTGAATGAATTATCATCATTGTCATTAGAGTTAAACAAATTATTAAAATGATTAAACCAATTATCTAGAGATATCAATGGTGATCTTTTGGTATCAGATTTGACTGTCTTCAAAGTTCTCCAGCATTGTTCACATTGGAGAGTAGTTTATCTCTCATGTCTTCAATGTGCTGTCTCTTTTTGTCACGTATGACATTATTAAATTTATTTCGAGCGTTAATAAAATTCTGGCGTGATATACTATCCCGTAATCGCCGAAATGTTTTTAACAACCTCTCTTTCCATGCCGTAAACACACAGTCAGAGTCAAACCACGGTTGAGAAATAACTGTATGTCTCACTTTTGAGGCCCAGTTGTTTTTGCCCATATCGTCGAAAGTTTTAAGCATCCTATAGGAATGGAAGGGGTAGCGATCATTATCCATATGTAGCAATCTGAACCATAATTTTATCACTTTCATCTGCGAGAGCACTAACAAAGGCAGACGTCCGAGCTCGCCTAGGACAGCCTTATTTGATGCATACTTTCCGATTTTGAGAAATCTCTTGAAGTACGTTGCCTGTATTCTTTCAATGGCATCTCTATATTTGTATCCCCATATTTCGGCTCCATAAAGAAGTATCGGTGCTATTTTCCTATCAAATATGGTTGCAGCGGCTGAGAAGGTCAGTTCTGTATTTTTACTAAATAGTCTGTAAACCGAAAGACATGCTTTGTTTGCTTGCTGGGCAAGAGTCTCACAGGCTTTTGTCCAAATAAGTCGTGAGGGTAACACTATACCTAGGTACTTGTAATACGTGACAACTTCAAGTGGCTGTTTATCAAACGTCCATTTTTCAAACTTAGTCAAGATTCCTCCGTTGCGAAACACGATTATTTTAGACTTTTTCAAATTCACCTCTAGTCCCCATTTATCACAGAAATGCTCTAAGACACTTAACTGGCGTTGAATTCCTGAAACGCTAATTGCAAATAAAACAATGTCGTCTGCAAACATTAGCAGAAGAAGATCGTGTATTTCAGGAGTAATGAATATCCCAGTGTTACATGCACTGTATCATTCCGTTGCAAGTTCATTGATGAAAAGCAGGAATAACAGCGGACTTAAGATACATCCTTGTCGCACCTCGCGTGAGGTGTCAAAAGCTTCAGACCTCCGATTGTCAACTCTGACACATGCTTGGACTGACGTATACATACTCTTCAATAGAACAAGAAGCTTTCAATGACATCCACTTTTAATTAATTTATACAATAGCTTATTTCTGTCCACAAAGTCAAAGGCCTTTGAGAAATCGATAAATCCACAGTAGAATCGGCCTTTCTTTTTATTTAGACACTTTGAACACAATGCCTGTAACGTAAAAATGTGATCGATGGTGGAGTATTGCGGTCGGAAACCAGCTTGACTTTCAGAAAGCATGTTGTTTAAGTCAATCAATTTTCTGAGTCGGTTTTCGATTATTGCTGTAAAAACTTTCCCCATAACATTTAATAAGGAAATTCCCCTGTAGTTGGTTGGTTCTTTCTTGGCACCCGATTTATAGAGTGGTATAATGATTCAAATATTCCACTGTTTAGGAAAGATACCTTCATCAAGAATGTTGTTAAATAGTAGCTTTAGATACGGAGTGAGACAGCCTGACGAAATCTGATAAGTTCTGGCGGGATCCCATTGACGCCTGGGGCCTTTCCGTTTTTTAAATCTGCTATTGCCGTTCTAATCTCATCCCCAGTAATTTCATTATTAAGGTAAATATCATTATCTGCAGTATCTTCACAGTCTTCACAAGTATGATGCTCCATAAAGTCTTTGACATGATCATCAAAATTAGAGTCAGTTGAAGTTAGTACTGGGTTTAGTAATTTTCTAAAATAATCTTGCCAATCACATGCTGTTGTTGGAGATGCATTGTTTGTTCGGAATTGGTTCTTTACCTTTTTCCAGAATTCTTTGCAATCTCCAATTGCAGCTGCAGCATTTATTTCGTCAGCCATTTTCCTGTTGTATTCTGTTTTCTTAGAATTGAAGCATTCTTTAAATGTTTTCTTTGCATCCATATATTGCCTTAGATTTCTGTCACATTTAAAATTCCTGAACTTGTGGAGACATTTATATTTTTCACATTTTAAAAAATCACAGTCTTTGTCGAACCAAGGTGGCTGTTGTATTTGTTTTGAACATTTCGGAGAGTTTGTTATAAGTTTTCCAGTGGCAGCAACATCATCAGAAAGTTTACCAACAGCACGTTCAACGTCTAAGTCCAGATATTCCAGAAATTCTGCTATAACACTTTTCACTTTGTCGCTGTGGTACACGGAACGTACACGTTGTATATCTTCATCAGTGGAGCTGTATCTCGGTACCTTAAACAACGGTATACTAGGGGCATCCTGAGGGGGATCCGAGATGATGACATCATCGATGCTGCACAATATTGGCATGTGATCCGACTCGGTTCTCGGTATTATACTCATGTCACTTATACAGGAGAACAGTTCACTGGAAACTATGATATAATCAATAACGCTGGCTCCCACTGTTGAAATAAAAGTAAAATTACCATGAAAATCTCCTGTTTTCCTTCCATTTACGATATGGAGATTGAAAACTTTGCAAAGTGTTAACAGGCTTCTTCCATAATTGTTAGTTTACTTGTCACAAGAAAGTCTCTGCATATAAAAAAGATCCGTATTGTAGTCGTCATTGAGAGGTAGATAGTCGGTATGATCATTGATTATACAGTCAGATTCTTCAGCGGTTCTGGCGTTAAAATCTCCCATGAGTATAAACTTTATATCATTACCAAAGTCAGATATAATATGGAGGAGTTTCTTCTCTAAAAGTGAAATACCATCATCATCTGAGCTTGTGTATTCTCTTGCATTCTCTGGATGTATGTAGAGAAACACAAGAAATATATGTTCACAGTTGGAGTCTGAATTCATTTTAAAAACAAATATATTTGTCCAGTGTTCATAGAGTCTCATGAAAAATGAACATATCGAACTCTTTATACACACACTCATGCCTCCTGAATATCTACCCCGGTTACCTGTGCGTTTTGCATCTGAAACGAAACATTTATGGTTTGGAAATGCATTGTCTAGTAATGTGGATACAATTGAAGATTGTGGACACATTGTTTCCATAAAGCAAAATATATCCAAATTAGAACACCTGTTACATTAGTTATAATTATCTATTTTTGATATAAGACCGTTTATATTCCAGGCCAATAAAGAAAGTTTTTCATTTGGAATAATGTCAGATATGTTTGGTTGTACAGAATATAAATGTCTGGGGCCATGGCCGGATTCCTATCTCGCTGTTGTGTCTGGCTGGTTCGCTGCTCCATACTCCCGAGGTGGACGTGTCTCCCAGTTCCGTCTCTGTCCAACTTGCTTCAAGTCGCCGGTTGCCTCGTCGTATGCGTAGACCACACTTTCTATGATGAGCTTGTCGTAGCTCAGGAAAGCAAATTTGCCTTCCTGGCGGGCTGAGTCCATCATGGGGAAGAGTTGAGATCTCATCCAACGTACACGTTCTGTCAGATCTTCAGACACTCGGTACTGCTAATCACCCTTTAACTTGTATCGTGATGATTTAACGACTCTTTGCTTGTCCTTAAAGGCAGAAAATCTGACGATAATGGGACGATTAGCACCTTTAGAGTTCAGTCTATGAGTCCTTTCTATTGGAATGTTGTCGCTGTCTTCAATTAACCCTTTATCTTGACAAAACTCCCTGACTTTGGATTCTGTCTCTTCCCATTTCTCACCTTTGGTTTCTGCTATACCGTAAAATATTACGTTGTTTCTGCGTGAGTGGGCTTTCAATGAATCAATCTTTTTCTCAAGAAAGATAACTCACTCTGTCAGACTCTCATTGTCAGCCTATATAACATCAAGTCTCTCGTTGAAATGGTTAGAAAACTTATCAACAATTTTTGTCCAGTGAGTCCAACTTATCCTGTATACCTTTCAGTACTGTAGCGAGGTCCGACATTGACGTGGGATTTTCTAGCGCACTAGACACATTTTGACAGGACAGTCTAGTCTGAATTTGGGAAGGTGCAGGAAAACGTTTAGGTGGTCCAGGATTTGTCTCCACATCCCCGGATAACATCAGTAGCGTCGTGACGAGGTAAAGCATGAAACACCTGACAACTGCTCGTCTCCACCCGGCAGCGTTATAACGGGGACACGCCACAGCGTTCGCTTGACTGGTTGTGAAAATTGTCCTATTCTCATTCTCCATGCAACTACGATCACCCCCATCTTTACATATGTATTTCGCGCTACCTTATGTGACCAGTGTAGCCGTCGGTTGGATTAATAAATGTTCGTGTTCACTATATACACCAAAAACACTGACCACAGGAGAGACAGGTAAACAACACGTCCGCACAGCTCACATCCGGGCATCCGATCCTGTTTTATAATCACCATATGGTATCCGGACACTCAAGGAAAGTTGATCAAACTTAAAAACAACTGATAAGCAGTGATGCAATCTAACATTACAAATTGTATCAGTTTTTGTATTTAAATTGATTAACGTGCATATTTTCACAAGTGAGAAGCACTTACTCTTAGGCTCCGATGACATCCTGATATCGTCAAGAGCTACATCACTGCCAAAAGGACGGGCTGCTGTTGTCTCGAAAACAAGCTGAAATATTATAAAAAGCAATGACAACATTGACCTACAAATGCAAATTAATTCAGAATCATTTAATATAAGAATTGAGGTACTAATTAAGGTTATCCACATTGTAGTTTTATATACATCCATTGTCACTAGGGTTGTCACCTTGGACTTTTCGGTGACATGGCAATACAAATTACCTGGAACGTCAAATGTATTATATAAAATGTGCAAAATAAGTTAAGGACTATTGGATTGTTCCAATATTTTAAAAAAATTTGTCGTGAAAAATTATGATTATGCTGATAATTGTGATGGAACATAATAAACAAAAAGTTAATATTCAAAAGTGTTTAATGTACAATGCCTCTGAAACAAATTTGATTGAATCATCTGAAACTGGATCGAAATCAACTTCAGTAGCGTGTATGCCTACCTCGTGCATTAATTATGTCTTGACATCGTCATGTAAAGCTAAGGAAATGTTTTGAAATAGTTGATGGGAATATCACCAAGGGCCTCAGCGAGCTCATTAACGGTTGTTGGTGACACTGGACGTTGTGAAATGTAGGAAAAGAGTGTGGCCATATTTGCATAATTGCAAAATTCACACTTCAAAAAAAGAAACTCATAAAATAGGCCCTTAACTTTTTTTGCTCAGTACATTTTAGTCTAGGTTTAATTTAGATAATATTGTTCTTGAATAAATATTATTTTAATACTGATTATCTACAACAAGTAGAAATGAGGAACATTGTGGTAATGTTCACATGTACAGAATTGTAAAACTATTTGTAGTAAAAGCTGGGGATAAACTATTGTCATTTCATATCTGTATTACTATGTAATTACACTATATTGCAGATCGCCACTGTGTCTCTACAAAGAAGTAATTCTCCTTCGCATATGAACTGTATTGTTGTTGCAAGTACTGCAACCCATTGCTATAGGTTCGCACTAAGATCTGATAAAAATAGAAGATATAATTTAAGTGTCTATGTCACACTAGTAAGGTTAAGACACGAGTGACTTACTATTAAACATTTTTGAGTAAATGTAATTTTTTATACTTACTTGGTTGAAAAACCAACATTGCCCAACGCTTCCCCCTGAAGCGTTCCTCAACATAAACTCACGTCAAAAGAAAGTATAGGTCCTTCATATTGAAATAAATGTAACACTTTTGATCATACCAAATGTTAGTGATCCTTTAAATGATGGCATGCCTTAAAACACATGATACATATCGCAAAAACGCAACTTGTGTTGCTGTATTGTTTTCGAAAATCTGAAAAATCGTGAATTCCATTTAAAACCAATTGCATGAAAATTAAGCGCATGAATTATGTATAAATCGATTTGCTGGATACTGTCATATTATAGCAGCGGAAAAACACAAAAGGAATGGCAAGGTTGACCCAGGAACAACGAGAGAGAGAGAGAGAGAGCTCTTGGGATGGCCGAAAAGGGAGCCACACACGTCCATATTCCTCGAACGTTCCATTGCACGCCACTGACAGTGTCAAGACTTATGCAACGTCACAGACAGACTGGTCGGACCCAGGACAGACCCCGAGGTGGAAGACCGCCTGTTACTACGCATCAAGATGATCACCACATCCACGTACAGTGTCCAGGAGGGGGGTTATATTTGGTGACCCAACTCGTTATTATAACTGGAAATTTTAACGCACATCAGTACATTAATCAAGTTCTCCAACCGGTTGTGTTCCCTTTCATACAACCACAGGCCGAGGGTATCGTATACCAGCATGGTAACGCCAGACCCCACACGGCATTAGCAACAGTCAACGTCATGCAACAGAACAACGTCCACGTTCTCCAGTGGCCTGCCCGTTCCCCCGACTTAAATCCCATTGAACACTTATGGGATCACTTGAACAGGCAGGTAAGGGCCCGTAGACCCCAAAGACGGACGCTCGTCAGACGGAGGTCGTGCCCACATACGCTAGAGCAACCTGTGACCCACCCACCAAGTGGCAGTGTAACGCAGACGAGAACGACCCTGAGAGCCAAAACTTGCGTGTCGGAGGGCGGACCCCAACCTACTAACATAACCTGTGATTCTATCAGCTAATCACGTGAGGCTTCCATGAGATTGCATTTTCGAATCAGTGCAAATCTGTGATCTCGAGCAGATCAGACGCGTATCTCCGCTCCAGAAAATAAGTTTTCCTGCGAGATTTCTTAGCTACTCAAAGTTGCATAATTGCAACGTAACAACCGATAATATCGTCGTTTGTGAAAACTGTCCCAATTTCAGACGAACAACCACGTGTGCACAATAATAGCGGAAGCTTGCCTGACAAGTCCGTCACACGACAGTGACTACTCAAGCCACATGGCACAACTAAAACTAAAACCAAAACTGTTTCTAGTGGTAAAAAGTCAGGTCATGGGAAGAAAGTCTCATTAACAGTGCTGTTCAAGGCACTTGTGCTAGTAACGAAGTAGCCGAGACTGTTTCGTCTCACAGTGAAACCAGTCTGATTTCAGAACTCGTGACCGAAGTAAAGAACATGCGAAAAACTATGGACACTAGATTAGGTGGTTTTCAAGAACAAATAGATTCATTTTATTATGAAGAAGACCAAACATGGCCAATTTGATGTCCAAGAGGACGACAGTGATTTCATTGAACCGAGTCAGAATCGAAATGACAGGCCAGCAACTGAAACTGGTTGTGTTGGCATTGCAAACCAGTTGCTTGACGCGCAGCCTGCGCATGACCAGGAAGCGAGTTTGTCTTTCGGTGAGAGTGTTAGTGTTGACGAGATGGGTTTTTTGAGTGATGTCCGTTCCACCTTGCTACTCGAAGAGCCGAACGGCGAACCTATCAACACCAAACTGGCCGAACTGGTTACTGAACTGTTTCAGATGAAACCGGATGAAGCGTCCTTGTCGATAAAACTTAAGTCCATCAAAAAGCCTGGAAACTGTCCCGAGTTGAAATATCCCGAAGTAAACAAACTCTTATGGGATTCTATCAATCCCGGTGCTAGGTACAAACCGGCGTGATTAAAGCTGCAACATGTGTTGGCACTTCACTTGAAGTTCTGATGAAAAACAAGAAAGACGTCCCTTCTGTCGTCTATTCAGAAATAGTCAACCATTTGTCTGACACTTTGACAATGGTCGCATACTCCAACAGAGAAACCGTCCAGAGACGAAAGGAACTTATCAGGTCACATCTGAATTTCCAGTATCGACCTCTCTGTGCTCCTACAGCACCCACTTCTTGTGATTACCTGTTCGGTGATGATATTTCCAAAAGCCTCAAGGATATGAATATGGCCAGTCACCTGGGGAAGTCAGTCGGCGGAGGTCGTTGATATCAGCAGAACACTCGCTTTATGCCATACAACACTCAGTTTGCCCGTAGAGGTAGAGGCAGAGGCCGACATTTTTTAGCAGGTGCCCCCCAGTACAACCGAGGTTTTGAGAAGAAAAGAGGAGGGAGGAAGAACTAGCAGTATCCCCGGACATGAGCGAGGAGTCGGTAGGTCAGTATCATTCTTTGAATTCAGAAGCCAATTTTAAAGCAGGTTCAATAGCTTTTTGTTTATCTGAGTGGCAGAAGCTAATCCATGACAAGCATATTTTAGACATTGTGTCAGGTCTGAAAATAGAATTTACAAACACTCCAAAACAATTTACAGAACCCAAACAAATACAATTTAATGATCAAGAAAAGGAAATTGTTAACGGAGAAATTGATACTTTAAGAACACTCATTGTCATAGAATTGACAGATGAATCTGAAGATCAATTTATTTCAAATATATTCATTAGGAAGAAGATAAACAACAAATACAGATTGATTTTGAACTTAAAACGTTAAACCAGTTCATAGAATATCACCACTTTAAAATGGAAAACTTACAGTCGGTGATTTACTTGATGAAAAAGGATGTCTATATGGCATCAGTTGATTAACTCATGCTTACTACTCAGTCAACATTAACAAAGAACATAGAAACTTTTTAAGATTCCGTTGGAATGAGTGTCTGTATCAATTTACATGTATGCCGAATGGTCTAGCTTGTGCCCCAAGAATATTCACTAAACTACTGAAGCCAGTATTTTCAAATTTGAGACTGCAAGGCAACCAATGTATGGGTTATATAGATGATACTTATACCCTAGCAGAAACAAAAACTGAATGCAAGACGTCAGTAGAGAGTATGTCAAACCTTTTCGAAACCTTAGGTTTTGCAATAAATCACGAAAAGTCTACTTTCGAACAACAAAGAGAATAATATTCTTAGGCTTTATTCTGGATTCAGAAAGTATGAAAATTGAGTTACCAGAAGATAAAGCGCTGCATATTAGGGAGACATGTTCCTTGATTCTCGAAAACACTGATCACGTGATAAGAGATATTGCAAGTTTGCTAGGATTGATAGTGTCATGCTTCCCTGCCGTTACATTTGGGCCACTACACTATAGATGTCTCGAAATGGAGAAAATTCAAGCTCTTAAACACAATAAGGGTGATTTTGATGCCACTATGTATCTATCAGCTGCATCAAAACAAGAAGTGGTCTGGTGGAAGACTAATGTTTTAGGATCATTAAAGGACGTTTGTCCCTGCCAGAAGCCTGATTTTGTTATTGGCAACTGATGCAAGTCAACAAGGCTGGGGAGCAAATTTAGGATCTAGTGTTGGTGGAAGATGGTCTGAGGAAGAGAAAAGTTTTCATATTAATGCTTTGGAACTTAAGGACATTTTAATGGCACTTCAAGCCCTCTCACTAACAAATTCTTTCAATGACAAACACATTCATGTCCTTTCAGACAATACAACAGCCGTCTCCTATATTCAGTCCATGGGCGGTACAAAATCCTTTCTTTGTAACAAAATTGCTGAAGAGATCTGGTTTTGGTGCATAACAAGAATATTTGGTCTACTATCTCTCACATAGCTGGTTAAAAAAACATAGAGGGAGATAAAGCATCCAGAAAGTATAATGATAGAACTGAGTGGTCCTTGAATGCTTCAATATGCAAAGAAATCATGGACCGTTTCATGGTAAACCCTACAATAGACATTTTTGCATCCAGATTAAATAAGAAACTGCAAAGATTTGTTAGTTGGAGACCTGAACCAGAAGCAATAGCAGTTGATGCGTTTCATGTGTCATGGACAGAGGAATGTGCATACATGTTTCCACCTTTCTGTTTACTATCAAAATGTCTGCAGAAGCTAGGAGCTAGGGTGGTGATTATTGTCCCATGGTGGCCTACTCAAGTTTGGTTTGCTCATTTGTTGCAATTGTTGTGTTGCAGACCCCTGATGTTGCCTTCGCGGATGGATCTGGTATCCAGTGTGGAGGGCCTTCCACATCCCATAGCCAGGAGGCTGAGACTGACAGACTGCCTTCTGTCCGGTATTGCTTCACACAGAGAGGAATTTCTGAGGAGGCAACCACGTTCCTTATCAAGTATTGGAGGAAAACATCACGCAAGCAGTACGCCTGTTACCTAACAAGATGGAGAAAGTTTTGTTATCAAAGGGAAGTCAATTTCAGTTCGCAGTCTTTAACAGATGTTTTAGACTTCTTACTATCTCTAGTCAAGTATGGACTGAGTTATAGTTCTATTAACACTGCAAGATGTGCCTTATCTACTTGTGTAATGTTCAATGGTCAACCATGTGGAAGTCATCCGATGGTATCTCGGTTTCTAAAAGCTGTGTTTCAAGATAACCCACCAGTTCCAAAATATCTGGAGGTGTGGAGTGTTAAAGATGTACTTAAATATCTGCAAAATATGCAGACTGTGCTTATTTCTCTGAAATATCTAACCATAAAATTGGTAATGTTAATGTCTTTGACAACTGCCCAGAGGGGCCAGACTTTACATCTTTTAAGTTTAAGTCACATGACCGAGAAGGAATGTGACGTTACTTTATTTTGCTGACCTAATCAAGCAGTCTAAGCCTGGAAGACTTGCTAAACCTTTGACTCTCAAGGAATATCCTTTAGATAATCGTGTGTGTGTGGTCACGGTGCTCCGAGAGTACATCAGAAGGACTGCAGACTTGAGAGGTTCTGAGGACAAACTCTTAATTACTTATATCAAGCCTCATAAAACAGTGCCAAGCGACACTGTGTCACGATGGATAAAGACTTGGCTTGACTCAAGCAGGTATTGCCACTAGCGTGTTTGCTGCACACAGTGCTAGAGCAGCAGCCACATCTGCAGTGGGCTTGGCTTCAGTGCCAGTGAGGACAATACTTGAGAAAGCAGACTGGTCAAACGAGAATACCTTTGCCAGTTTCTATAACAAACCTATTGTTGCAAGGAATGATGGTTTTGTTGAAGCAATCCTGCAATGAAAACTACTTGATCTAAGGAGTAATCGTTACTGAATTAGAAATGAAGCTTGAAGTTCTCTAAAGTTGTAAAAGACTTTAATGCTTTGTCATGAAACAAGTTTCCGAATAGGAATTATTTTTGTTGATTAATACATGAAGATGTACACACATTTCAGTTGAAAATCATTGTTGTGTTCAATATAACAAGGTTAGAAACCTTAAAACAGAACCATGGGTGTATGTGTTCAAGGAATAAAAGTCAGAATATGTTGTATTAAACTTGTTTGTGGATTTTTTGATGAGGTTTGATTGGGATCCTGTTTATGAGTGAGCATCCATCTACGAGGTCTCATGGAAGCCTGACTGTCACGTGATTAGCTGATAGAATCTAAAAGTTAAACGAGACTTACCTGTAAGTTGAAGTTTGACTGTGGGTCTATCAGCTAATCTACGTAAAGGAGGGGTTACATGCCCACCACACTGTATATCCCTCCCCTTGGTGTCAGGTTAGGGGATACTCCCTCCTAAACCCTTTAAACGTCTGATGCATGCGCATGAGCAGTAGCAATATCATGTTACCCCTCCTTTACGTAGATTAGCTGGTAGAACCATAGTGAAACTTCAACTTACAGGTAAGTCTCGTTTAACTTTTAGATTAACTCCGCAAAACGGAGAATCATAGTCGCAAGATTAGGAGACCGCCAGGCTCACATGCTCGCAAGCCCGACACTGAGGTCGACGCTCGCAAGGCGGAGAGCGAACACTTGCACGCGATCAACACACATTAGTTCAGCTGCATGCACAGGATGGGAGTACAGGGAATCAAGATGAGGAAATATAACAAACAAAGGTGAACCTTCATTTATTTATCAGAGAAACACAGCATAAAGTCGAGAGAGAACACACGCGTGACGGTCGCTCAACAAAATAGGGAATGATGACGTCACCGATGTCACGTGTTTCGAGCGCCAACTGCTAACTATTGTGACGTTATACTTACAGCGGTAAATATATTCAAAGATGTCCTGATGACTAAATAAGTTTACGTACCTCAAAAGTACCAGGATGCAGTGCCACCAATGCCTGTTGCCAGGTTAACCCCTGACGTCCATGTTTGCTCCATACTGTACTTGAATTATTCCTTTCATCTCTTAGCAGAGACAAATTACCAATTCCATTACCACTCATATAATACCAGAAGGTCAAGTTGGTAGGGTTTGTGATGTAGACTTCTCCACTTCTCAGAACCGCAACAGATGTTCTTGATGCTCTGCCACCGTTCGCGAAGACATAGTGTCCCAAATAATCTGAATTTGATGGTAAAATGGTATCATGGTAAAACTGGCATAATAAGTTGACTGGCATAATAAGTTGACTGGCATAATAAGTAAAATGACGTCCATTGTATCGTCAATACAATCACATCACATACAATGATAATGAATCCTCATATACCCATGAGTAAAATAATCATTCTCAAACGTACCCGCTGAGTAAAGGCATACTGAAATAGACAGAAGGGGTCAAATTTTAAAAAAAATCAAATTTCATTAATTTTCGACTAAAATGTCGTCTAAATGAGAAAAAAATCATTACAAATACAAATACAAATACATTTTCTTACTGTTAAAAGTGTGATCATTGAGTGGTCCAGAAGATAAATCTTGGGTTTTGCCTGAAATAATTGTCCAGTCATATTCCGTTTTAGAAACATCAGACCAATCACATTGTCCGTCTTCAAAGTCGCAGCTCATGAGGTTTTCAACAACGCCTGTAATGAAACATTAAAAACATCAAATTGGTAATACCCCAATGAGATAAATTGTATCTCTAATCTGAAACAATGCAATAAATGTAATTACGATTATTGATTCAATACATATTTCATGAGAATGAAATTTCGTTGTGTTATTTATGTTTCATGTGTGCAAATATTGAATACATATTTTTCCGGGTTAAAGCGTACATACATATGTATAGAAATGTGTTTTTTTTTATCAAATGCATAATATTGAATATATATGAAGATTCATGTTAAAGGAGCAATAGGACAACGTCATTGTTATGAAAATAATAAACTTCTGAAGTAACACAAAACATAACACTGCCTTTATTAAATGCATATTTATATGAAGATTCATGTTGAAATGAGTAAAGGGCAAAATCATTATAATGAAAATACAAAACTGTTTAATTAACACAAAACATAACGCCGCCATTATAAAATACATAATATTTAATATATTTAATATATATATGTATATTTAATGAAGATTAATGTTAAAAGGAGTAACATTGTTATGATAAAAGGTTATCTATCTGTAAGCAATACAGAACATAGCACCACGATTATTAAGGAATCCTGTTTAACCATAACTTACTCAACATAAACAAATGAGTGAAAAATAGATAAATCATTTATTGCAACAAGCTATTCCATGAAACGTTAATCCTACCACTGATAAACGAGAACCTATCTTTTGATATCCCGGAGACGGTACTCATTTGATTAACGTACTCAAAAGGCCTTACACATGCTACTTTGTTTACACTGTGTGATTAGATTCATATAACCTTATCACAAGTAGGGTCATATGAGGTCATTTTTTTTCTTGACAGGAAACTTTTGTTAACAACGATTGCTTACATCAAACTCTAGCCAGTTTCTGGCTCATGTTCGTTAAAGATCTGATGAAATGCATTTTTCTCAAGAATGACAGATGATTGCCTCTACGTATATTGTATATCGGAATCAATTGAGCATAACATCAAGACAATATACACTTGCAATTAATAATTAAGACGATTTTAATTCACCCATTTTAACACTACCGCAATTAGTTTTAGCAATCATTTTAAAAATGCTCACTAGACAGCTACTCTGAATTTATGAGGTGTATTACATCGCCAAAAATATATGTTTATGTAATAATTATGTAATTGTCATCTGCGGAATTACCGAGTTGGATATCTTAAGATTTGATATATGGGAAATTTAAGTTGGTTGAAGATTTATTTGTGAAATTGACAATCAAAATGTTGCGAAATTACGTTGAATTATCGAAAATCGCCGAAAATCAGTTTCCTCAAGATACGTCGTAGAAGTCATCCCTTCACGGGCCACATCCCCGCACACTTTCATTCTGGTCGCCGGGGCTTAATCAGGCGTTTTTCTAAGTAATTTATGGACCGAGACATTTAAAATCAAGCAATTGTCAAATTGACATCCCATTTTAATGAATCCGATTTGGACCATATGTCATTGCATCTACCCTTTAAACTACTCCAAGTCTTTCAGCCAATTCATTGTCCGTCATTTCACGACAAACGGATACACGATGGTCAATATGTCAATATGTATGATGGCTGAGAGGGGCCATTTGATTTTGTGTGAAAACAGGGACAAGAAATCGCGAAACAGCGACACGAAATCACGAAGGAGGGAAACGAAATAGCGAAGGAGCGAAACATGCGCGAAACGAAATCGCGAAGGAGCGAAACGTCCGCGAAACGAAATCGCAAAGGAGCGAAACGTCCGAGAAACGAAATCGCGAAAAAGCGAAGAAGTGAAAAAGCGAAGGAGCGAAAAAACGAAGGAGCAAAAAAGAGAAGGAGAATTCGCGAAGGAGCGAAATTGCGAAGGAAATTAGCGAAGGAGCGAAATAATTAAGTTACAGTTCCCTGTTCATAGTAAGTAAGATCGTGATGTTTGAGCAATAATTGTTTTTTAAACATAACATGACAATGTGTTTTAAAGTTATGAAACTTATATTATAAGGCGATGAACCGGTATACAAAGCAGTTATATATTATAGAATCTGCATGTTATATTTGTCTTTATGTGTAGTGTTATTTGTTAGAAATATATACACTGGAATTCTTATTCCGAAAAACTTATAAACTTGTTTGTGATTTCTTTTATCTCTTTATAATTATAAACTGTTATATTTTACGCTTCGTATATTTTATTCAATATATCACGTTTCAACATCACATATCATAGAGATCTTGAGTGTAATTTTAAACAAAACATATCACTCGCGGAATTCGAACCTAAACCAAGGAAAAGAATAGAACAGACGGTCGAGGCAGTAACCACTAGACATCACATAACCTCACCCGCTTTTGACACGAATTGTATTCATTAACTATATATGAACAGAAAGAAACTACTGAATGTTCTCTCTACTTCTATGTCGTTTACATTGAAAGTAGGATATTATTTATTATAAAGAATGTGACGTTTCCTAACTTTCGGTGTTGATAGGCCTGCAAACAAGGCATCTAGTCTATCTGTTAAAGTTGATCGCTAGGAAATGTCGCTTACATTATTGTAAATCTGTCATTCGTCATGTCATGTAATCCAACGATATTTACAGATAATATTTCTAATAAGTGTGTATGGTACCAACTTCTTTGACGTCTTGTGAGTATCTTCAAAATTGAAGATGGTATTCATTTGTTCGATACCAACTACATGTGTATGCTACAAGAGTCGGTATCATCTAAACCATTGTGCATGTTCCTTGATTTGTAAAATAAACTTTTCACTTTGTAGCATTGTAATATGATATATTGCCACATTATATTCTGCTGACATATTTAAAACTATTCTGCCGCTATGCTAAGTGCATATATGGTATCGTGTCATGATCCTGACATGACCATGGCCGTGTCCATAACAGCGAGCGCTTATAATCACTCATTGAATGCTCAATGTAGCGCTCAAGTAGCGCTTATTCTCTCTTGAACGACACGGTGAAAAACCTCAAATTTAGCTCGCTTTGCTACGTACCGCTACATTGAGCAATCGCGTTACAGAGAGATTTAAAAGTAATCTCTAATTGAGCGATTACTTTGAAACCTCTCTTGAACACGGCCCAGGTTTATAATATTGAGAGTTAAGCTGACAGAGCTCCCACATAACAGTGCATGGAGTTTATTATTACTCCAGTCAAACTGAACAAAAAGTTCATAGACGCTGATCTACATGAAAGCTCTATGTCACAGCACCCTTTTTCAATAACGTAGTTCTACCAAGAATACTCAAAACCAATAATCAAGGAACCTTCCGTATACTATATATCCGTAATAATGTTTCTCAACATAAGCACGTAATAAGACCACATAATCACATTTTTAAAAATCAAATGAATTAATGCAACGTTGCATTAATTAGTTCCGGTCTTTTAAAGTTAACTTTAAAATATGAATACGTACATATTTCCTAGATAACTAATAGAATACATAACCTGAGGACAGATCGTTTGTAATATCGAGGGATGTGCATTATCTGTGCATTAATTATATTTTAAAACAATTGGCGTGCTACAGTGCCTTTAAATACACGAAGATGCTAACTAAGAAAGAAGACCAAACGCGAGCCAGGAGGCGCTATTTGTTGATTGTTGAATTAATAACAGAGACATTTATAGTTCATATGCAAGTGAGAAATACCCTCGTTCAAACAAAGTTAAAAGATTTGAATACAGATCGTCGATTTGAATAAGACTATTCAAATTAGTATAACTTGCTTATTGGAAATTGGAATATTTTAGGAGTAAGACGCAATTTGCCAAACGAGAAATCTAATCACAATGAACACATTATTTTTTAAATGTAATACAGTTTGTATATTCTGTATGTAGGTAAGTAATAAGTATTTGAGACTGTTTAATCGAAATATGATGCCAAACGCGGGTTTGAATCATAAATGGTATTCCAGATTATGACTATTATTTAAATACCTATCTGTTGACTAGACCTACTATGCCTACCTCCTCTCTAGGTATGCTATTTCAACCTTAACACAGACGAAACTTGAACAGTGGAGTAAGGGATGCGTAAAATCCCTATCCAAGGGCGGAAAGTCTGCATGGTCTCTAGACGTCACTACCGGAATATGTCACTCTCCTTTCAGTTTCAAGGCAAGACAGTCGTGTATGTTTTGCTCTGAGACTGGGTATTTCTAGCGCTTTTGTTGCTAGCTATTTCTTATTTATTTAAGAGATAGTTTCAACGCCTTCGTCGTTAGCAGGTTGTTTAGACAATCTGTTTTAGGTAGGTGTTGAGTTACAAGGGGCCTTGTTGACATGTGCTAGCTGTGTGCTACCTGTCGGGTGGCTGCATGCTTTGCACGTGCAATTCGTGTCTTTTGTTTTTCTCTCACCTTCGTCGGGTGACTGCTCGGTTCGCACGGCCTCATGTCGTACCTTCCGACAGTCCCTTTGTTTTCTAGATCAGGTGAATCTGCCGATTGTTCGTTATCTACTTTGGTTGGCTTCACCTTCGACTCGTCAGTGACCTCGCTCGCGTCTCGTCGTCTAAGCTTTTGTGAGCTGTCACTCGCCGTTGGTATTTGACTCGCATCGTCTCGCCAGTGACTCGCCTCGCCTGTCATTTGCTTCGCCAGTCATTCGCCTTCGGTCCGCTGCCTCCTCGCGTGTTTCTCACACCCCTACGCGACGTGTCACGGCGGTGTCGCCCACCCGTGACTCCTCGCCAGACTCGGCGGAGCGTGACGTCCGCTTCGTTGACGTATCGGACCCTCCGTTCATCAATATAGTATCGGATGCGGAGGGTATTGTGTTGTCGGAGGATCCGCCGGTTGTCGACTCAGTCGCCATGCTGTCGGAGGTGGCCTCGTTCGTGGAGGTACCACTCAGTCAGGTCAGCGTGTCGGGACCTCGCTCGTCGGCAGCCAGGAAGGCTTCCTTTTGTCCTGAAGGGGACTTAGCTCTCGCGCGTCTCGCCCTTCCGCCGCATAGGCTCCTGCTGGACGCCTCCGAGGATATGGAGCAGGTCATCTCGGCTGCGGTCTCAAACCGTCTGCTTCTGCCATTAGTGGTGTCGGATAAGCGCCGGCGTCAATTCCCTTTGTACCCGACTCCTTTTCAACGCGTCCCGCCTGCTCTTGATCAGGGTGCGTCTCGGTTGATTTCCCCCGAACCGCCCCATCGCATTACTGATGCGCAGCATACGCATCTCGACAGAGAGGCTCGCACAGTGTTAGGGTTGGGCAACAACGTGGCGTTCACCTGTCAGGCGATGCCAGTAGATCCTGCCACAACCTTTTGACAAACCATTCTTTATAAACCACATAAAAATATATATCGTATATGGTTAAGTGTTTTATAATTGAGAACGGATTAGATTAGTCATTAGATTTTAGTCAGTAGACTCAGTTTATATGGCATCTTGTTGGCGGCATAACTATTTTGACATATTCCAAGGTTACTCTTACTTACTGTTACTTCTTTAACAAATATAAACAGTAACAAGTTACCTTTTATCCGTCGTTCATATGACCAGTTTCATTTGCTTTTGTATCGATCTTATATTGTCCTCAATTAACGTAACATTGATCATAAAACAACTAGTTCTAAGGACGACGTCATTTATTACTCATTGTGCACTTGAGAATACATGAGTGTCCTTCGGGATTTCGCTTCTTCGCGATTTCGCTTCTTCCCAATTTCGTTTTGTATGGTGGCTGATTTATGCCATTCGCGTCTTCGCTACTTCCTGTTATTCTTAGCTAGGGCGAAATAGCAAAGTGGCGATGCGAAGTAGCAAGGTGGCGATGCGAAGTAGAGAAGCGTCGATGCGAAGTAACGAAGATGCGATGCGAAGTAGCGAAGAAGCGATGCGAAGAAGCGATGCGAAATAGCGAATTTGCGAAGGGTTTTCTTCGATACTTCGCATCGCTACTTCACTACTTCGCATCGGAATGCGACTGTTTTCAAGCGCGATTCAGTTAGGCTAGTTACTTTGCCAAAATAGGCTCTGTAACACCCAGATGACAATGATACCGGGGAGTAAAGTTACAGTTCTGCTACTAGTTTTATCTAGCGAAATTGTGGGGGTCAGTGTCCTTGTTGCCGATGAAGTTAACATTGACGGCACAAATTGCCAACAGAAGCACTGAAAATGGAGTTCCGACATTTTTAGCGAACGTTATATATCAACATTGACAGTTACCTTGAAGCATGTTTTATTCATATATCTTGGTATGGTATCCTCTGTAACAACAGACAGACATGAACAATGCCTTCACAACCTGGAAAACTTACGTGTC
The DNA here is from genome assembly GCA_936450465.1 of Gibbula magus. Lineage (NCBI taxonomy): Eukaryota > Metazoa > Mollusca > Gastropoda > Trochida > Trochidae > Gibbula > Gibbula magus. The sequence goes on from OW388289.1 coordinate 42,389,395, forward strand.
GACACGAAGTTACAGTAGTTGTTTACATTCTAAACAATCAAACCCATTCCGCAAAAAAAAATAAATATAAAAACGTACCTATAAGGATTACAATTAATGTAGTCGCATTAATACTCAACTGACGATTGTCACAGGATTTCCTTATGAATTTAGAATCTAGACTACGTCAAGTTGCATGACAAAGCCAGAGCGAGAGCGCTTACAAGATTACATGTCAAGGGAACTAACTCTGAATCAACCAAGTGATACTGATTGACAGTAAATTGTGATAGAAGCGTCCGTACAATATAATCATAAGACTTTATGCGATAAAACGTGCAGGAAGAAATCCAGTGCTAGCCATGTGACTACTGGAAAGTAGTTCCGACTGCGACCGCTTTCACGTGCAATGTTTCACAACAGTGTTGAATAACATTTCGATGTTTCACAACGGTAGTATCTTCAACGAGAGTGTAATAAATAAAACAAACCTGGGATTTAAATGGTACGACTCGATGTCTTATCTTTCAAGGTTTGTTTGACACTGTAGCGGTTATCATGCAACATGAACGAGAAAATCAGACTGCTTGACGAACATGGTCGATTTTGGTCAAACAACTTTCGAGGCAAGTTCGGTGCAGGCAGCGATAGTGATAGTGATAGTAGATGTAAGATGAAATAGATAATCCAAATTGTTCACGAACATGGTCCGATTTTGGCCAAAGAACATAGGGCTATATGGCAAGACTCAATGACATGAAACGTTACCAGATCTAGAGGAGGCAATACGATGATCTCACCCATCACATGGTGGTATTCGGCTACTTGAAGGCCAATTATTATGCGCATATATACAAAAATTACATGAAACTGTTCAAGAAGTTCTCGTTCCTCCGATGATGCTGTACGTCCGATCGTTGCTAATATGCAGATTTTCAGATTGACATTTCCAGCCTGCTTTAGAGATTTGAAGCAAAACAATGTTAGTGAGGTGGTTTGGGGTTCAACGATGCTTTTAAGAGTAGTTCACTTATATCACGATTGTTAGTATAATGGCAGGGAGAAAGCCCGCAACGCCATGTGGCCAGCATTGCGGTGGAACCTGCGAGCATCGGGTGGAACTAGCGAACCATGGGTGGTACTGAAATTCAGTGTTTCAGCATTGAACCCAAACCTTACTGCGTGTAGAACAGTTCTCTACTGTAGACAAACTTCGGCAAGTTTTCCTTGTGGGATTCGAACCCCAAACCACTGTACACCGAGAACCAGTTACGTTCTAACCGCCTTCAGTAACAGAAATGATGACATAACCAATGCGGATACCCCCTTTCTTTAAAAGTGCTGTAGAACGAGTTTCTTGATAAAATAAAGTGCTCTCACAAAAATATAAATAAATGTTAGCAATGGCTAGATAATACTAATGAATCAAAAAAAGAGTTCTAAAACGACTGTACGTGGTTCAATTAAGTCAGGCGAGTACATTTCCAATCGATCTACCATTTCAATAACAAACGGCAAATTTGAGAAAACATAATATACAAAAACCCTGCTACAGAAACAGAAACAACTTCGAAACAAAATTTAATATTGTTGAACATATATACGTATATCGATTATGGAACCATTTAGATTTATCCCGGGCGGATAATTTGAGACCGCGTTTCCTTATAATAAGTCTCAAGGGTGGTATATTGAACATATACCACCCAGGTTGAGGTTAGCCCAGGTTGAAAGATGAGTTTTCAGTGTATCGAACCAAACACTGCAAAATGTATCTTTATGTCAGTGCATATTTGTTAACAAATAAACAGTCTGTAACAATAAAGGAAAAACAAACATTTAATGAGAAAATAAGAACTGTACCTCCTCCAATAGCATAAATTCAAGAGAGATTATTCTGGTTGGTTCAGGACAACTGTCATAATCTTATCTCTAAGGAGAAGTGGGGAACAACTGTCGCTTGTTTTGGTTACTAATCATGTTTTTTTTTATATATAAAGTGTGTGAGTGATAATGAAAATGCTAAATAGAGATGATCTCAATGTCAATGTCAATGTCAATAAATGACAAAATTTTTTGATACATGTAATGTTATTTTTCTAATCTTAATGATACAAAGAGAAAGTGATTTTCAGGTAATAAACAGTTAATCCTATGACTCAATGATGGTCAATTCATGGTAATTGTAAAGCAGTGTACAATGTTATGATATGAAAGTATAAAATTAATGTTCACATAGTGCAATGAAGTACCATTGTACATTGCTATGAAAAAGCACTCCCACAATTTACCTAAATGTTTCGTATTCTGTCTTTGTTATCTTGTTGAAAGAGTACATTATTTTCTTAAGGGCATATGCACTCATCCATAAATGTGTTATGATAATGGTCTAGGCGATATGAGGTGTAGGCGATATGAGGACAGACCATCGCGAACACGTGGTCATTCACGTTTCAATACATCGCCCCCCTAATTGCAAAAACGATTATAAAAGTTGTCTCAATAATCAAATTTAAGTGCATATTGTCTCCATTTACCTACCAAAAGTGGTTCCAATAAGGAGAAGCACACTGTGTGTCCACATGTTTGGAGATTTGTCACTGACCAGTCACCTTGTCACTGACCACAGTCACCTCTATTGCCTTCCCAGCGTGGACAAGGTTATCGTTCGAAGTGATAGCGTCAAAATTTTATGATATAAATCAGCGATCGTGTCAAAACCTGCCAAATAACATTGTCTCTCTGTGGGAACATTCTTACTATCTGTCTATCTGTGGGAACATTCTTACTATCTGTCTATCTGTGGGAACATTCTTACTATCTGTCTATCTGTGGGAACATTCTTACTATCTGTCTATCTGTGGGAACATTCTTACTATCTGTCTTTATTGTCATAAACATAGCACAGTAACAATACATGCAAACAATCTAGATAATTTGGTGTTGATGTCATACTAGGTCATTATTTGTATGTCGAACATACCGTAAATCCTTGAAAAATCGTCCGGCGATTTGACTCGGCTATTATTTAAGGCAGGCGATAATTCGAGGCAGGTGAAATTTAAAAACATTGTAACAGAAATACTATGTATCATTGAAGTATGAATGTTGTAAACGAAGTGCATGTCATGAGATTAAACTTCGCATAACTATGCTTATGCCGACATTATTTTTGAAAAGGAAATAGCCATTAGTTTATTAACAATTGCAAAATTAATCCCGGTGATTATTCAAGATAGGCGATTTTTCAAGGATTTGCGGTATATATGTTTATATATGAATTACTTAAATTGATTCAAAGGTTTACTTGTACATAACATGTTGAAATGTAGATGTAATAAACTTGCTTGCAAAAGAAACGTCACCATAAAAGAAATGAAATACATTTTTCAGCTCATGAGCGATAGATAATGACTGAAACAAAGTTACATAATGTCTTCAGAAACCAACTGAACTCAATTTGTATTTTCAAAACATTGTCTGTACATATTTCTGAACAAAAAACACGGTGTTTTCGAATCTCCTTCACTAGACGAGATAGGAGAGTAAAACAGACGTCCTACAGTAATCTTGCGTCAACAGATTTAAGTCTGAGATAATTCTTTATGTCGACAACATCTTTAATTAATTACATTTCTACATCTTGTAATTTGTAAAGCTTAAATGTCAAGCAGTCTGTCTAAAATCCATTTTGAAAAAGCGATTTCAGGACCTCGGGTGTATTTGAACTGGCATACTCTGAGGTATGAAATTGAGAGTACTGTTTAACTTAACATGTGTCTATCAAATAACAATATCGTGTCTTATGCTCTAAATACTTATCCTATATCTTGATACTCTGTTTTAAAATGTGAGGAAGTTTCTTTTGCACGTGAGTGATATATGAATTTGCACTCATAAAAATATTTAAAATAGTATGTTAATGTTCGTATATGTATATTAAGGTTTTCTTCATGTTTGATTATAGAAAAGTAAAAGCACAAAACCCCAACAAAATCAAAATTTTAATATTGTCCCATTTTCAAACAATAAACACACAGTAAATAACACAACATTCACACAATCTCTAAAAGACGTATTCATATTTTTTGTCAAATCGTTTCTCATAAAAACGTCCTCTCCACCACAGCAATACTTGTAAAACCACACAACCAAGGTAAAAGTGTAAGTGTTAGAAGTTAGAAGTGTGTAATGTCATCATACCTATTGTGCCTGATATTCAGAGTTGATGTAGCGACTTTAGATCCGGGTACTTTTGATTTCTTTAATTGTTTGTGCTTTATCACACTGACGATAACAACCAGGACCAATAAGGCGAACAAAGCGCTCAACACGATGATTGTCAGTTTCTCATCATCAGATAACTCTTTGCCAGTGTCCTTGGAAACCGTTGATTTCGAATCTTTGGCTCCTGATATGTGTCTTGCATTTGGAGACATAGTTATGTCAACAGCGGCGGAGGAAGTGTCTGGTGTGGTGACTCCATTTTTGTTGATCACGTGACTAGGTAACGAGGAACCGGAAGTGCTTATATCTCTGGGAAGAGTTGAGGAAATGTCTGGCGTAGTGTATCCATCTTTGTTGATCACGTGACTAGGTAACGAGGAACCGGAAGTGCTTGTATCTCTGGGAGGAGTTGAGGAAATGTCTGGTGTAGTGTATCCATCTTTGTTGATCACGTGACTTGGTACCGAGGAACCGGAAGTTGTCGTGTCAATGGAGGCAGAGGACATATACGTGGACTGTTCCATTGGCTTGAGATGGTGTGTTGACAACCCGGAAGTGCTTATATCTCTGGGAGGAGTTGAGGAAATGTCTGGTGCGGTGTATCCCTCTTTGTTGATCACGTGACTTGGTAACGAGGAACCGGAAGTTGTGTCAATGGCGGCGGCGGACATATACGTGGACTGTTCCATTGGCTTGAGATGGTGTGTTGACAACCCGGAAGTACTTGTATCTCTGGGAGGAGTTGAGGAAATGTCTGGTGTGGTGTATTCATCTTTGTTGATCACGTGACTTGGTAACGAGGAACCGGAACTTGTTTTGTCAATGGCGGCGGAGGACATATACGTGGATTGTTTCATTGGGTTGAGATGGTGTGTTGACAAGCCGGAAGTGCTTGTACTAGGAGTAGTGGAGGTGACGGAAGGTGATGTCTGCACAGAATATGATGATGCTGGAAAAGATGGCAGTGATGACATCTTCACGTTCGTGTCCGTTGATTTAGTAGACAGCTCTGGGACTGGTGATGGTGTATCCACTTTGTATGTTTCCCCACCTGAATATTATATTCATAACGCATAACATAAATAAACAACACATGTATAGGACTTCTAATATTTTGAGGCTTATCCGGCTTAAATCGTTCCAAAAATGTACTTTAAATAATATATTACAAAAGTTATACATGTATATCTCATTTGCATGTCACATTTGCATTGCAAGTTGAATCGAATTATATTTCAAAATTACACATTGACATTCTCGATTCTATCAAAATATTAAATGAATACCAAGTTGAGTATCGTTATTGTCCCAAATCGCAGATACATTTGTCCAATACAACTGAATATATGAATTTTCTTTATCATAGTCTAGCCAAAATACGACTAAGACCCTTCCTTATATTTTCCATCGCAGCACAATATATCTCAAAAACCGGAAATTCGAATGATAATTTCAAATTTCTTCAATTTAAAGGGGATGTTGCACGTTTTTTGCTAAATTTATTTGTTCAAATGTTCTATTAATAATGTGTCATTTAAATTTACTTTAGAGGGTAAAACATCTTATTAAACAAACCAATTATCCGTAGTAGTAATAACGGCGTTGCGTATAGGGCAAACATTGCAGGGCGGCTATTTTAATGTGAACACATTTTATTGTAATAATTTTGAATGACAAAAACGAATTCCCATGGCTTTACTGAGCCATGAACACTCATTTTTAACATGATTTTCCGAAAACATTGTTTTACTATTGGTGAAATTATTTTTCAAATACATTTCATAGCCTTATTTGAGGAAAAAAACGTGCTAATGCCCCTTTTACAAAGGTGAGAAAGTAGACTTACATCGTCCACTGGATATCACGATGTCGTCCAAACCGACAAAGCCCAAATAAGCTCTCCTTTCAGCTTCAAACTCAATCTAGAGGCACAAATAATTGTATTTTGAATTCAATTTGAGTTGTAAAATAAGATGTTAACACGTGAACAACTTAAACACAGCGTTTTATCCCAGAATATCCGCCATCTTGTTTCTGTAGATCACGTGATATGCAAACAAGCTCTATGTTAAACTTTTAAATAATTAAACATATGCATTGAAAATCCAGAGATAACACCTAATTTATCATTAAACTGATAAAAAAAAGTATGCTGTAGCAAATTTGTTTACATTCGTAGCGCCGATGAATTGCTTCACTCATTATTGTTTTTTTTTCAATGAATGTGCGCTTTTCAAATACAAAGTAATATAAACACTACACGCAGAACTATATTTCACCCCCAAATAAGCCTCTCTTAACTTAATCACCAGTTCTTGAAATTGATTTGGAACAACAGCTGCGTACTTTATCATGATCATCCATCTACATTATTACATAAACAAATCAGACTCTTAAGAGGAAACTTCAAGTATATATGTAAGAAGGTAAGCTACAATGATAAGAATTATGTATTCACCCTTGTGTCTGTCTCAGCACACAGACTGACATTATGAACCGCCCATGATTTCATCTCGTGGTCTGTGATGGCTGCAATTGGAACACGTGACCCGGAAGTTACTGCGTAAAGCTTCAGCGTCACTTCCGGTGTTGAGATTATGATATAGGCAAACTGGAGACACACACGCGTCTGTTTGTTGAGGTAAGGGGAGGTAAGAGAGGCTTTCTCACCATTTACAGAGTTACCATCCGTTCTGAGATACACATAGTAACCTGAAATAACAAAACAAATGGCTTGTCAACCTTTACATGCACTTGGTTCATATTGTTTAATAAATCCATAAAGTACAATATGTAAATTCATTTCATACATATGTGTTGATAAGAACTTGTACTATCGTTATAAGTTGGACCAATTAAAGTGACATTAAGATTTTTTCATAATAATTTATGTGGCTTGCATACGTGCCGAAATACCACATGTGCCGATTTAAGTTGAAATAATTACCCCTGACTTGCATAGCCATACTCTATCGCAAAGCATGATAATTGCATGATTCAGTTATGCAGAGACCGAAATTACACCTACCATATATACTCATGGTTAAAAATGGTAGACATCCCTAAACAGAAAATGGATTTTAGCAAATTAATGCATGGACAATTAATATTGTTTAATAATATAATATTATGGTATTTTCGAAATCAAATGGCACAAACACGTGATGTTAACTATTTAATACTTCCCAACTATGTATTGTGTGCGAATGAGACTTAATGACATATTTTGTGTATATTTGGGTTCAGGAATTTTTTTGTCGTCAAATGCAACTTTTCATTATTTATTAGAACCAAAATGAGAACACCCAAACACTGTAACAATGCACCGATGCCAAGATCTCAAGACACAAGGAATGAACTCTTTTGAATAAACTTCATTTTTCTTATATTCCTTTTTGGGGGACACTATTAGACATCCAGTAGTAACATGTTTTACCAAAAGACTTATAGAAACTGACACGTTACGTTGTTTATATAACATTTCATTCCTATAGCTTTTAGGGGGTGTCAACCATTATTACCATGAGTATATGCATAATAGTTTTACGACTTTATTAATATAAAGGCCGCGTTTTACTCCATTGGGAGTAAATTCTTATCTTGGCATCACAATTTAAGCAAGCGGAGAGTGAAACGGAACCCTTTAAACATTTGTGTTCATGTGGAACGTGTGTGTGTCGTGTGTCGCATCTCAACATGCCATAAAGTTCTAATCTGTTAGACCCTAAATACTGTAATTTTTTTAATATGATCACCGACTTAAATTAAGTCCGTGGTATGATGAGGTTACATCTGTATTATTCAATAACTGTGAGAGATATTGATGTATAAGAGATACGTTGAATATTGAGAAGCAAAAATAAAATTGGAAATTATCTCAGTAACAGGTGTGAGTATGGGAAAGCATGTTTAAGTTGAATCTAATATAGACAAAAGTAGACAAACAATAACATGAACTAATTCATGTTCAATGTGTTATAGATACATGCATATTCATCATGTGACTTTGATTAAGTATGTTTGAATATTTCCAACAACCAGTCTAGTCTAGTCCTGCTCCGTGAGTGTGTCAAAACGAGCTTTTAATACAGTTTAGATTCCCGGTCAGCATGTCTAGATAAACTGAATATGGAACTAAAAGCACTAACACATATAATCATAAGGATGAAAGTAGAGCAATTACACAAATTCCATAAGCAAAATTATAGCCGTTATCTAGCCTAATTATAACTGTTAATTATACGAATACTCACTCAAAATAATTTAAAAAAGTGATTTGGTTTTCATATATAGTACTCTCTCCAAAACATATCTTCAGTACTTGATCAAAGAAAATGTTGTAATCATGTTGTTTATAAGTAGACATGGAATATTATAATTCATATTTTGCTGTGTGTATAGATTTTTAAATCTGTCATGAACTGCATTTGGTTATGGTCAATAAGTTAATGAATTTAATGACCTTGAATGTTAAATAAGTTAATAATACTAGAATATAATTCCACCATGACAAGACTGTTTGTCATCTATCACCGTGAGCACTTGTGCAGGACAGATGGAATGGTCTCTGATAACATCTAGCTACATTCTTCTACTCTGCCCAGAAGTGTTTATGTTTCTCAGGCGCTACAGGCCACCTCTCCTAAGTTTGAAATGTGTACTCTTCCAACGTCAAACATTTTAAAACAGATATCATTTTTCGAATTTGTAATTGTAATATATTTTAAGAGAAACCATTTAAAATTCATTTGTTAACACATTTCTAATCTCTATCATCTCATTGAAAAATGGAACTGAAATGGGCTAAAACTGTTTGCTAGAATAGTAGATATATCAAAAAGTGTGAGCCAGATGTTGGTCGTTTCGAGAGGCTTCAAGTCAATACGTTACTGCCATGTTTTGGAGAGGTCCACTATTTATAGGTGAAGGCGGTCTTTAAACACTACTAACCTGCATCTGTCTTTCCATATGTTAAAGGTACGTTTCTAAAATTACGTTTGACCAATTGGCGCGCGCCAACCGAGGTAAATTACCCAGATGATGGAGATGATGTATATTTTGTATTGCAAACATTATCTAAAATTTGTAAATAGTATAATTAGCGTAAATAGAAACTTTGCTACAGATTGCAATTCATTCTGATGAAATAAAATCCCAAAAACTTATAGTGGTTGGCGATAAAATACTGCCTTTCTACGTAGATAAGAAGCGCTTAACCTTGAAATAACCAATATGGCATATAGGAAATCTTCAATCAGCACCTGATCAGATAGTTGTTTCAATCAATGATAAGCTTTGGAAGTCTAACAATCACGGTAAAGCGGCTGTCATGGTGACGCTTCCAAGGCGATTATCCTTGCCAAGGTTTTGTAAATGATCAGCTGCCACTCACGTATTTCTTGTGTTATTTTACCTTTGTGTCACAAGACTTCGTACCAGTTGTAAGGTAACACGATTTACAAGGTTAAGATACTTTTCCCGCTAAATTTACATGTATTATTTTTTTTTGATATTATCATACAAAAGGAATGATATTGTCTCATTTTGGATATTTACAAAATGTAAACCATACCTTTTCCTGTCCCGTGGTCGCCACTTATATGTTCACTGAAGATCGAGCCCTTGAAACCTTTGGTTCTTAGCCATTGGACAGAAGTTGTCGTTGTGGTTTTGTATCCGCACATTTTGGACACCTCGAAGTCACATGACCCTTGCAATGTCAGACCGGGGTCACGGACAGGACAGGTAAGAGGGGGATAGGTGGGAAATGTTGTTGTTGCTGTCGTCGTGGTGACTGTTGTAGTTGTTGTAGTTGTGGGGGGTCTTGTCCTGAATACTATAATATTGCATAATATGGAACATTCCACATTAATTGAATAGTGACAACATGTAAGCCATACTTAGACTTATAAGTTTCGTTTACTAACATCAGGGAAGCATCGGTAGTAGTAAATTCACGAACAGAAGAAACGTCACAATACAAAATACTAGATAGTTCAACCTACGAGTGATACATAGGACTGTCTTCAGAAGCCAACAAATCTAAATTATAATTTTTTTAAATCATTATCTTTCATATTTTTTAAAAACACACGTTTTAAGAAACCGTCGATTTTGAATTCTTTAACTAGACGATATCAAAAAGCGATTTTGGGCGTTTTTAAAAAAGTCCTACAGTGATGATGCGTCAACAAAGTCAATCCAAGAAGGTTATTTATATGTTCAATTTCATAAATAAACATAAATACCAAATATTGTGGCCCAAAAAAATCTTGAAAAAGCGATTTGAAAAGTTTATTTGAACAGAAATAAAAAAAATAACATTATCAAACTTTGATGTATGTAATTGTGAGTCTTAACGAAACACGTGACAATCAAAATCGACCTTCTGCGACAGAAATATTTCGTTTTGAATGTGGTTACGTTTCTTTTGTTCTTCATTATACTATAATGTGAAATCGGATTAGCACACGGGTCCGGTTGACCAATACTTCATACATGTAACATGTCATTTAGAGTTACATTTAAATCAATCACTACTTTGTAAGCTTACTGCATACATACAGAAATGTAACATACATACACTTATTTTTAATTAATTCGAAACCATTGCATTGACCAATGAATGGAAGATGTTAAAAACATAACAGTAGATAATATCATTAATGCTACATTTCCATTTATAATTAAATATGTGCTTTGAAATACATTTTTATGAATGGTTTGACTTTAAATACGTTATGCTTACACATCGGTTCCGATGATAAGTGTATGTCGTCAAGGGTTATATCACTACCATGAGGACGATACACCGTCGACTCGAAACGGAGCTGTAAAACATCAGAATCATCATATTTATTGAAATAAAATATCACCAACTACATTCAACAACAATACGACAGATCCCGACACACCCTGTACCATCAGAATAAATGTATACACAAATAAAAACGTTGAGCACCCCTGATATTTTCATATAGCTAAATGTCAGAAACAAGTACATGTAAGCTCTGCAATGACCCTAAATTAGACTGAGATTTTTTTTCAGATAGAACAGCTATCTGGCAAGACAGAAACGCAACACTATGTAGCTGTAATCATTATTTAATAGCGATGACGTCATGTTTATACAGGTACTATTTTTACCATGAAACAATGTCCACTAAAGTATTGAGCTGCTATTGAAACAAAACACATACGCATTGGTATTGTAACTTCTAAATGTTCTTTGTAGACCCTAGTGTACATGTTCGATAAGAATGATCAGTATCTGGTAGGACCGCCACGTACACTGCACACTACGTCTCATGCCTCCAGTTAGATGTCGGATCTGTTCTTGTGTCAATAACATCCACTTAGCGTGCAGAGCTGCCTCCAACTCATGTACATTCTGTACTGGAGGGTTCCGAGCCTGGAGTCACCGCCCTAGAATATCCCACACATGCTCCAGAGGGTTCAGATATGGGCTTACTGCTGGCCAGGATAAAGTTGCATGTAATCGACAACGGCACGTGATCTGTGAGACCGGGCGTTGTCGTCCATGAACTGTGGTCGTGTAGCAAGTGCATGGTTATCGACATCAGGAACAACGACCGGCTGTAGCACGTCCCGGATGTATTGAGCTCCCGTTAAGTTGCCCCTGATGGTTATCAGATCCAGCTTGCAGTCATGAGACAGGCATCCCCAAACATAACAGAGCCACTTCCATACGCAACAGTTGGCTGGATGTTTCTGGGGGTATAAGTTGTATTCTTCTGTCTCCAAACACGTGCACGCCCTTCAGTAACATAGAGCAAGAATCGACTCTCGACAGACCAATGGATTTTCCGCCAGGTCCTTAGATTCCAGTTGTGTCTGTCCAAACACCATGCCCATCGGCGATCATGTCGAAGAAGGTCCCGGTCCTCTCGAGGTGAAGACCTTGGACGGTCCATTGCACTTCCTGTCTTCGCATGCTTCCGGACTAAACGACTAACAACAATGTAATGGTAGCCCAGGGCCATGTTCAGGAGAGGTTTCAAACTAATCGCGCAATCAGCGATTACTTTGAAACCCCTCTTGAACGCGATTGCTCAATGTAGCGCTTCGTAGCAAGGCGAGCAAACTCGGAGGAATAGCACCGTGTCGTTCAGGAGAGAATGCGCTACAATGAACGCTACATTGAGCGCTACATTGAGCGATCAATGAGCGATTATAAGCGCTCGCTGTTATGGAACGGAGCCCTGATTTCGTCCTATCGCCTTAAAGGACATTCCTGCAGAGTGCATACTAATAACCTGATTTCTGAGATCCATTGACAATCGTCTTCGTGCCATGTTCAATAGAAATGCTTGAATGGCTATGGAAAGCAACGTTACATATATACCACCAAAATGCAAACTGCTTTTTGTGATCCTCGAGTGTAGCATGTTGCACGTGCTGCTGCATGCTCCGATAGTGTAGGCGCGACTGTCACGCATCACTGGTTGGAACGTATCGCATAAACACTACTCTTCTCATAAATGAATCTTGCTTAACTATTTAAAATTTTCTCGAAAAGATATCATCACAAATATCAGGGGGTGCTTAACATTTTTCTTTGTGTATATATAAATCCGTAAGACCTATAAATACCGTAAGTGTGTAAGAAGGGAAAGGCTCGTGACGCCTAAAGGCACTGTAACACGTTTTTCTTAATGAAATAAAATGCTCTCACAAAAATATGAGTGTTGCCAATGGCTAAATGATACACCTGCATCAATATAACGAATTCTAAAACGAATGTACATGGTTCGGTTAAGCCAGGCGAGTCCTTTTCCCATCGAGCGGCCGTTTTCAAGGGGCAGTAGCACGTTTTTAAAAAAAAAAATTCAAATTTCCCATTTGTAAGGAATGTCATTTATATAGACTTTAGAGGGTAAAAAATCTTATTACCCAAACCAATTATCCGTATTGGTAATAACGGTGTTGCGTATAATGCAAAAAATGCATGGCGGCCATTTTATTGTGACATAAACGATTCCCATGGCTTTACGGAATCATGCACACTCATTTTTTAACTTGATTTTCTGAAGAGAGAAGGGTATTTTACTATTAGTGACATTATTTTTCAAATACATTTCATCAACTTATTTGAGCGAAAAAACGTGCTACTGCCCCTTTAAGGTGTCACGAATCCACATTAAAATGGCCACTCGAAGGTACTTCAAATGACTGATTGATGTAACGATACCTAAACTTTCAGGTTAGAGTTTTAAATATGGTGCTATGATGGAATGGCCAAACATCTTGCTGTCTGAACTCTCAAAATCTCATGAGACCTACAAATTTACCTCTCACAAGAAAGAGTTCCACACCACACCACATCACTTTCTTCGTATACGGAAAACAGTTTCAATGGATACGGCTTACCGGGTTGTGTAAGCAGATGCTTTACCCTCTAACGTAACACTATATTGTATGAACTGTAATAATAAATGGCAAATAATATGCCAAAACGTGCTACAGCGCCTTAAAGAAGTCTTATCAATGTAAATACCATGGTGGTGCAGGTAGAACCCAACAATGTCTACGAAAATTTATAATAAATGTTTTGAAAGTCAAACCTACACGAAATATCCCTGGATTTATATCCACAACAGCTTGCAACCAATCCATGTCCTGGCGACCCTGTCTGGTCCACAGTGTTGTTAATGTTGACATCTGGTTCTCCTCCCTCACTAAAGACAGGTTTCCTACTCCATTGCCGTTCATGTGATACCAGAAAGTCAGGTTGGCTGCGTTGGAGATGTTCACAAACTTGCTTCTCAATACCGCAACCGAGGTCCTTTCAGCTTTGCCGCCAATAGCTAACATGTAATGTCCAAAATAGTCTGCAAAGATGATGCAAAATATTGTGCAATACAAGAAACTCACAGGAGGTAAGCCCTGTCCATGCTAAACCGAAAGTTGGCAGTCGTCAACAACAGACAGTTATTTTTCAATTGGGGATAGTCCCGAAATTTGTCAGTTTTGAAAATATTCAATTGAATAATGATAACAATATCAACTCTTGGATAGCTATAGTTCATAATCGCTACATCTTTGGAACAAGACATGTTATATACTTTAGAATTTTAACAATGAGGAACGAGTCAATCGTCGTCAGATAGAAAGCCGCGAAAAAGGGACTTTCTGCGTCCCGGATGGAACATGGATGTAGCCCATATTTTATGTAATTTTAAAAAGAATATGGTAATTTAGGACTTGCACCAAAGTTATAGCATTCACAGATTAATCGAGGCCGAGACTGTGGAACTATTCTGTAAGATATTCACTTAACAAATATTTTCCTGAAAATTAAAAGTATTATGCCAATATGTCTCACCTCCAAAAGTATGGTCATTTTGTGGTCCAGATGTGAAATCTGGCGTTCTGCCCGAATTGATTTTCCATCCATATTTAGAGGAAGAAACATCCGACCAATCACAAAGCCCGTCTTCGAAGTCGCAACTGATGGTGCTATTTTCAATGGTCAATGTTGACGATGAAGAAGCATTGTTGTTATACCCTTGGCAGTCTGAAGTATAATAAAATTCTGATCTAAAATAATATGAGCCACTGAACTGTCCCAATACTTTAAAGGTGCATCCAGTATCTTGAGGGACATACCGAAACATTGCCAAAAATCTATCTCATTGAAATATATGCACTTAATCTTTCACAGATTTATTCGACCCAAAAATCGCTCTAATTAGTAAGGGTGTTTTCCAGTCTAATTATAGACCAAGTCTTTTCAAGCGCAAAGCATTGTGGTCTAACTCGCACGCTGTAAACAAATACACGAAAGAGTATTTGCATACATTTATATATGTAATATAATATAATTCGTTTTACCATTTCAGATTGATATCGTAAATATGTTTTCAAACAATGATTTCGTATAAGTTAAAGATCATGTGGATGATCGCGTTTCCTGATAAACGGGGCCCGGGTAAACGAGGTCGGTCTGTATATGAAACATAGAAACTAATCAATGGAAATACGCTCTAAAACGTAATTTGAGTGTATGTAAATTAAATCTTCTTTCGGTGTTCCAATTTCTTGAGATTTTAGTGGTATATTTTAAATATTGAAAGTTTATTACTTACAATCTCCACCTGTAATTGTGATGTCATCAAGACCCACATAGCCCAAGTAATCTTCTTTAGCAGCTTCGAACTGAATCTGATGGTAATGGGGATGTATTCATTAATATTGACATACACAGCAACATTTTTAGTAGATCATTTCAACGCGAAGTGTATCAATGTAAATCAAGAACAAGTGAATCAGCCGATGTGTTAAAGGTGCATCCATTGTGTTTCATACAATTATATTTGGCTTTAATACATGCCAACATACGATATGTGCTTATATGAGTTCGAATAATTTCACTCAACTTGCATATTCATCCCCAATCGCCAAATATATAATAATTACTAGTTTCCAATTAAAATCGAGTAACATAATTATACTTGTGCAGAAACCGAAACCACGCGTTCCATTTACACTCACAGTAGTTTTAAGACCTATTAAACATTATCAACTTAAAGTTTTCTTTTAGTCTGTTGTAAATACGTTTCCAAAATTACGTTTGACTATTTGACGCGCGCCACACGCGGTGCATTGTCCGGTTTTCGATCAGAAATCGATACTTTCGACTAAGATCAAAATAGCAATTTTCGGCAACAGTCAATACTTCTCGATAACATAAAACAAATTATAACGTTTAGCACATGTGATCTCAAACAACACAATGGATGTTACATTATAGAAAATAATGACTTGTTACCTTTGATAATAAAGTATTTATCTATATCACAATCACATAAGCATCTGAACGTTGATTCGCTTAACTTCCATGCAAAGTTTCATAAAGTATAGTATCGTCATATTCTTTATTTTACCAGAAGAAACGTCTCCACAAATATGCACAATAACGATCAATCACAATTGTCTCGTCACTGTAAAGAGTTATCGGTAGGATAAAATGATTTGAAATTAAAGGTAATAACCGTCGGAGTGAAGTTACATGCATCCAATTCCGGTGTTAGATTGAAAACGTACCCGCGTTGAAAACACACCCGGCGGGTACTTTTTCAACGTTGAATTATGACCCGGGGTCACTTTTCAACACCTCGGGTATTTTTTCAACGTTGAATAATTACCCGACTGTGTAATTACTCAACGTTGACAAAAGACCCGGGGTCACTTTTCAACACCTCGGGTCATTATTCAACGTTGAAAAAGTACCCGCCAGGTATGTTTTCAACGCGGGTAAGTTTTTAATCTTACACCGGCTCACCGAACACAGCAATGCTACGAGAAGGTGTTCGAGTATATACCCGAGGAAGCACATTTACGTGATCTTGATTTTTCTCCCTGAACAATTCAATTGGATTCTGAACTTGCCGCCCACAATGCAGCCCGAAACGTGTTTGAGAATAGTTTTATCAGAGGATGTCTGTTTCACTACAGTGAATGCATTTGGAGGAGGGTCCAGAGAGAAGGATTAGTGACGGCCTGCAGAGAGGACGAAGAGGTGAAGAAAATTGTGAGGAGAGCTGGTGCTTTGCCCATGGTCCCCTTGGACAAGGTTGAGGATGTATGGCTGGATGCCATTGCTGATGCGCCTGGAGACCCAAAGTTACAGCCTTCATGGACTACGTCACTTCAAACTGGGTTGAAGGAGTCCAGTTCAACGCAGCCGTGTGGAACCACTACGGAAATGATGGCCATCGCACGAACAATCATCTTGAGGGGTGGCACAATAAAATCAACAGACTGTGCAGAAAGTGCCACCCGAACAGCTACGAGATCGTGTCTCTGTTTCTACGGGAACAGTCTCAATCTGAGGTATCCATCCTGAGAGTGTCAGCTCACTGACGGAAGAAGTACAAGAAAATTAATTCAAGAATCAGGACCTTGAAGAGCAAGCTGATCGACGAGGAGCTCTCCTACATCGAATACACAGACCAGGTCGGTGACTGCTCAAGTTGCAGTGATAAAATGAAATGTTCTCATGACTCTGATGGTTGACATGCCATATTCGTGTTGCTTTGATGAAAAGAATTGAATAAATCATTGAAATCTGTAATGCATTTGTCCATTATTTACTTAAAAATTCAAATACCTATGCAGTTTATAAAATACGGTAACATGGATCAGTGATTTTGTCCAACCCCGGGAGAGCCATATTTAAAAAATTACCTAATCACCTACACCGCCGGGAGAGCAACGCAATTTTTATCTGCATTTTCTTGAATTTGGCTTTCAAGGGCTGTAACCCATCAATGTACATGTATTATCCCTTAAACTATGTTACGAATAAACAGTGTTTTAGTAATCGGGCAAAATATTCTATCGAGAAAACGACCCCGTTGTTAAGGTTTCTTTAATCACTTTGATAACGACAACTAAAAGGGAGGGTTATGTCGCCATATTGGATTGTTTGCATTATGTGAAATGAAAACACACTATATTGTACCTCATTTTACAACTTTTTAACAATTAATGGAATACACTGATAGCGTATTCACATAGTAACACATGATATGTCACAAACATAATAAACCATGTGCTGTTATGCTGTAGCGAAGTTGTCCCCACTCGCAGCGCCGATGAATGGCTTCAGTTGTCATTGTTTTTATTTTTGTGTGTTTATCAAGTTGTGAAATATAAAGTCATCAAAATATTACCTTCATTAGTATCTTTCAATTTGACTGTGTTTTCAGCATGTATTAATAACGTACATAGTTTAACGGATTTAGTTTGAACGTGTATGAGGGACGGTGATTAGGAATTTATTTTAATCAAAGTTCATTCACCAACTAGAGATATGTGCATGTGATGCACTGTGATGCACTGTGATGCACTGTGATGCACTGTGATGTCGCCCGCTCCAACTTTCAATCCAACCTAGTCATATTACCCTTAGTTTTCACTTATGCTAAGCACTAAGTTCAATACTGCATTAATAACGAGAAATAAAAAAAAATCAGAATAGCCAAAGTAGCAAAAGGCACCACTCTATCACTAGGTCTAAGCAAATACAAAGTTTGGTGAAAACATATTGAACGGTTTTGGAGATAGAGGCCGGAAAAGGTCCTTACCCCCAATATGCACTAAGTTCAGATTGTTTCCATGGAAACCAGAAAAAATAAAAAATTCAGAATAACCAAAATAGCAAAAGGCACCACTCCACCACTAGGTCTAACCACATACCAAGTTTCGTGAAGAAATACTAGATAGATTTTGAAATAGAGGCCGGAAAAGGTCCCTACCCCCAATTTGCACTAAGTTCAAATTGTTTCCATGGAAACCAGTAAAAATATTAAAAAATCAGAATAGCCAAAGTAGCAAAAGGCACCACTCTATCACTAGGTCTAAGCAAATACAAAGTTTGGTGAAAAAATATTGAACGGTTTTGGAGATAGAGGCCGGAAAAGATCCTTACCCCCAATATGCACTAAGTTCAAATTGTTTCCATGGAAACCAGAAAAAAATAAAAAATTCAGAATAACCAAAATAGCAAAAGGCACCACTCCACCACTAGGTCTAACCACATACCAAGTTTCGTGAAGAAATACTAGATAGATTTTGAAATAGAGGCCGGAAAAGGTCCCTACCCCCAATTTGCACTAAGTTCAAATTGTTTCCATGGAAACCAGAAAAAAATCAACATTCAGAATAACCAAAATAGCAAAAGGCACCACTCCACCACTAGGTCTAACCACATACCAAGTTTCGTGAACAAATATTGAACGGTTTTTGAGATATGGCCCGGAAAAGAAAGCATTTCGGAATGACGGAATGACGGAATGACGGAATGACGGACGGAGGCGAAAACATTATGTCTCCCGAAAAAAATTTCGGGGGACATAAACAGGAATCGAAGACACGTTTCATATATTTATCGATTTTGAAATGAAATGATTATCTAAGAACCAGCTACATGACTGTACATACCAGGAATAGTCGTGTTTATCACTCGTTTGTTGAATTATCTTGTATTGTATGTGGTGACGTTTCTTTTGCCGTTGAGTGTACAACATTTCATAGATGTAAATGTATATAAATCTTTGAGTTACCTGGGTGTCTGTCTCCGCACAAAGACTGACATTAAAAACCTCCCATGACGTCATCCCATGGTCTTTGATGACAGCGAGTCGAACACGTGACCCTGAAGTTACTGCGTAAACATTAAGAGTCACTTCCGGTTTTGAGACTATGATGTACGCGAACTGGAGACACGTACGAGTCTCTTTGCTCAGTTCAGGGGAGGTCAGGGTAGCATTCTCCCCAATATTGCTATTATCGTCCGTTCTAAGAAAAACATAGTATCCTGAAATTAGAAAATGACATTTAAACCTCCTTGTATAATTGGCATTAGTTCTCACTATTAAAAGATGCATCCATTGTGTTTCATAGAATTTTATTTGGCTTTGATACGTCTCAAAATATCATATGTGTTAATTTCGGTTTAACTAATTGTAAATGTAATTGTAACTTGTAAATTCATCCCCAATCGCCAAATATATCATAATTACTTGTTTCACTTTCAAATAAAAATCGAGCAATATACAAGTGCAGAAACCGAATCTACACGTCCCCTTTACATGCACCTACATGACCTTTTAAACATTATCAACCCAAATTTGTCTTTTTGTCTGTTGGTTTCAAAAATTACGTTTGACTCATTGACCCGCGCAAATAAAAATTATTACTTTCACCTTCATATTACATGTATCACAATACTAAATCGACTGTCATCGAAATGGTAATCTTCGGCAAACTTCAGTACTTCTTGACAAAATAATACCATTTATAACGTTAGGCATATGTGACCCCAAACAACACAATGAATGTACCTTTAACCACAGGGGCGTGTATCGCTTAGACATAGCGTTTGAATGACATATACCCTACTATATAAGATGCAAAAGGGTAGGGTCTATATGGGTATATGTCTTTCAAACGCTATTTCTAAGCGATACACGCCCCTGTGCCTTCAACGAACAAAGTGATATTTTTTCAATTGACATTACAATATTAAGTATACAGTTTGGTAAACAGATTGTCATCCATACAAATATTATCTTGCTACATTTTACATCAATTGTCAGTCGAAGAATGCGAAACTTGTTAAATGTTAAAATTGACATTCGGAACATAGTATCACCTAAACTACCGGGCAAAAGAAAGTATATCACTCAGTTGTTTTTATCATATATATAATTTTCAAAGTCAAATATCTCGGGTTTTCGATGTCGTATTAATAAACGGACTAGTTTGTGAAATTAGTCCAAAACATTAAATCAGTCAAAGAATACCTCTAAGCGGTTTGAATTTTAAATTTAAAAATTAAATTTTTTAAATTCCCCCAAATTAATTTGGATAAAACACAACTGTTCATCGACATATACCACATACTCTGTGTGAAAATCAATAAATGTGCTTCGTCCTGCGCACATTTACAACATGTTGAACATGGTAGGGGTCATGTTGGTGTAAATTTCATTTCTTACCCCTGTCTACTTTAAATAATGATATCTTTGTTAAAAAATAAAACAGTCACCAATTAAGTCATTCAAACTACTGCCGAAAGGTGTTATTGTATCGTGCCATCATCAAATGCATCTCATTTCTTTAAAATATTGAATTAATCGAAAACAAGTGAGTGTTATACTTTCTTTTGCCCGGTAGTTTACCTTTTCCTGTCCCATGGTCTCCCGCTATATGTTCGCCAACAATCGAACCTCTGTATCCTTTATTTCTTAACCATTGGACAGAAGATGTTTTGGTGGAACTATATCCACACATCTTAGAGACCTCGAAGTCACATGAACCAGGCAAGGTCAAACCAGGGTCATGCACGGGACACGTGAGATTGAGTGGTGTTAACAATGTTGTTGTTGGTTTTATTGTTGTTGTGACCTTTGGACTTCTTGTCGTTGTTGATGTTGTAGGGACAAATGGGGGTCTTGTCCTAAATACTGAAAATATAATTTGTCATCCGAACTGGTTAAATTATACATCACAGAGTATGATCTACTATCATTTGATATAGTTGATATCCTGCCCGTTCAAACGTCCGGATAACCATTATTATGGGCTTGTAATAGTTTTTGTTTATTTGTTACATTAATTAATAAAGCAACAATAAAGAAAAAGGCAAGATATTTCAAGTGTGAATTTATACACAGAACAATATTACGAAAACCTTTTCTATGCATACTAGGTGTTGTGTATTATGCAGTAGAGCATTTTTTTCAATGTAGGGATAAACGTAGTCTTGTTATAAATGCTAGCAAAGAATTAATTTCGTCATCCGAAATGGTTCTCTTGTCAATTACAGTAATATAATATATAACATATTTCAAACTTAATTTTGATACAGAAGATTAACAGATAAACACATTTGCAATTGTTATCAGTTCCACCACTTGTTTTGGGTTTAGCTATTGACATGACTTTAGAATTCGTTTAGTGAACATAAATATATTTAGAAATCAAGCAAAGTAAATGTGTATACTGCAAACAATTAGTTAGGGATATTTGAATTTGAATGATATTATATATATATATATATATATATATATATATATATATATATATATATATATATATATATATATATATATATATATATATATATATATATATATATATATATCATTATTCAACATATTGAAATTTATATCATATCCCTAATTATTTTTGCCCAGTATATAACGATACAAACGGGGACAAGTGTCGCAGTTGATAGCAACACTTTGATGTCTTTATATAGATTGAGCTTACCCTTTGGTTCTGTCTCAAGTATGATGTCATCAAGGGCTATATCGCTGCTGTGAGGTCTGATAACTGTCGTCGTAAAACTGAGCTGAAACACACCGGAAATAATGACCTTGTGATCCCCCCTTTCAATAAGCTAAAGAATTGGACCATGATATGATCATGATATGAACATGGTATGAACAGGATATAAACATGATATAAACATGGTATGAACATGGTATAACATGATATTAACATGATATGAACATGGTATAAACATGATATGAACATGGTATGAACATGGTATAAACTTGATATGAACATGGTATGAACATGGTATAAACATGATATGAACATGGTATAAACATGATATGAACATGGTATAAACATGATATGAACATGGTATAAACATGATATGAACATGGTATAAACATGATATGAACATGGTATAAACATGATATGAACATGGTATAAACATGATATGAACATGGTATAAACATGATATGAACATGGTATAAACATGATATGAACATGGTATAAACATGATATGAACATGATATAAACATGATATAAACATGATATGAACATGGTATAAACATGATATGAACATGGTATCTAAATTAGCCTAACTTTAGATTAGACAAAGTTTTGTTTGTTTTGTTTGTTTTTGTTTTTCGTTGGGTTTTTTTGTTCGAATGTTTACTTGAATTATCCCACTGAAGACACGGAGAACACTAACACTGAGCATAGAGCTGTGATAAAATTTCGTTCCAAATAAGGAGTAAATATCTGCATAACTCGCAAGTACATGATTCAATTCAATTCCATTCATTTTATTTCGGTGTTGTAGGCCATTGGCCCATGTACAGTCTGAATACAGTATACAGTACATGAGAATAGCTAATAAACAAAATAAACTATAGTTACATTATTAAATTATTAATACATGATTAATATGTATGGTAAATATGTCTCCATTATTCTTGAGAAGCAAAATAAGAGGGTCGCTGGGCGACCTGCAGATGTAATCGCATACATGTGTGATATTGAAGCCAAAGTTTATCATTTAATTATGACGGATTGCAGTCTAAACTTGGAGGAAATTGGCTCACAGTGGAGGCTAGGGCATCATGATCAACGACCGTTTGCAACTGTCTTAAAGTGACGGACTATTTTTCATTAATTGATACGTGTCAAATTACCATATGATGTGATCTTTGTTCAAATCTCCTATCTTGGCTTTCATATTCTTCCCAAAAGTACCTGTTTTCAATAAAAATCGAACAACAGCCTTATACACCTGCAGAAGCCGAATTTACTCGCCCATTTACTTGTATACTGGTTACATGACCTATCCAACATTATCAACACTAATCTGTATTTTGTCAGCTATAGACATTCCCAACCCCAGGTTATGCGATGATGAGGCGGCCCTCCTCCTGGCTGAAGCGAGAGCTTGAATACTGATTCCCGAACCCACACGGAGACGTGGATCAAAAGACTTATGGTGTCACCCTGGCTAACTCCTCTATATAGTCAATAGATTACTTTTAATTAGCATTGAAATGGTTATGTTCAGCAACAGGCACTGTTTCTAGATAAAATGACACCATTGATAACGTTTGACATTTATGACTCCGACAAAATACTCTATATCACTTTAACTGTCACACAGTAGCCTCGAAATACATACCATCTTCACTAGTAGACTGAAATCAGACAAGTTTAGGGTAGATCCAGACAATGTCAAATAACCTAGATTCATCCAGAAATAAATGAGGTGAAAGCGCAAGCAATCGTCGAAACCGTTTCAATATTAGACTCAGAGTCGGATATCTTCACGGAAGATCATGGCCACCTTTTTCTGGGATCAAAAGGGCATTTTTCTGACAGATTACAAATGGGGTTTCGTATTGTTCCACAATAGATTATAAACCACCCACGTGCAATTACTCGGGTATGATGGCCGAGAGGGGCCATTTGATTTCGAATTTCGCGATTTCGCTTATACCTCTTTTCGCATTTCGCGATTTCGTTGTGATATGTTCGCGATTTCGTGATTTCGTGTTTGAATTTTGACACGGAATTGAAATGGCCCCTCTCGACCATCATACTCGCGCTTATCTTGCAGGCATAATGAACAAATTGAGAAGGCAATACATGAGAAAATACAAGGGATCTTCTCTTTTTTTCGGAATATCAAGTTATAGGTTTGTCAGGGTCATCTAATTTTAAGTGCAAGGAGATAATATTGAGTAATAAAAATACTAAACTTCATCTACGTCTTGCTTCTATATTGAGTTTTAAGGACTCAGCAACTACCCCTCATGTCACCAATCCTCATATACAAAGCAACATATGTTGATCAAACTGTTTGAATGTAAAGTCGTGCATTGTGATTTCTATCTTTTTTAAAGATTGAATTTTAAAATATATTTGCCTTAGGTGAATAAATGTATATATCAGAAAACGAATATATACATTTTATGAAAGTGTTTCATTCTCTTTCATCTTATCAATTTCAAAAATACTTTCTAGCATGCCACCAACAGAAGTCTAATTCCCCTTAAAGGCGCTGTAGCACGTTTTTGTTTCAACTTCCCCATTCATAATGATAGTTTATTTCATTTATATTTACTTTAGAGGGTAAAACATCTTATTATACAAACCAATTATCCGGAGTGGTAATAGCGGTCTTGCGTATAAAGCAAACGTTCGGAACCATGTACATTCATTTGTAACTTGATTTTTTAAAAGAGAGAAGGTTGTTTGACATTATTTTTCAAATACATTTCATCAACCTATTTGAACGAACAAACCGTGCTACAGCGCCTTTAAGAGATGATACCTGAAATGTTCCAGCAGTCAATGCTACCGCAGCTTGGAGCCAATCAATGTGTTGTCGACCATGCTTGCTCCATAGTGCTGTAGAACCATTGTTGTCCTCTCTGATAAGAGACAGATCCCCAATCCCGACTCCGTTCATGTGGTACCAGAAGGTCAGGTTTACAGTTCTTGTGATGTTGATTTCTTTACTCTTCAGAACTGCAACTGCAGTTCTTGATGCTCTACCACCGTGGGTGAACACATAGTGGCCGAAATGATCTGGAAGGTACAAGTAAATTAAATACAAACAAAAACCAGGATTCGCTGTTTATGTAAAAGAAAGTGCCATTATAGAGGGCCGTTTATATGGTTCCAAGCCTGTGTATAAATGTAAGTTGTAAGCACAATTTTCGATATCGATATCGCTGGATAAGACCATCGATGCATCACGTGCACATTCATACAAATTTGTAAGAATGTCTAACGATGTAAGTCAACGAGTTTGCATTTGTAAGAATGTGTAACGATGTAAATCAACGAGTTTGCATTTGTAAGAATGTCTAACGATGTAAGTCAACGAGTTTGCATTTGTAAGAATGTCTAACGATGTAAATCAACGAGTTTGCATTTGTAAGAATGTCTAACGATGTAAATCAACGAGTTTGCATTTGTAAGAATGTCTAACGATGTAAATCAACGAGTTTGCATTTGTAAATATGTGTAACGATGTAAGTCAACGAGTTTGCATTTGTAAGAATGTGTAACGATGTAAATCAACGAGTTTGCATTTGTAAGAATGTCTAACGATGTAAATCAACGAGTTTGCATTTGTAAATATGTGTAACGATGTAAGTCAACGAGTTTGCATTTGTAAGAATGTGTAACGATGTAAATCAACGAGTTTGCATTTGTAAATATGTGTAACGATGTAAATCAACGAGTTTGCATTTGTAAGAATGTGTAACGATGTAAATCAACGAGTTTGCATTTGTAAATATGTGTAACGATGTAAATCAACGAGTTTGCATTTGTAAATATGTGTAACGATGTAAATCAACGAGTTTGTATTTGTAAATATGTGTAACGATGTAAATCAACGAGTTTGCATTTGTAAATATGTGTAACGATGTAAATCAACGAGTTTGTATTTGTAAATATGTGTAACGATGTAAATCAACGAGTTTGCATTTGTAAATATGTGTAACGATGTAAATCAACGAGTTTGCATTTGTAAATATGTGTAACGATGTAAATCAACGAGTTTGTATTTGTAAATATGTGTAACGATGTAAATCAACGAGTTTGCATTTGTAAATATGTGTAACGATGTAAATCAACGAGTTTGCATTTGTAAATATGTGTAACGATGTAAATCAACGAGTTTGTATTTGTAAATATGTGTAACGATGTAAATCAACGAGTTTGCATTTGTAAATATGTGTAACGATGTAAATCAACGAGTTTACATAGGTAAGTATGTGTACCGATGTAAATCAATTGTTAATATGTGTAAAATTGTAAAATTAATAAACGATTTTGTATTTGTTGAAATGTAATGCAAGCGAAAATCAACGATTTCTAAAATAAATATGAAGAAACAAAATATGACTATCAAAGGAACTTAATTATATTCCGGTCAATTTTGAAACATATTTCAGATACTTTGAATTTGTATTTCTAAATATACAAGTCATGTACGTTATTTTCGTCATAATATCGAATGCAAAGAAGGCGCCTGACCTGTAAATGTATGGTCATACAGAGGACCGGAAGTGTAGTCAGGAGACCGGCCGGAACATATTGTCCAATTGTATTTAGTCTTAGAAACATCCGACCAATCACATAGTCCATCTTCAAAGTCGCAGCTTATCAGAGTGTTGATAACTCCTTCGAATAAAAACTGATTTTGATTATCTTTTTTACGCTCGTTTACATTAACATAAATAATGAATGAAAATTATAATGCACTTTGATGAAAATCGATAAACAATATATTAATAGCTCATATGTCAAGGTTTTAATGAAAATATATAAACAATATATTAATAGCTCATATGTCAAGGTTTTAATGAAAATAGATAAACAAATATTTATAGGCCATAGATCAAAGCAATAAAGATGGATAAACCTGCAGATGACTTTTCTGAATATTATGATTTAACAAATATGAAAACAATATTTATAATAAATGTGCAGAAATGGACTTACCGATATGAGAAAGAAGTAAGACACACCATATGTACGTCCCCATGTTTTAGATTATGGCGTACAGTGTGTTGTCCTTCATAACTTTAAGGAGAGGTCCCTCTATCAGTGTTATCTGTCGAGTACCCAGATCCCCCTGCCATATACTACATGTAGTCTTCACTTTGCAGTACCATCGAGCTGAGGGACGATAAAGAAGAACGGTTACGTCACCATTATATGAACTAATCAGTCGTCAAGTATACACCGAGGGGCAAAAGAAACGATACCTTCTTTTCAAAGAGTCAAACACAAAACATTTCATCTAGATTAAGGATGTTCTCTCCTCAAATTTATATTTATTTATTATATATATTTACTTTTTTCTAACTTATATTTTTTAAAAGTTCAAAGTATATGATTGAAAAATCAGCATTAAAAAATAGGGTGTAGTGTTTTTTTTTTCGGGATATGACCCTGTAAGATAGTGGGGTGAAGTACAATTTTAACATGGGAGTCTATGGGAAAATGAGAAAAAAAACTGCTTAAAACTTTAAATACTACATTTCTAGTATTTAACTTTTTTTCCCTTTTTTGATATGTTACAAAGTTCATGTTCCCCTACCATAAAATATATATGGTAGTTTTCTTTTAAGCTTTGGCACAAAATATACCTGAAAATTTAGTCAAATTTAGGCCATTTATGCTGTTTAAGCACTTTTTAGAGCTTCTTAAGTCACATTTTCTTTATTTCATTTCTTAAAAAAAGTATGAAGATGATGTAGAATATCATGAAGTAAATAAAAATGACAAAAAATCTTTACTTAATAATATTTAATTTTTGAAGTTCAACAGGAAGGAGCGAACATCCTTAATTAGAAGTTGAATGTCTGTGGTAAGGCTTTATCTCGTGAAGGGATATACATAATTTTATTCATGAGTGAGCCTATGTATATTATGTTTGGTATGTAATGTAAAACTTCATGAAATATTGAAATTGTGATAGTACAAAATGTTGACCAAAACACCTTCTTGGACTCTAAATCAATGACGTATCGTTGCTGTTTTGTTGTCATGGGACAATCCAGAAAGCCATATTTCACTCTCCTATCTTGCCCAGTTAATGAGATTCCAAAACGACGAATTTTAAAGCCTTGTTTTTCAGAACTATGACCTGTCAGTGTTTTAGAAATGGCAAACTGAAGTTTTGTTGGCTTTTAGAGACGTGGTGGTACTTTGTTTCAATTCTGTTCATCATTCGTTGAGTAAAATATTTTCCATTTTTGTTGATATTGTTTCTTTTGCCACTGGGTGCAGTGAATGAATGAATATTTATCATCCAAAACTGCTTTCTACAGGAGATATCGCTTGTGTGAGATCAAGCCATATCTCCTAGGAGATATCGTTTTGGCAGTAGATTTTGAACAATGCTCTGTTGGCGTCAGCTACATGACATCACAATGATTTTGCATCATCAAGTAATGACATCATAATGCTATGACGTCATAATCACGATGACGTCACAATGCTATGACATCACAGCAAAGGAAGCCAAATGGCAGTTTTGTGTTCAGATATGTTCATTTTTCATTAAAAACTAATGAAGAAGGATTTTGGATGATAAATAGAATCTCACCCTCGTGTCTTCTGATATCAAATATATCAACACTCGTTGATAAAAGTCAAAATTGTAACTTTTATCAACTGATATATTTGATATCAGAAGACCTTTGGGTGGGATTCTCTATGTACCATTTCCACCAAATGCACTGTGATAAGTTGTGACATTAAATGTATATGGGTCCATTCGAACTTGAGAGTTATTAAAGGCGCTGTAGCACGATTTTCTTACTTAAATATAGTGCTCTCACAAAAATATAAGTAAGTGTTACTAACAGTTAAATAATACTCCTGAATGAATAAAAACAAAGGTTCTAAAATGAATATACATGTACATTTCGATTACTCCACGGGAGGAAATTTCTCATCATGCGGCCATTATAAGGTGTTCACATTAAAATGGCCACTCGAAATATGATACAATGATGGAATTGTCAACCGTCAACCGAGACATACAAAACTACCTCTCATACTGAAGAGTTCCACACCACTGTCGCTTAAAACGTCGCACTTTTGTCTTCGAATACGGATAACCGTTTTCTATGTAATGAGATATTTTACCCTCTAAAGTAGCAATCTATTGTATAAACTGTAATAATAAAGGACAAATTTAAGAAAATATAACAAGCAAAAAAAACGTGCTACAGCGCCTTAAAGACACTTTACGTATAAACGAATATTCGAGATAGAGACTTGTTAAGACAATAATGTATAAACATCTTTTGAACGAGAAAAATATTTCAAAAGTATATTTTTATATATTAAATTTAAAAAAAAAGTTTATGAGGTGCCGGTTGGGAATTCATATAAGTCAACGCAGAAAAGGTATCGAATAAGAGTTTCATATAATAATTATTGATTTACAAATTTAAATTAAAAACCAAATACATACCATGAATATACTATAACAAAGTTGTAAATGTTCACTTCATCAGAAAAAATTAAAACAAACAGATGTTCATCGAAACGTCGCGTTCATTGATATAAAAGGTTCACTATGCATACAACATGGTTTTCTTTTCATGTCTGAAACTGTATAAATATTCACTGTAAATATCTATGTTGACTTGTGAATTAAGAGGAGTATTTACAATGTTAATCTCATTTATTTCACCATTCCCCCATATCTTCACGTGCAACCCATATGTACATAGGTCCTCATCGTGTGGTTGTACTTACGAGCCATGTATTATGCTTCTTTGTTTATGAGCTGAGGGCCTTCATACGTATAACATACATGACTGAATTATTGCGTGGAGCTTCACTGCAGAACATTTGAACATGCCTGTGATCAACAGCAAATTAGTAAAAAAACAACTGAAAACTGAACTGAACTTTATTTGCCACTCAGGCTGCAAACTGCAGCATAAGAGGTACATACATATTTACATATATACACAACACAACATAGAATATAAGGTTACAGAAAGTAAATTACTTTAAATAAAGAGACAATGTGAAGTTATGGACAACATTTTTTTAATAGGGACATTACAATTTTACAAAAAAATTACAGTTTTCTTAAAGTACCAAGCTTAGTAGCGTTAAAAAGGGAAGGATGGGTGAATGACCCACTCAACAATAGCGTTTGAGCTCAACTTCCTATCAAAATCATTTTGAAATGTCGTACGTTGAACGAGGAAGATAATAGAATTGGTAACGAAAGAAATTATGAATGATGAAGGAACAAACGGACAAATACGATGACTGCTTGCTTTGTGAGGTAAACCTCTCAACACTCAGCTGTGTGGAACACTCACTTCAAGGTGTGAAGCTGAGGATAGATCTAACTTGAACTATAGAGTGACAATCAATTGCTACTAAATAACTACACTCAACCGCAAGAAGCGTCCCAAAACAAAATACAAGATAATTCAATCCACGAGTGACAAATACGACTTAAACAGATATGGATCACGTATTAAGCCAACGAAACTAAATTTGAAATTTGAAAACATTTCTGTTCATATTTCGGAGAGACGTTTTCGGATCTCCTTAACTAGAGGAGGTAGGAGAGTCAAAAACGACTTTTGTGCGCTTGTTTAATGACGTCATAAGTAAAAATGCGTCATCAAATTTAATTGCAAGAGGTTTATTATGTCGATCACATCGTTTTTCAAAAAAAATTATTTGATGAATTTTTAAGTTAAATGACAAACATTCTTGCCAATGACCGTTTTGAAAACACCATTTCAACACCCCAAGTGTACTTGAAGAAAAAGTATTATACTCTGAACTATAAAATTGTAGAATTTACAAATCATATTCCCATACAAAGCACTCAAAACGGACCTTCTCCGGCAACAGTATTTCGTTGAAAATGTTGTGACGTTTCTATCGAGTGTTGAGTGTTATTTGAGTTACCATGGGTTCTATATGCTTGGAAACTGTACAGGGGTCTATACCAAAACATCTCAATTATGAAAATAAAGACGTTTATCATTCATAAACAATAGTTTCCTCAATATATTATATGTGTAAAAGAACTTTTAAAAAAGAAGTTTTTTTAAAAAATGTAAAACGATTCCTCATAATGAAAATAACATTTTGTGGTACATTAGTTTAATAGATATTCTACAATGACATTTTAAAATCCTTTTTTTTGATTTGTTTATTTTATGGTCGAACGGAGGTTCGAACACGATTTTTGTTAACGGCGACATTCCGCGTTTGGATACATGATGACGTAAGATTCTAGGCCAAACTATGTCATTGAAATACCATGGGTAAATCAGTTATCTTCACTTTACGGTTACCATCATGTTTTCCTTCTACGCGTATCTGTTTTGGAAACAAATTATAATTTTGACCGATGTTTTAAACAGTGAAACTACAGTAGTCTTTCAAGACGAACCGGTTTCGGTTCGGATACAATGACGTCATAAGCTCAATCAGTTATGACGTCACGGGAAATGGTCGCGTCAATTTGACAAGTGGTTGAGGAAAGCTTTCAAGGCGGAGAAACGTTAAGATTTACAAACCTGTATGTTCTATTTGATTAAAATCTATGTTGTCACTGAATATGAATTTGAATATGAATGGATTTTTAATTTCACTGATTATTCATTTTCTACCGCGTCGAAAACAACGGACATGTGATGCGTCATACCTGCAGAAAAATAGATTACTGCATCACTCAGTTCACTTCCGCAGTGTCAAAGAAACATGTTTAAATACGCTGATAACTCGTCATGGTAGAATGGAGATAAACCTACTGTGTTTTTAACTTTTTCTGAGTCTAACGTAGATTCGATACCTTTTTTTATCATTCGAAGCCTCACGCTGACGCGTTCGGCTCCGAATGATAAAAATCCGTATCGAATCTACGTTAGACTCACAAAATGTTAAAAACACAATAGGTTTATCTCCTAATTAATAAATTGGAGAATCAGAAGTCATGAGATTATAGGTATTACTATATTAATGCACGTTTATATGAACTGATTGGGTTTAGATGATAGGTTTAATTCAACGTAAACATGTATCAGTAAATAGGGGCAAAGATAATAAATACAGTTTTGCTTTATTCACAGTAACATAATGATGATTCTGGCCTTAACGATATTGTTATAATATTATGAAATAATATGTTAATATGATAACAAGAATCTATTCAATGTTCATAACTTACATTATTTTGCCTTTTATAACATTAATTACAATATTCTTTACCTGTGTTTGCTGTGTTGAATGTTCAAGCCAAGTTGAAAGGGTCCTTGCTGCAAGAACCGTTTCAAGGTTTTATGTTAGTTAAATCTCCTCTACTACGTCAACACTCGCCATACCTTGACCTATCAAATGTAATCTGCTATGCAAAGAATAGTTTCTCAAATTACCTCTTTCTTTATGGCAAAGGTATACCTGATTAACCGCAATTATACAACCATATCTTGGATTGTGCCAACCCAATTTCGGATAACTTTGTTGTGGTGGGCTTTAACTATCGTCACATTGACATGTCGCTAACAGCATGAGTCCAGCATGTGTGATGTGTCAATGAGAGAAATGGATAGTAAATGGTAAAGGGTCACACAAATCAGGGTACAGGCCTAAAGTTCAGGAGATAGGCCATTGCCCTGTGAGAAAAAAGAAACGAGACAAAAGAAAGGAATTTGACTGTAGACGTACATGTAGACAGAGAAGGATACTAACATGAAAAATAATAACATCGATTTCAATTAAAATTTGGAGATTTTACACAAAAAAATTGTTATAAGTTTCGAGTTGAGGCGGTAGAATACCTTTGTTTCTGCACATTCTCTGTTGTCAGTAATTGCATAGCCTTGTAACTTTTATGTTCATTTTCAATGACAGTGTGAGGCAAGCCCATTAACATTCAACATAAGT
This sequence comes from Gibbula magus, assembly GCA_936450465.1. Classification (NCBI taxonomy): domain Eukaryota; kingdom Metazoa; phylum Mollusca; class Gastropoda; order Trochida; family Trochidae; genus Gibbula; species Gibbula magus. The sequence continues at coordinate 42,422,356 of OW388289.1, forward strand.
GTTTTGTTACCAGTAGGAGTACGATAATTAAATCATTGCAGTAAAGTTCTACGTATTATTTTTGTTTTATGCTGAACGTTTTATTTTGTTCCGTAATCTCCTTAAAGTGGAATAGGTAAAAAAAAAGAGATGAATTTAGCAATAAAGAGCTATCTCCCCCGTATGAGGAATTCATGCTGTGTTTGATGAATGATATCTCGGCTATCCTCTGGTAACATATATTGTTTTTTAATTTTAATCAAGCTAATTTACTTTGATACATGTGTGTGTGTGTCATTTACAAAAATGTCGATTTTATAAATGTTTCTTACGATTGGTGAACCAAAATCTGTTTATGAATTGTTGGATTTCTGAAGGTTAATTAATACGTGAATTACTACATATTGCCATGAAAAGGTAATATTTACTGTTTAAGTTCATATCTATACTGAAATATATTCATAAAAGCTGACTAGTTAAATTTACATTATTGGCGTTATACTTTCAAACCTAGTAACACAAGGGAATTCCAATTGTTAAAACATGTGCTGGTGCTCTTGTTATAGCTTAATTAGATTCGGGACACATTTTGCTACTAAATGATTCCAAATTTAGCAATTTTACCCAACCTCTTTAATAGTAATTAAGTAATTGAATGGTCCCAATTACGGGGTGTCTAAAATAGCCATAAAATGTAACCAAACTCTTCAGAATTCCTCAAATGAGGTTTTCCCGATAGCTGAAGTGTAATTATCTGTAACATGATATATAACATGAACTCTTTGAATTTGGTTGCAGATAATAAGTTCACATGGAAATCGAGTCATTTCTGAATTTAAACCATCGAAATACATGTTTTCATCAAAGAGAACAGCCTTGACTTGACACAATTTGGTTGCAGAAGGAAAATCTCATGATATGACGAATGTTGGAACTTACCTTGCCTTTTATTTCAATATTTACAGTAAGAAGAAACTTCTTAGCGATCGTTATCGAGTCCGGTTTTCGATCATGTCATATTATCATGTTGCGGTCATTTCTAATGCTATTGATAGAAACTACTCACTAACCTTGTTTAATTTAACATTTCCTACCATATAAGGCATGTCTTGGTACGTAACTTTGACACATTTTGTCAAAATGTAAGCAATAATTTACATTTTTGTTTACTCCATGGCCGCGAGAATTGTTGTCAAATCTTATCATGGTTCCGATTGACTGTCATAGATATCTTTCATTGCTAAATTATTTTGATAGGGAATAAACAGCAATAAGTTATTTTAATGAATAGTTTATATCTAGAAACATGAATAAAAGCAACCAGACTTAATAAACATGAATTTTATGTTTTTATTAGAAATGATTGATACGGAATGAGCCAATGGGAGGATGCGTTACATACATTGGTTTCATTACGTCATACAATTAGCGAGAGACAACTTGCCAAAATGACCTCTGCGACCAAATTAATCAAATATGCTTTTCAACACACTATTTTTTTCTCTGCAACCCAATAATTATTTGCCAAGGTAGGAATAATTGCTATAAATAAATTTGGTTGCAGATCCCCATAGAGCACTGCAACCAAATTCACTATATACGATGTTTCAAGTTCATTTTTGTCCTGCAACCACATTTTCAGATAAAGATTATAGAAAATCATCTCTGCTATATTGATCACTTTGTATGATCAGTTTCTCTTACATCAGTATCATTTAAGAGAGCTGTAGCACGTTTTTTTCGAAATTAATTTTTTCAAACTTCCCATTTATAATGATTATATTTGTCATTTAAATTTACTTTTGAGGGTAAAACATCTTATTACACAAACCAATTATCCGTAGTGGTAATAACAATGTTGCGTATAAATTAAAAATTACATGACGGCCATTTGATTGTGAACACATTTTATTATTTTCGAATTACAAACACAATTCCCTTGGCTTAACCAAACCATGTTCACTCTTTTTTTAACTTGATTTTCCGAAGAGAGAAGGGTCTTTTACTACTGGTGACATTATTTTTCAACTACATTTCATCGACTTATTTGAGCGAAAAACGTGCTACTGCCCCTTAAACCTCATTATAGAACCCCCGTCATTCGGACCCTTCAATTACTAACAGGCCGTAAAGAGGGCTGTGAGGATGAATCACACTGCCAAATGAAATCGATGTATTGATAATGGTCGTCAGAGATCGGTTACATTGGTTGCAGGTGGGTTTGGAGGGGGAGTAAAAAGGGATAAAGAGGAGAGGCATATTCTAAACGAAAATAAAGAGAGAAAGATACAGAAATAAATTTAAGGAGTATTGGTGTTATTGTTAGAACAATAGAATAGCGATACGGGAAGTGAATCCCCTTGCCACAGTCACAGAGTGAGCGATTGGAAGTTGTTATCCAGAAAAAACTTCCTGTTTTGATAGTAATACAGTCTAGGCCTTCAGTCAATCAGCAAGACTAGACTCAACGAAATACAACAGGAAATATCGAAATAAAATAGTCTTAAAATGATCATTATAACGCTTTACACACCTTGGGAAGTTATTTATTTTGTTTGAATTGCAGGTTCTTTGCCATAACCACTATCTGCGCAGGTTGGTTATCTCATAATCACTATGGTCGGTTATGAGATATTCAACCTACGGATATAAATGAACTTGTAAAATTTGGAAATTTTGTCAAATTAGATATGCAAATTCTGCAAGCAAAGATTCGTACCCCTGGACCTCTCTAGTCGAGCAGCACCTTTACAAATGGAGCTACCGAGGAGCCACACCGATGAGGGTTCATTCTGTTGTGCCATGGCTGTATTAATATGTTTCTAGTATTATATATACCTATGTATGTATAGGTACCAATTTATGTCTACTTTATGTTATGAATGAAGGATTAAATTTGAAACCTTCCTTTCCTGTCAGTCATGAGTGTATTGGGAATATTTGACCGATATATTTTGGTCTTGTCGTATAAATAAAAAAAATACCCCTTTAAAAGGCATCTATACAATTATGTTAGTGTTCCGCGGGAGTTTAAGGCAAATAATGACCCGATTGCCTCGCGGTACGGTATGGCAATGCACTCTGCTCGGGCTAGCACCATCGCGAGTTTATATGCCACAACCGCTCGGCACTAGGTCATTATTTACTACGTACCAAACTTCCTCAATGTATTAGTTTACACGATTAGAAAATAAAGTGCTGAAATGAAGTTATAAGCTTTGTATAAATTTGATGTGTGATAACATGGTGTTATCTGACAAACTCAGACCATGATAACAGAGGTTATCTCATGGGGCACTCTATTGCTGTGAGAAGTGTGCAGCAGTGTTTGTTGTTCACGTGGGACAACTCTTCATCTGTATCAGTTAATTCAATGAAATATCGCCTCCAAATAAGGGTTGTGTTATCTATAATGTACGTAACTGTTAGTCCCTTGTATATGATAGAAAACATAAGCAATTTTTGTCTGCCGAATTGGAGATGAAATTACACGTTGTCCAATGCAATACATTACTAATAAATTGTTTTGCGTTTTTGTTTTTGGTGTCTTTAAGTTAACAAGGGAAGTGTGATAAAAGGAAACGTCAAACACCTACCTGCTCACTCATCCCTAAATACTTAAAGGCATTGTAAAATGTGTGTAATAAAAAACCCAAAAATGTATGCGCTTAATGTACATGTAAAATTAATATAAAGATTCAATATAATAAGTATTTCCTACATATCACTTAAAATTAAACATAGATTAAATCATCACAATTAATCATAGAATACTATCATGATACCAAAGCAACTTCATTAAGATCATATCAGTACGCAACCGATCTCTGGAACAACCTACCGACTGACATAAACAAGCTGATATACAGAACTCTTGTAAGTCTTTAGAAACCTGTTCTTTCCATATGGCATTTTGTTCAAATTTTTCTGTCAAGTCATTTTTAAATAATTTTTTTATTTATGTCATGCTTTAATACATGATGTACCTGAAAGGTGACGAGAGACGTTATCAGTTGTTATATTCTTGTGATTATTCAATATATATATATATATATATATATATATATATATATATATATATATATATATATATATATATATATATATATATATATATATATATATAAGACAGACCATTTGTACATAGACTATAAGACTACTGCTATGATTCAAACAATTATTCCCTGATGAAGCTTCGAAACAAGAAGCAGAAATATGCATATCGGAATATAAAATATTGATTATGAAAGTTGATATACGTCTTCAGTGTATTATTTAAATTTACTTATACACTTCTCCACGTTTGATACCACATACCTATTTCAATATATATATATATATATATATATATATATATATACCATATATATACCATATATATACCATATATATTTAAATGGTAGTCTAGTGAATAACTAACTAATAAATACTAATAATAAATATATATATGTATTATATACTCTCCGAAATAAAGGCAAATGAGTTCAGTTACTGAACTTACTGTAACTTATAGCGAAACCTGCGCTAATCGAGTAACAACCTCCCATTTTCTTCCTTGCTGTTCAAAGCCTTTTGTGTGCCTTGGAGAGTTAATGAGCGGATACCTAAATCAAATGTTTTGAAAAGCGTTTTATGCTAAACGCATGTCTTTACATGTTGTCTATCAAGGTGTGTTTAAAATATCAAAACTTTGCAAAATCGGCGTTTAGACTTTAAACATGTTCTTATCATGTTTAAACATGTTTTTTGAAAAGTGTTTTAGGTTAAACTCGTGTCTTTTCATTTGTTGTATATGAAAACGTGTTTTGAGCATAAACACTTTGTATTTTGATAGATATACCACTGGAAATGTTCCCTTTGGAATGGTTGATTCGCTCTAAATATAACGACCAATCACAGGTCTATGGCTTGTTTAAAATCCACACAGCACTTTTCATTTACACACGCTCATCGCTTTGAGTTTATATCAACACTATAATGGCTGTCTTTCGTTATGATACCAAGGCTACATCTAAGTCCATTTAAATAGTTTGTTTTACCGTATCTGTGTGTATTTCAATATGATATACAAAATAAAAATAATTATCACAGATATGGTGTTAATGTTACAACAAAATTATTACATTATAATTTTACAACACATTGACAGTTTTCTTAAAGTAATAAGCTTAGTAGCGTTAAAAAGGGAAGGATGGGTGAATGACCCACTCAACAATGGCGTGTGAGCTCAACTTCCTGTAAAATTAATTTTGAAGTGTAGTACGTTGAACGAGGAAGATAAAAGAATTGTTAACGAAAGAAATTATGAATGATGAAGGAACGAACGGATAAATAAGATGACTGCTTGCTTTGTGAGGTAAACCTCTCAACACTCTCAGCTGTGTGGGACACTCACTTCAAGGTGTGAAGCTGAGGATAGATTTAACTTGAACTATAGAGTGACAATCAATTGCTACTAAATAACTACACTCAACAACAAGAAGCGTCCCGAAACAAAATACAAGATAATTCAATCCACGAGTGACAAATAGGACTTAAACAGATATCGATCATGTATTAAGCCAACGAAACTAAATTTGAAATTTGAAAACATTTTGTTCATATTTCGGAGAGACGTTTTCGGATCTGGACATAGCCCACAATTCCATGCGCTAACTTTTACCTCAACCCGGAAACAATTCAGAGCCAATGTAGTCCCTAGTGTAGGGGCTGTTTCTCGTACTTGCAAAGATTATTTTGTGACATGTGATGGTTCAAATGAAAGGTCTGATACTGTAGTATGTGTGTGATTTTTTCTGGGTCTTAGATTTACTGCTATAGTGTTGGTGTGAGCAGGCAAAGTGACCCCAAATTGAAGGTCGAGGGTCACGGACCAACCTTGAAGGCAAGGTCACATTTGTTTACCCTGGCTACCGGCCAAAAATGCCACGAAACCTATGCTAAATTTTTGACTGAAAAGTGGTCTATGGCAGGTAAGTCAGTATGCAAAAGCTGAATGCCCAACGAGATATAGGGAATTGGCTGTATTAGAAAGACAATGATGATAGAACTACTTGAAATTAATTGTGGGCTGTGGCCTGATATGGACAGCACTGATAATGTTGGGTTGTTGTGTTTGATGTGCAATAACTTTGTCAGTTTGCTATCTTTTTGCTTGAAATTTGGTACACTTATACATTACACTTATAGAAATCAGGGAATTTATGCAGTTTCATTGGATATTATTTTTTTGATTTTTTAAAAATTTTACTGTAGAAATATTTATATTTTCTATAGTTATATTGTAATATGATTTTCCTAGCATGTCAAATAAGTCATGTAAAATCTAAATATTGAATATTTGTGTATTACTACACTCAATAGAGCAGAGTAAGCACATGTCAGCAAGATGGAAGCTTTTTTCAAGAAATACCAGGCTAAAATTCAGGAACACAGCCTGAAAGAAGATAGGTGTATGATATGGCAAAGAGCTCTGAAGCCAGCTGGCTATGGTGTCATTAGATATTCATCTCCTGTCACAAATAAATGGCATACAATAAATGCTCACAGACTGAGCTACATTGTTTTCAATGAAAAGTTCATTGATGATGACCTTCATGTCAGCCATTTATGTCATAATAAGAGATGTGTTTTGGTTGCGCATCTATCCGCAGAACCAGCCAGTGTCAATGCCGATAAGTGCAAATGTTTAAACCGACAGACTTGCAGTGGCCATAATCCATATCAGGATTGTCTACTTGCATACTATGAAGAATAACAGACACATAATATCATGTTAGGTTTGTTTTAATTGCATATATATTATTATCTGTAAGAACATTCATCACATGTGATCTCATTTCAATAATATTGGGATAACACAATGACAATTTGCCAATATGGATATGAAATAATCATAAATCAATCAGTATATTGTACAAATCATGAAATAAAATAAATTTTCTGTCATGCTAAGACAGTACAGTTGCATTCAAATACTAAATTCACAATATAACATTGCTCCGCAGAATTGTCACTTTGAATAGGAATGATCCCAGTCAGTACTGGTGGATGGTTTAGGATCCAGCTGACCCTTTCTGTAATCACACTTGTCCTTCATGGATGTTTTGGCCTCAATGAAGTCAGAAATCTGCTGTCCTTGCTGTAATAACCTTCTCTTAACAACACCACTGTTCTTATTGTACATCTTTTGATAGTCTGCATCCTCATCCATTCTGCGCAAAGATCGAACTGATCCCGCAGATAGATGTACACCTAGGCACTGTGTTTTCACAATGGCTGAAGTCCCAGGTCCATTATTCAGCCTGTGGATTGTTGACGATGCCCGGCCGATGTAATTTCTTGAGAAGTTGACATTTTTGGGTAGAGATACACTCAGAGATCTGTTTGCTGCTTCACATTTTTGAGTGTCAGTATAAAATTTCATGTGTTCCACCACTTCAACACTTAGTTTCATCTTCAAGATTTCATGTAGGAGATGTTTGTCACTGTCATTCATATTGAAACTTGATATCTTGCTCTTGCAGAGATGCATCGACCGAGTCCACCAGCTACGGGAAACTCCACCACTGCAGACCACAGAGTGTCGGGCACATCGCGAACAGTCTCCAGTATAACACAGAAGCGTCGCCTCGAGGACTCTAGGTAAGATACTCCGCAGTGTCTTCATGTCGCCAGCATGAGTTTTCATCAGTTCCTTAAGAATAAGACTGCAGCGTGCCTTTACATCTTGACTAAGCACTCTCTGTTGCTGCTTCCTCCGCTCACGGGTGGTGCCCGCAAACATCTCAGCACTGAAGTTAGCCTTGTAGCATTTACGGAATTGTCCTTGAGCTAGATGAGTAGGGTCAGCAAGTCGTTCGACCTTCCACATGGGATCAATGATCTTCATAGCTCTGTCTACACCCTCAGCGGACCTTGAGTCACCATCCGTTGTGACATACTTGATCAGCATTCCCTGTAAGGCCAGTTGATCACCAATGTCCTTCCCCATACCCATTTCTGAAAATGGAGCAAATGTTGACATATTTGCTGTGCAATCGGCATGTCCTCCTGGACAGGTCACTTCCAGCCCCTTCCCTCTCAGCCAGGCTCCAGTCCAGCATAGCTTGTTTTGGAAGGATGCACCAATGATATATTTCTTATCAGTCACAGTTTCACAAGCGAGGACGATGGCTAGAGAGGCATTTTGACCTGGCTTCTTCCTACTAGCTATAGTCGTGGAATTGTAGCGGCCATCCATGGCGATGTTCACTTCATTCAACTCCACACCTCTCTCGCTGTTGACTTGCTTTATGAGTTGAACCTTGTCGCCCATATCTTTAGTGTTCAGTTCAGTCACAGCACTTCCAACTCGATTAGCTGTTCTTTGCATGCTGCTTCTAGCCGGGGGAACCATGTCCATTGTAGCCATGAGAAGCCTTGCTCTGGTGGTGCTGATCGGTGTGTCTTGTAGTCCAACAGCCAGGGCTAAGTTTGCTGCTGCTGGGTTTGGTCCTGGCTTATCTTGTTTCACCTCCTTGTACAGCTTCATCTCAGGTGTTTCAAAGTCACATGTCACACATTTTAGCACTATCCTCCAGCAGACACCCCATTTTCTCTCCCGATGTATCACAAGGTGGGTGTCAGTGCAGTCGGGAGACGTCAAACGGTGAAGGCGGTTACCCTCATTCCAGCAATTGGCAATTTCGGCACTGTCAACCAGTCGCATTCCTTCACCGTCAGGAGAACTGCGTTCGTCTTGCGACTTGGGCTTGTCAGCTGGCAACGGACGAAGGAGACGGACTGAGCTGGAGATACCCTCACAGTCTGGTGTAGAAAGAACAGATCCATCAGACCTTGACTTTGCAACCAGTTTGAACTGCTCAGCACTCATCCTGGTGACAGACTTCTGTTGTGTTTTATGTGAGAGGTCTAGTCCATCTTCAGCATCAAAAGTCAGACCTTGATTCCATGGAATATTGCCCTTCTGAAAGCCTTGAGTGCGCCGCTGTCTGTCTCCTTTCATGTTCGAACGTAAAGTTGAAATGATACAGCACAGGTAGAGGCTGCACATTTTATACACCATACCTGTGATTTGTCAATGCGCTGACTTAGTGTATAGACGGTCACTAAGAATTGACCAATCACACCAGGCATATGTATATTGGCTGGCAAGACAGTTTACCTACTTGACACCGTTATGCGTATTGATCAGCTGTCAGGTGTGAGGTGTGCCACTTAACTGCATGTAGCAATCAGCAGCCAATTAGCATTCAATAAAAAGTGGACTCATTGTGGCCAGTAATAAAATGTCTTTCTAGCACTATCAAATTTAGCAGTTTCAATTTTTAATTTCATACTGAAATTTGATGAAAATTAAAAAAATAGTGGCTAAAATTGATAAAAAATTTAAAAAAAAAAAAAAAAAAAAAATCAGCTTTAATTTTATCAAATATTGTTTATTTGAAGGTATTTGATTAACATTTGCAAGTAAAGGTCACTTTTTGATGATACCCTGTCTCATTTCAGAGTTTGAAGACTTGCGCTACCCTGCAGATGAAAAATCCACCAGATGAACTGGCCTTGGAGAGCAGATGACAGAGCCTGATGCAAGTCCCCTGTAGATTTGCTTGTGTCTGCACCAGAGACTTCAGCTTTTGTGATCTAATTGGTAATTGAATGTACTTACTACCTGTGAAGTTTTATTAAATTTAGACAAAAATAGGTGGTCTGATAGGACATAGCCCACAATTCCATGCGCTAACTTTTACCTCAACCCGGAAACAATTCAGAGCCAATGTAGTCCCTAGTGTAGGGGCTGTTTCTCGTACTTGTAAAGATTATTTTGTGACATGTGATGGTTCAAATGAAAGGTCTGATACTGTAGTATGTGTGTGATTTTTTCTGGGTCTTAGATTTACTGCTATAGTGTTGGTGTGAGCAGGCAAAGTGACCCCAAATTGAAGGTCGAGGGTCACAGACCAACCTTGAAGGCAAGGTCACATTTGTTTACCCTGGCTACCGGCCAAAAATGCCACGAAACCTATGCTCAAATTTTGACTGAAAAGTGGTCTATGGCAGGTAAGTCAGTATGCAAAAGCTGAATGCCCAACGAGATATAGGGAATTGGCTGTATTAGAAAGACAATGATGATAGAACTACTTGAAATTAATTGTGGGCTGTGGCCATCTCCTTAACTAGAGGAGGTCGGAGAGTCTAAAACGACTTTTGTGCGCTTGTTTAATGACGTCATACAGTAAAAACGCGTCATCAAATTTAATTGCAAGAGGTATGTTATGTTGATATCATCGTTTTTCCAAAAAATTATTTGATGAATTTTTAAGTTAAATGACAAACATTCTTGCCAAAGACCGTTTTGAAAACACGATTTCAACACCCCAAGTGTACTTGAAGAAAACGCATTATACTCTGAACTATAAAATTGCGGGTACCACTTTACAAATCATATTCCCATACAAAGCACTCAAAACGGACTTTCTCCGGCAACAGTATTTCGTTGAAATGTTGTGACGTTTCTATTGAGTGTTAAGTGCTATTTGAGTTACCATGAGTTCTATTTGTTTGGAAACTGTACATGGGTCTATACCAAAACGTCTCAATTATGAAAATAAAGACGTTTATCATTCATAAACAATAGTTTCCTCAATGTATTATATGTGGAAAAGAACTTATAGTCTGAAAGTTTTGTTTAAAAAAAATGTAAAACGATTCCTCATAATGAAAATAACATATTGTGGTACCTTAGTTTAATAGATATTAATACAATGGACAATCAGAAGACATGAGATTATAGGTATTACTATGTTAATGCACGTTTATATGAACTGATTGAGTAATCAGTAAAAAGGGGCAAAAATAGTAAATACAGTTTTGCTTTATTCACAGTAACATAATGATGGTACTGGCCTCAACGATATTGTTATAATATTATGAAATAATATGTTAATATGATAACAAGAATCTATTCAGTTTTCATAACATACATTATTTTGCCTTGTATAACATTTATTACAATATTCTTTTCCTGTGTGAGCCGTGTTGAATGTTCAAGCCAAGTTGAAAGGGTCCTGGCTGCAAGAACCGTTTCAAGGTTTTATGTTAGGTAAATCTCCTCTACAACGTCTACAATCAACACACCTTGACCTATCAAGTGCAATCTGCAATGCAAAGAATAGTTTCTCAAAAGTCGAATACCTCTTTCTTTATGGCAAAGGCATACACGATTAACCGCAATTATACAACCATATCTTGGATTGTGCCAACCCAATTTCGGATAACTTTGTTGTGGTGGGCTTTAACTATCGTCACATTGACATGTCGCTAACAGCGTGAGTCCAGCATGTGTGATGTGTTCCGTTATCTCCTCAAAGTGGAATAGGTAAAAAAATAGATGAATTTAGCAATGAAGAGCTATCTCCCGTGTATGAGGAATTTATGCTGTGTTTGATTAATGATATCTCGGCTATCCTCTGGTAACATATATTGTTTTTTTAATTTTAATCTAGCTAATTTACTTTGATACATGTATGTGTCATTTACAAAAATGTTGATTTTATAAATGTTCTTTATGATTGGTGAACCAAAATCTGGATTTCTGATGGTTAATTAATACGTGAATTACTACATTTTGCCTAGAAAAGGTAATATTTACTGTTTAAGTTCATATCTATACTGAAATATATTCATAAAAAACATAAGGTGACTAGTTAAATTTATATTATTTGCGTTATACTTTCAAACCAAATTGTTAAAACATGTGCTGGTGACTTGCTCTTTTTTATAGCTTAATTAGATTCGGGAAACATTTTGCTACTAAATGATACCAAATTTAGCAAGATCCCTATAGGGGACTGCAACCAAATTCACTCAATACGATGTTTCAAGTACATTTCTGTCCTACAACTAAATATTCAGATATAGATTATAGAAAATCATCTCTGCTACAGTAATCACTTTGTATGATCAGTTTATCTTACTTCAGAAGCCTTTTACATCATAAAAGAGCCCCCGTCATTCGGACCCTTCAATTACTAACAGGCCGTAAAGAGTGCTGTGAGGAAGAATCACACTGCCAAATGAGATCGATGTATTGATAATGGTCGTCAGAGATCGGTTACATTGGTTGCAGGTGGGTTTGGAGGGGGAGTGAAAAGGGATAAAGAGGAGAGGCATATTCTAAACGAAAATAAAGAGAGAAAGACACAGAAATAAAGGAGTATTGGCGTTAATGTTAGAAAAATAGAATAACGATACGGGAAGTGAATCACCTTGCCACAGTCACAGAGTGAGCGATTGGAAGTTGTTATCCAGAAAAAACTTCCTGTTTTGATAGTAATACAGTCTAGGCCTCCACTCAACCAGCAAGACTAGACTCAACGAAATACAAAGGAAAAACACATACATGAAGGTACAGGAAATATCGAAATAAAGAAGAGAGAAGGGTCTTTTACTACTGGTGACATTATTTTTCAACTACATTTCATCGACTTATTTGAGCGAAAAACGTGCTACTGCCCCTTAAACCTCATTATAGAACCCCCGTCATTCGGACCCTTCAATTACTAACAGGCCGTAAAGAGGGCTGTGAGGATGAATCACACTGCCAAATGAAATCGATGTATTGATAATGGTCGTCAGAGATCGGTTACATTGGTTGCAGGTGGGTTTGGAGGGGGAGTAAAAAGGGATAACGAGGAGAGGCATATTCTAAACGAAAATAAAGAGAGAAAGATACAGAAATAAATTTAAGGAGTATTGGTGTTATTGTTAGAACAATAGAATAGCGATACGGGAAGTGAATCCCCTTGCCACAGTCACAGAGTGAGCGATTGGAAGTTGTTATCCAGAAAAAACTTCCTGTTTTGATAGTAATACAGTCTAGGCCTTCAGTCAATCAGCAAGACTAGACTCAACGAAATACAACAGGAAATATCGAAATAAAATAGTCTTAAAATGATCATTATAACGCTTTACACACCTTGGGAAGTTATTTCTTTTGTTTGAGTTGCAGGTTATTTGCAATAACCACCATCTGCGCAGGTTGGTTATCTCATAATCACCATGGTCGGTTATGAAATATTCAACCTACGGATATAAATGAACTTGTAAATGAAATGAACATTTTACTGCAACGAAACCAGGATTCGTACCCTGGACCTATATCGTCGAGCAGCGCCTTTACCAATGGACTATTTGTGTATAGGTACCAATTTATGTCTAATTTATGTTATGAATGAAGGATTAAGTTTGAAACCTTCCTTATCTGTCAGTCATGAGTGTATTGGGAATATTTCACCGATATATTTTGGTCATGTCGTATAACTAAAAAAATACCCCTTTAAAAGGCATCTATACAATTACTTTAGTGTTCCGCGGGAGTTTAAGGCAAATAATGACCCGATTGCCTCGCGTTATGGCAATATGCCACAACCGCTCGGCACTAGGTCATTATTTACTACGTACCAAACTTCCTCAATGTATTAGTTTACACGATTATAAAATAAAGTGCTGACATGAAGTTATAAGCTATTGTATCCATTTGACGTGTGATAACAAGGTGTTATTTGACAAACTCAGACGATGATAACAGAGGTTATCTCAGGGGACACTCTACTGCGGGGAGAAGTGTGCAGCAGTGTTTGTTGTACACGTTAGACAACTCTTTATCTGTATCAGTTAATTCAATGAAATATCGCCTCCAAATAAGGGTTGTGTTATCTATAATGAACGTAACTGTAAATCCCATGTATATGCTAGCGAAGATAAGCAAATTTGTCTGCCGAAGTGGAGATGAAATTACACGTTGTCCAATGCAATACATTACTAATGAATTGTTTTGCGTGTTTTTGTGCGATAAGTGTAATAAAAGGAAACACCTACCTGCACACTCGATCATCCCTTACTCCTTAAAGGCATTGTGAAATGTTTGTAAAAAAAATACAACCCAAAAACCTGTATGCCCTTAATGTACATGTACCATTCATATATAGATACAATATAATAATAACATAATTATGTTTACATATTACTTTATAATTAAACGTAGATTAAATCATGACAGTTAATCATAGAATACTATCATGATGCCAAAGCAGCTTTATTAAGATCATATCAGTACACAACCGCTCTCTCTGGAACAACCTACCGACTGACATAAAGAAGCTGATATACAGAACTCTTGTTAGTCTTTAGAAACCTGCTCTTTCCATATGGCAAATTGTTCTGTCCAGTCATTTTTAAATATTGTATATGTATGTTATGCTTAAATACATGATGTACCTGAAAGGTGACGAGAGACGTTATCAGTTGTTATATTCTTGTGATTATTCAATATATATATATATATATATATATATATATATATGGTAGTTAAACGAATAACTAACTAATAATTATAATAATAAATATATATATGTATTATATACTCGCCGAAATAAAGGCAAATGAGTTCATTTACTGAACTTACAGTAACTTAAAGCTAAACCTGCGCTAATCGAGTAACAACCTCCCATTTTCTTCCTTGCCTTTTGTGTGCCTTGGAGAGTTAATGAGCGGATACCTAAATCAAATGTTTTGAAAAGCGTTTTATGCTAAACGCATGTCTTTATATGTTGTCTATCAAGGTGTGTTTAAAATATAACAACTTTGCAAAATCGGCGTTTAGACTTTAAACATGTTCTTATCATGTTTAAACATGTTTTTTGAAACGTGTTTTAGGTTAAACTCGTGTCTTTTCATTTAATGTATATGAAAACGTGTTTTGAATATAAACACGTTGTATTTTGCTAGATATACCACTGGAAATGTTCCCTTTGGAATGGTTGATTCGCTCTAAATATAACGACCAATCACAGGTCTATGGCTTGTTTAAAAGCCACACAGCACTTTTCATTTACACACGCTCATCGCTTTGAGTGTATATCAACACTATAATGGCTGTCTTTCGTTATGATACCAAGGCTACATCTAAGTCAATTAAAATAGTTTGTTTTACCGTATCTGTGCGTATTTCAATATGATATACAAAATAAAAATAGTTATCACAGATATGGTGTTAATGTAACAACAAAAGTATTACATTATAATTTTACAACACATTGACAGTTTTCTTAAAGTACCAAGCTTAGTAGCGTTAAAAAGGGAAGGGTGGGTGAATGACCCACTCAACAATGGCGTTTGAGCTCAACTTCCTGTAAAATTAATTTTGAAGTGTAGTTCGTTGAACGAGGAAGATAATGGAATTGTTAACGAAAGAAATTATGAATGATGAAGGAACGAACGGATAAATAAGATGACTGCTTGCTTTGTGAGGTAAACCTCTCAACACTCAGCTGTGTGGAACACTCACTTCAAGGTGTGAAGCTGAGGATAGATTTAACTTGAACTATAGAATGACAATCAATTGCTACTAAATAACTACACTCAACGGCAAGATGCGTCCCGAAACAAAATACAAGATAATTCATTCCACGAGTGACAAATGCGACTTAAACAGATATCGATCATGTATTAAGCCAAATTAAGCTAAATTTGAAATTTGAAAACATTTCTGTTCATATTTCGGAGAGACGGATCTCCTTAACTAGAGGGGGTAGGAGAGTCAAAAACGACTTTTGTGCACTTGTTTAATGACGTCATAAGTAAAAACGCGTCATCAAATTTAATTGCAAGAGGTATGTTATGTCGATAACATCGTTTTTCAAAATAAATTAATTTATGAATTTTAAAGTTAAATGACAAACATTCTTGCCAAAGACCGTTTTGAAAACACGCCAAGTGTACTTGAAGAAAAAGTATTATACTCTGAACTATAAAAATGCGGGTACCACTTTACAAATCATTTTCCAATACAAAGCACCCAAAACGGACTTTTTCCGGCAACAGTATTTTGTTGAAAATGTTGTGACGTTTCTATTGAGTGTTGAGTGCTATTTGAGTTACCATCGGTTCTATTTGCTTGGAAACTGTACAAGGGTCTATACCAAAACATCTCAATTATGAAAATAAAGACGTTTATGATTCATAAACAATAGTTTCCTCAATGTATTATATGTGGAAAAGAACTTATAGTCTGAAAGTTGTTTTTTTAAAATGTAAAACGATTCTTCATAATGAAAATAACATTTTGTGGTACATTAGTTTAATAGATATTAATACAATGGACAATCAGAAGACATGAGATTATAGGTATTATTATATTAATGCGCGTTTATATGAACCGATTGGGTTTAGATGTAAGGTTTAATTCAACGTAAAAAGGTATCAGTAAATAGGGGCAAAGATAATAAGTACAGTTTTGCTTTATTCACAGTAACATAATGATGGTACTGGCCTCAACGATATTGTTATAATATTATGAAATAATATGTTAATATGATAACAATAATGTATTCAATTTTCATAACTTACATTATTTTGCCTTTTATAACATTAATTGCAATATTCTTTACCTGTGTTAGCCGTGTTGAAGGGGTCCTGGATGCAAGAACCGTTTCAAGGTTTTATGTGAGGTAAATCTCCTCTACTACGTCAACACTCGCCATACCTTGACCTATCAAATGTAATCTGCTATGCAAAGAATAGTTTCTCAAAAGTCTAATTACCTCTTTCTTTATTGCAAAGGCATACATGCTTAACCTCAATTATACAACCATATCTTGGATTGTGCCAACCCAATTTCGGATAACTTTGTTGTGGTGGGCTTTAACTATCGTCACATTGACATGTCGCTAACAGCATGAGTCCAGTATGTGTGATGTGTTAATGAGAGAAATGGATAGTAAATGGTAAAGGGTCACACAAATCAGGGTAGAGGCCTAAGGTTCAGGAGATAGGCAATTGCCCTGTGAGAAAAAAGAAACGAGACATAAGAAAGGAATTTAACTGTAGACGTAGACAGGGAAGGATACTAACATGCAAAATAATAACATCGATTTCAAATAAAATTTGGATTTTTTATAAGTTTCTAGTTGAGGCGGTAGAATACCTTTGTTTCTGGTTATTCTCAGTTCTCAGTAATTGCATAGCCTTGTTACTTTTATGTTCATTTTGAATTAAAGAAATAATAATAAATAGAGAATACTTAACGACGTTCCGTTTAATAACATATTTATGCAACGAGTGAGTGGTTTGTATTTAACGAGCAAAAGCTCGTTAAATACAAATACCATCTCACGAGTTTCATAAATATGTTATTAAACGGAAACGAGTTTAGTATTTTATTTATTAATCACTGATTTAAATGCCAATTAATTCCACGAACTCGTCGATAAATGGGACACAATCCATTGCGACCGCAGCGCTGACATTGTTACGTCATATTTTTGCCATTATGACGTCACGTCAATCGAAAGCACTAAGTGTAATAACACGGTAGATTTATTAAACCGTGATATTTTCAACAGATGAGTAATAATAATAATTCAGTAATGTTCATTTTCAATAACAGTGTGAGGCAAGCAAATTAACAATCAACATAATTGTTTTGTTACCAATAGGAGTACGATAATTAAATCATTGCAGTTAATTTTTACGAATTATTTTTGTTTTATGCTGAACATTTTATTTTGTTCCGTAATCCCCTTAAAGTGGAATAGGTACAAAAAGGAGATGAATTTATATTTAGCAATAAAGAGCTATCTCCCGTGTGTGTGAAATTTATGCTGTGTTTGATTAATGATATCTCGGCTATCCTCTGGTAACATATATTGCTTTTTAATTTTAATCTAGATAATTTACTTTGATACATGCATGTATCATTTTAAAAAATGTCGATTTTATAAATGTTCTTTCTAGTTTCTATAGGCAACTGCAACCAAATATTTTAAAACATCAAAATACATGTTTTCATCAAAGAGAACAGCCTTGATTGGACAATATCGGTTACAGAAGGAAAATCTCATGATATGACGAATGTTAGAACTTACCTTGCCTTTTATTTCAATATTTACAGTAAGAAGAAACTTCCTAGCCATCGTTATCGAGTCCGGTTTTCGATCATGTCATATCATCATATTTCTAATGCTAAAGATTGAAACTACTCACTAACCTTGTTTAATTTAACATTTCCTACCATAAGGCATGTACGTAGTTTTGACATATTTTGTCAAAATGCAAGCAATAATTTACATTTTTGTTTACACCATGGCCGCGAGATGAATTCGAATTGTTGTCAAATCTTATCA